>CM020180.1:36861506-36946020 GCA_009805545.1 Oryza longistaminata
TTGGCTCTGTAAGTCTGTAAGTTTAAGTTTCCAAATGCGTTGGCCAAATTTACAGGGAACATGGACACTGTTTTGGCAAAACTTGTACATCACTAATGATATATTATCCGTTGCAAATCTGCAATCTGTCCTCATCACCTACACATCAGCAATTGGTACTCGAGATACAGAGCTCAGCATTGACAATCTGTGCCATCATCCTAACAGGAGATCACTGATATTGCTTGACAATTTCACTATATCTGTCATGCAATACTGTTTCATCACCTAGAAGTGACAGGTAATGGTCCTCCCAGAGACCGATCCTGTGGCCAGCACATCTTGCTCTCCGACACATGCGAAGTGGACTTCCTTAAGTCTCTGAACCACGCAGCCTGACTAATGCGTCAATGTTCAGATGTGAGACAAGAAAGCTCTACTTCAGCGACAAACCGCTCCGTTTTGGCCAAGGAGGAATGGCCGGGCAGCTTCCATGAGCAAACTCTTGAATTCTTCCACTCCTCTTCTCTGCGTGGAGCCATTCTTGGGCATGCCCTTCTTCTTGCCTTTTCATGAAAGAAAAAAAACTGGATTTTTCAACAAAAAAAACCCCCCCATGGATGTGGTAGAATAATGGCGTCAACATTTTCATCCTGCAAAACCCAGTATTACAATACATTGCCAGCAAGCAACACGATAGCAGCCACGACGATTATATAACATCGTAGGAATAATCACAAATTGTCTCAACTCTCTACGGACACTTGAAAGAATAATAGAAACCATCTCATGCTCCCAAGGTCATGTGCACTTGACGTGGCGTAAATCAAATCCAATTTGTACTAAACTATAAGAGTAGGTATTATTCCCAAGTGTGTGTTTTCAGCTATTGCATCCAGAGTTAATGGGTAAAATGAGATTGTTCAGATAATGCAGATAGAAGAGAAGCCCAATTACACACAGATAAAAGATAATGCAAGTGCGACCCTTTTAAGCTATGATATAACCGTGTGACAATATGCAGTACTTATGTATGTACCCGTGTAAGAGCCTGTATTCCTGTCCTTTAGCCATTGTTTGAGCCAAATGTTCTTGCGAAGATACTTGCGTTGCTTCCAGAAATTGCTGAATGCTGGAAGTATTGCCTAAATATCTGTTCAGTTGAGCACACCGTCAGTCATATAACACAGATTCATAGATAAGATATCTGGAATAGGTTCTTAAAAGTGTGAGCACGCGGACATAACTAAAAAACCAACCACTATACCTTGTATACTATAGAATTGGTAATTCAAGTCGTGTGCATCTGAAAGATGTCTGCACGAGGAAGGGAAAATGAGCTTAATATACTTATTGAAACATGTAACAACAATATTTAATTACAATGGAAGAGCCGCATGCAACATTGGTTCCATCGCAGAAAATAAAAGAAAAATGTCCGGCTCGTTAACATTTAAACTACAAAAAGCGCAGCACTGCACAAACCAGCATGAGGAAGGAGATAACGACCTTTTTCTGGGGTCCTGATTTATACTATGCCGCTCAAATGATTACACCATTAAAACATGTATATAGACACATTCCGGTCGGCAAATGTCACAAGGGACATATAATCAGGTCAGGACCTCAGGGCACAGTCTCAGGTGAACAAAAAATTTGCCGGCGCGGGTGGACAAAAAAGGGGTCAATTTATAGATATAGTTGACTGCATCAATCAATAGATAAATGTAGCAGCACCAAAAAGTAATGGCTGGTATGGTGTGTTCTTCCACATTTAAGCTTCCTAGAGAAAACACCCAAAGCTAGCAAATTAAACAATATTCAATAGTGGCGTTTCCATCACGTTCAAAAAGCGTTTTTTTTTCAATCAACATATGAATTGGGGGGGGGGGGCGGGCATAGGGTTTCATATGGTTTCTCTCAGAAATTCACTTGAAGATGATAAACTATCAAGCTAATAGGAAATGTGGTAAGAGAATGGTATCAGACAAACAGAATGTCCTGTCCTTTTTGGGAATAACTATTGAATCCAGAGAAAAGAGTTCACCTTGCAAAGGGACATTGCACTGATGATAAAGGTTCGGCATGCTTGGTCGATACAATCTTTACCCACTGGCATATGCACTTGTAACAAAAAGAATCTGCACAAACATTATGACTCTAAGAAAATGACTTGACAGAATGAAAGGCAAGTTGGTGATTTCAAAAATACAGTAGATTTCTGTCCGATCAGCAATGTTTCTCTTGCAATGAACAAAACTGAAGCAAATTAGTTAGAGGCATCAAGCAATTTCGCAGAAACTTCACACTTTGCCCTCTATTAAGAGTCGTTTCAAAGATTCTATCCAAGATAAGGAATTCTTACAGAATTGAGAGCTTACACATAATTTTTAATTATTAAAGGGACCCTATGCGGGAGCAATTCTTAAAGATCCGAAATAAAGGGATAATTAGAGAGATCTGAGAGGAGAGACTAACGAAGCAGTGTCGAGGTACGCCTCGTCTTAGAAGGAATCGAGGCAGATGGGCAAGCACAAGCAGCGCTCGCCGCCGCCATCTCCCCCTCCGGGCCGTGTTGCCGCCGCTACCACGGAAGGATGCGGCGGAGGAGAGGTCGCCCGCCCGCCCGCCATCTCTGTCGGAGAAGCCCCCCGGGGTGCGAACTTAGATGCGAATCGTGACCGTCCGTTACCGATCAGAGATCAGACGGCTGGCTGATCCGACCAGTGGGCCCACATCTAAGCGCAGCAGCCCAGCACTAGTTCGCTTTCGAAGTTAATTAACGAAATCTTCCAAGGGATCATTACGCAAATCTCCCTCCTTAATTTACCGACTCTTCGCCCTCGTAATCACGCGCTAATCACGTCGTACCGCCTATAAAACCACCACGTCGCCACCTCCGCGAGCGCAAAACAGTACACGCTCTCCTCCTCCTCCTCCTCGCTGTCTCCCACTCCCATTCCCAATGGCGGCGGCGGCGGAGGACGTTTGAGAGTTCGTCGACTACGACGCGCGACGAGGAGGAGGACGCCATGGACGAGGACGATCGGGGCGGTGGCCGCGGCGGACGCGCGCTCCCCGTGCCCCCCACATCGTCTCCCAGGGCGTTGATGCGCTCGCGCGGGCCGCCTCCTCGGCCGCCGAGCCCCTCCGTGCTACGCCTCCAACCGCGACCGCTTCGACTCCCTCGCCGATGCCGGCAAACCCCGGCCACGGCCCACAGCGCTGTGAGATCTCCTTCATATTTTTTTGGGGGCGTGAGCTCGAGTTTGAACTTCTCGGTAGGGTTTTGTGCGCTATTTTTAGGTCGGTTTGCGTGTGATTTACCAGTTAGTGTCGCGCAAAATTGCGTGGGATTTGGTGAGCTAGGATTTTTTTGGTGATATTTGGCTAGGGTTTAGGGTTTTGGTACGGCTTCGCTGCGGCTTGCGATTGCCACTCGATTTGGCGTGCGCCACTCCTGTTTGTTGGTGTAGGCTTTCGATTTTATTCAGGGGAATTGGAGCCATGTGATGCTTAAGTTAACGATCCAAACTTAAACCGCCTGCCGGTGGACAGTTATATGCTTGGTGATGATTGTGGGAAAAACAAAATGTATAATTGGTGATGATGTGGTCCATGAATGCTGCAGCAACCACATCAGGTTCTCCGCTGATTGAGTGAGTTTCCATGCTGACAAGTTAACAATACTTCCATCAAGTAGAATGATTGTTATAACTTTGCATGCTGTGGATTTTCGTTCTTCAGCAGGTTTCGTAGTTGTTCATTGTGCCTTGGCAGGCATGCCTTTTCTCCCAATGTCCTTTGATGGCGTTGGAGGAAATTAGGGACCATTGTATGAAAGACAACTTGGGACAAAAAATAAAAAATGCAGCGAATGCATTGCATTAAATTAGTTTGAGCAGCACCACAAGGTGCAGTTAAAAGTAGTATTAAAAATCTGTGGGATGATTCGCGATGTCAGTGCTGATGCAAATTCAAAAAACTTGATTCGTGTCTTCTGTACATGCGTGTCGGTGATACGGTAAAGCCCAGGGTAGCTACTTGCATGATAGTTCCATCGTGGTATACTAGAAACGCCAAATGTACTTAACGAGATAACTTTTAGAGATAACAATTGAAATGTTGCAATTGAGCTGTGATGATGAGGGTTATCATGAAGATATGTTTGGTATCTGTCTCCAACAAAACTAACTGCACATGCAGTACTGGTCTGCAATATTCTTATTCACTTTTTCATTTCTTAAAGCTACATGTTTTTCATTCAGTGATCAATCTTTAATCAATTCTCACGCTGTTTTAATGGATAATTTTGCTGAATTGTAGCATTGAAGGATGGATACTACTGACTCTGAGTTCCAAAGAAGATTGCGCGGAAGAAGATGATCTGTTACAACACTTTCCAGTGATTTTGGTCATGTCAGGACCTACATTTAAATCTGAAACGCCGCACTGGATATGCCAAAGGTAAATTGATATTTATGCCAACAGGCAGCAATGCAATACCAAACTGCTAATGCGCAGCAAGCCACTGTGGTAGAATAAACACTATAGGCTTCATAAGTGATCCTGTTTTGGACCTATGTGCATTGTAGTTTCTTTTTCCGTGCAGCTTCTGGCAGTGAGCTCTTTCCACATCAGTTAATTAATCTGAAGGGCATGGTGTGTTTGATATGCTGAATGTAATTCCTTCAATAATAAGTTTTAATTCAACCTTAGCATAACCACCTAATTAACTTTCAACCATATTCTCTTTCCTAAACAATGTTCAGTATTCCTTGGAGTTTGGGTAACTATTTATATCCTGTCTCTGGATCATCATTTTCCTTTATTTATTTGCATGAATTATTTCCTGAGGGACTGCTATGAGAATAGTTGGAAATTTGATTTATGCCTGTTTTAGAAACCTTCTTACCGAAAATCCATATCAAAATGATGTTCTCTGAGTTTCGTAAATGGCCATTCACTTTTCTTCAAACCACATTGCTTAGTTTGTTTGCGGATTGATTATCCATCTTGTTTCTCACTATTTTTTATGTGATATTAATTTCTCAACTTTATTTTAGCATGATAGAAGTGGATTACACATTTTGTAATGACCAACATGAGTGTTTTGCTCAAGTCATTTTACTTGATTAATCAAGAAGATATTAGTTATCTGATAAAACTGCACCCCATATATCTAAGGTCTCTGGAGCAGACTTATATAAGAGAATCTAAGTAATGGGCAAATCTTAGCACATGGTGTAGAATCATGTACCTGATGGTGAAATAGATTTTCCTTTTTACTGTCATAATTTAGAGAAAATGTCTATCTTCATATTAGTCAAGAATATTTACTAGTTTGGTTCTGCCAGAGTGCCAGAAGGAGTATATATGGCTAGTTTACCCACAATACACATCATTTAACATGCTTACAAGAACATAAATGGTTTATGCACCACCTTGGTTGCATGGTAAGGGTTAAGAGGGGTGTGGGGATTTCAATTATTGTATTGTTGTTTACTGTTTGAAATGATTTGATGGCTTTCCTGATGCCCTCACACTAGTTTCATTTCCCAAATACATTGCATCCAACTGGTGTTCATCTCTTTGATACACGTCCAACTTATCAACCGTTTTTTTTCTCAAAATTTCGTGGATCAAGGGGACTATTTAGTGTATGCCTGGCAACATTTATAGATCTAAGTGGAAAAAACACTGTTTTGAATTAGTTGATATGAAAAAATATCTATGTTTCTTTGCTCACAGAGCTATCTGATTTCTGCTTCACGTCTGTTTTCTTCTGTCTGAACCAGGGGGATAACGCATTAGTTGAATTGAAAGTTGAGGAAGCACAAACTGCAATCAAACAATGAATGGGGGACTCAGCTGTTAACAAGACTGCTCTATGTTGACTGGGCATTCAGCGAGGTCCTATACAGAAACTCACCAAGTACAAGGTGTGTTATTAAAACCAGTACTTCTATCTTTTGCATTTCTGGATAGGTAATTTGTTGTGTTACACGGGCATAAAGTTTTCATTTACTCCACAATCTCACTCACCAAAACCAATGTCTTGTTCTTTTTTTTTTTTCGTTTTCTGAATCAAATTTCCTGGCAATTGCCCTTCGTGAAATCTTGCAGCAAGATCTGTAAACATATTGTTTCAGATTCAGTAGCTTATTTGTTAACCTATTCTAGTGGCCTGTTTATTGGTTTGGGTTTGATCTGGGATTTGCATAAGCAGTGCATTCAGACTGTGGAATTTGACATAATTAGACTCGTGTAAACCTGTTAACCTGAAGACATTTAACCTATGTTCATAAGTTTTTTTGTTTTTGTTGTCAGGAAGGATCTCAGGGTTAAGTGAACACTTCAGACGTAATCACCAACACTCTAAGACCTCTACGGCCGAGGCGTTACTCTGATCTCGTCGTGTGGTGTGGCAAATTCAAACCAATATCTCATGTAATCTATAATGATAAATAACTAATAAATCTATTTATATTATATGATAACAAGCTGTTTCCAAAATATATAAGAAAAATCTCCTATATCTACCTTCTCTAGCTTACAACTAATATATTTAGAGCTGATGGCCAAGATTTCAAATAGTTTAGAGCCGAATAAAGTCAACAACTGTTCATACTAATAAAGATTGCATTGGAAATATGAGGGAGTACTAAATAGTGCTAGACATTCCTTTCTAGCATCATTGTCTGTAAGGGTTTCGACAATCCACCAATCACTTTCCTGATAAATGTGCTCGATTGAGAAACTTAAGTAGTTTAGTATTTCTGTAGGAGCTGAGAGCAGAAATGTTTTGCATTGATCTCTCTAGTTCACGCATGCAACTAAGTTAAACCGCAGATATGAATTAATTCACTATTTCGAGGATAACCAGTCCGAGGTACATGAGTGAGTTTCAGAAGAGGAACCCAATAAAATGAAGTCCACAAAACAATCCTGACACTAATTATATGTGGTAAAAATCTCACAGCGTAGGAGTGGAATCTCACAAGTTCGCATACTGTATGCCTAGAGCGTATTGAGGAAGCGCTATCGTGAGGACCTAGAACCCTGAACTGGGCTAGCCATCATGGGCTATGCCACCTCTCCAGATGTTGAAATATTCCTTCATAGTATAAATGTAAATCATCCATGTATAATTGATATGTGTCTAAGATATGCTCATATGCGTGATAACTAAAGAACTTCATATTATGGGTTGCATGAGCATCCGACTATCTGTTTAAGAAAAATCCTTTTGCATATACTATTCAGCTCCATGATTTAACCATGCTGACTTTCCTGTACTTCCTGACAGGCCATACCTATCATCGGCTATCATCGGAATCCACCATCGCAGCGATCTTGATGCTGCCCATTCGACAATGTCGAACCTAGCGTAGACGTAACTATCAGATACCGCAAATCCGTACGAAATGATTCATGCACAAAGAAGCATTTTTTCTCTTTACGAAAGTTTCCTTAAAATGATTCCCATCTTCAACGCATCACAACACCAAGATATACCTTTCTATGCTACGCGTTACTACCCAAGTCAGCTACATATCAGCCTTCCACTACAGCGCCATGCAACGTGATTCATTGAATTCAACAAACAAAGTTGTTCAAATTAGTGCAGATTTATTATAAGGATACGCCATGTATATACAAGACTCAGTGGACTGGAATCGTCTGTGTTTGTATTTGATAATATGGGTAACGAACAGTATTAGTCTAACGATGTATACGATGTGCTGGAGTTTTATCTATATGACCAGATCTCAGTCCCCCTTGGTCTTCTTTGATTCTGACCATTATTATTACTCAAACATATATATATCTTGCACTAAACCAGCTCTGACCCATCAACTTGTTTGTTGGAATTCTGATCTCGGATTGCAATGAGCCAGGGAGAGGCCTGTGGTATGTACGGCTAGTACGCTAGCTAGAAGGTATATGCTGTTGTGATGACGTTGAGATTGGAGTAACCATTTTAAGGAAAACTTCGTAGTAGAGAGAAAAAAATGCTCTCTTTTGCTATGGTTTTGCTATGTCCTGAGTTCGTGCTTGTTTCATTTTGACGTAGTAAAGTTGTGCGGTATGCAGGCTTCATTTGCAAGGTTGCAACCACGCTCAGTTTGCCTTGGTTATAAACTGATGCTATTGTTAGATTCAATTGTGCATACGCATCTACCGTTTCCTTGCAGTAGCAGACTTGCTGCAGATTCCACCGCAATCCTATTGTTGCCGTCTTACGATGCTGTCAATTACTTGTGGCGTATCTTGTCTAGTTGTCATTTGCAGGCTTTGCAAACTATAAATTACCCATCACATTTGTGCTATCTCCTCCCATCACCTGGTGGAATTTGAGCGTTCCAAAAAGAGGGTATCAGATTGTTTTACCACGGGAACGGCGTGGTTGTTGTCCAGCCATCCAGGCCAGTAATTTTTGCTTTCTGGCGTCATGTGTCTGTCTCCATTCCATCATCCATCTCTCCCCTCGGATAGAGGCCTAACCAAACGTGCGGACATGTGCGAGGAGAATGTCTTGATGATCTGATGGTTCCACTGCAGCTGCGAGCCTAACTATCGAGTGCGCCGTCCATGCTTCCCTGCAGTATTATTGCCGACCTTCACCACGGTGCAGGTGCATGCCCGTCTCTCAGGGAATTAAATTAAAAATATTATTGTTCATTTCAATTTTTCTTGTTAGAAATATTTGGGATGCAAAATTCTTTTTTACACAAATATACCATCGGTCTCGCACAACCATTGGCGCATGTGAAATGACATCGCGGCCGTATATCGTTACAGTAAAGTGCAAGACCGCACGCGTTCTCGCTCAAGCAATCAGCGCTTATAGCTCAAGCAAACAGCGAAACCGTTCCTTGCCGATTTAATTAGCGATTGATTATCCTGATTAGGATTAAAAATTAATCGCTAATTAGGATAATTAATACTAATTATTATTAATTAATTACTAAATTCAAATGTGAGCCCATTAGACAGTGTCGCTTGATTTGGCCGGGTCTCCCGCTCTTTATCCGCCCGAGACCGGTGTTGGGCTCGTGCCATTGCCGCGCGATTACCGCGACGTCATTTCCACGTCATTTTCGCGCAATGTGTGCGACACCGACGATATATTTCTGCACAGTTTGCATCCCGAATATTCTTGAGAAAAAATTGACGTAATGAACAATATATTTTCAAATTAATTTCTCTCTCAGGTGATCGTAGCTGGTGCCTGGTGCAAGTGCAAGCTTAATATGGTCTAGTTAGTACCTGCTTCCATCCTCAAATATACTAGAACTTTTAGTTACATGTGCTAAATAACAAATTCTAAATTCATAGCTGAAAGTTGTTAATATTCTGAGGACCGAGGGAGTAGGACAAATTAAAACGCCTCACTTTACTTATATCTCATTTTCGAGAGCAGGGTTAAGATACACGTGATCGTTCACTGTTTTTTTATCATATTAAATTTCTCCGAACAAATTAAATGGGACGTGATAACAACTTCAATAGTAGATAAATCAGTTGGGTTTATACAACACTCGATAGTGGTCCACGCGGCCGATGGAGTCGTGGTCCAATCAGTCTCAGGTCTATAGGGTAGGCGCCTGTACACTGTACATGTGGAAGTGCGGCGAACCTGACGCTTGGCGCGCAATAGTGGATTTGGTCACGTGCAGATCGCATCCAATTCCCATCGATGAATGCGGCGGAAGTCGCCAAAATTGGAAACTAGAGCACGTAACGCGCCACGCCGCAGGAGACGATATCTACCGGTAGGCAGGCACACGCTGTCCACAAGCCTAAGCCGTCTCTCGTCTCGTCCTCGTCCTGCACCCCTGGTGGCTGCTCCCTGTCGCCTCCGATTCGTTTGCCGCCGCATCCCATGATATGCTCCGGCCGCCGCCACCACCACCACCCACCATAACCATTGATATCCATCTCCATCTCCATCTCCATTCTCCTCCACGCGCTTGCGGCTTGCTTGCTGCTACAAAGTCACGTCGTTTCGGCAGCCATAAGCTAGCCGATGGGCTATAATCTATCGCTCTATCCATATAGTGTCACTAATCACCCCATGAATTCGATCCATGATTGATTCGATATACGTCTAACTGTAGTAGAATCCAACGAACGGCGTCCCACCACCAGACAATAATCCGCCGCCGCCGCGGCTTCCCAGTTCCGATCAGACAGTCCGGTTTTCGCGGGGGAATTAATTCGATCGCGCAAACGGATGACCGTTTGACGCGCTCCGCACCATTGGCCACCCGGCCGCCTCGGGACCGCTGCAAAAAAACGCCAAAGCCATCGAGCTATATATATTATACATACGCCGTGTTTAGTTCAAAAATAAATTCTGTCAAAGACTTCTAACTTTATTCATCACATCCAAAAACTTTACCTAAACACATTAAAACTTCCAATTGTTCCATCACGTGCGTTTCAATTTCAATTAAACTTTTAGTTTTGGATGTGAACTAAAACACAACCATACTCTATTTTGATTTGGTTTGCTGAGTATATTCGATTTTGGATTTAGAGACCGAGTTTATCCAGTTTTGGAAAAAAAAACCCAAAGAGACTGAATGAAAGTAGATAGAACGCACCGAGATACAGCTCAAGGTATAGAGATTAAAAGATTGTGTTTGTTTTACTCGAAAATTCTCGTGTATCAATCTCCTACACGTTTATAATTTCTTCTTAAAAATATTTGGAATGACTTTCAAATCTCTCTCAGGTAGTCTTTCATTTGAGTTGCTTCTCTCCTCCCCTCCCCTGCATGAGCCCTTCTAGTACTACTACTGTAGTACCACCACTACCATACGGCTGATGACCCACTGTGCATTTGATGCGTGTGTGTCCTAAGTGCTTGCACTTTACTAATACTCTACTACTTACTAATTAACGGTAGGAGTAGTCTTTGATAAGCGTACGTGCTTGCCTGATTGGGCAGCTTAGTTTTGCATAATCCTCCCAAATTGGTTAATATATCGACCGTCCGTTATTCTATACTTGTTCTACCACCAAATGTGCTAGTGTGTCTGCTTACTACCTGTTGGCGCCAACCGTACTACATGGCGGTTTTGGCTTCGAGGAGGGATATTAACGTAGTTTACGATGTAATTAAAGTATACTATTATTGATATGCCTTTTTTTTCATTAGAAGCAACCCGTCGTCTTCTTCCCTGCAGCCACTGGTTTCATCTCAGCTCGGAGATTATTCCGATGACCGGGAAAGTGATCAAGCGCCATGCTGGCCGCCATTTAATTTTTGTATCTTTTCTGTTTGGTTAATTTAGTTTAAGAACATTGTTAGTGGGACGGCGAAGGACGTACGTACGTCTCCCTCTCTCTTGTCAACATTGGGCGTAATTAAGATTGTTTCAACAACTTAGGTTGATTTGTTTGAATGCCATCTCGGTTGATATGACCATGACATGTCACCTCCATCTGCCCGGATATAACACATCTTGATGCTTACGGTACATCGAGATTTTCATTGCCGAAAGACGACGACGACAACAAAAAGCATCCACGCGCGGGCACTAAACTATTCTCCTTAGTATATACTTCTTTCGTCCCATTACAGGTATTGACATAGCTGTATAAATTTCTCTATTGATTTATTTTTTTTAGAACGGAGAGTATTGGTCGATGGAAAAGAGTATGAAATCCTATTACATATGTTATGGACTATGCAAAAAATATCTTCCGATAATAGGCTTACTAAGCTTCTCATTAATCTACACTCATAAAAAAAAAACATAAATACGAAATGTGATAGTTAGCTTTGTTTTTTTATGGGGACGAAAGAAAGTATTATATATGGCCCTATGTACATGATGCTATCGACTATTTCTGACTGATCATAAAGTCAAGAATACGATGCTGGCATGACAGGGTAATTGTTGCACACTTACACACATAACCCCGATTGACACAACTTAATTGAGATTTGTGGTAACTGTTAATCAGTGTAGTAGTATATATGCCAAAAGGACCTGTCGTGATTTGTTTTCTACGCCATGAAAACGACTTGACTCCTTTTTCTCCAGCAGTATGAGAGATCATGCATTCAGAGGAGGTCAAAACGAAATTTATTTCCGTGTTTTATTTGTACGTTAGCGGCTTGGCTGGTTTGCATAAACACTATAGCGGAACGTACTGAACTACTGTAGTACAGTATATAGTTGAGCCAAAAGAACCAGTTAAAAAGTGCTAACCTTCCTCCGTCCATAATATAAGAAATTTTTAAGTTTTATTTACACTGTTTGGATCAGCTCGTCTTATTTTAAAAAAAATTGTGCAAATATAAAAAAAAGAAAAATTGTGCTTAAAATACTTTGGATAATAAAGGTAAGTCAAAAAAAATTAAATAATAATTCCATTGTTTTTTTGAATTAAGACGACGTGATCAAACAGTGCAAGAAAAAAAACTCAAAATCGTTATATTATGGGACTGAGGGAGTAGCTTACAACGGTGTAGTACAAAGTAGGCAGCAGTACGTCGTCTGTTGGCTCTTCGGTCAACTGTCCGTTATATATAAAGTGTCACTCACTTTGAGAGAAAAAGAGGCACCATGGAACACCGGGCACACCAATTGTTATGTATACGTAACTACCATCCATATGCATATCAGTGTAGAATGCAAATCAGCTATCTCCAGTCTCCAATCTCAAAAGAGAAGATGTTTGAAATTTTTGACATTTTTTAGTTCCTTTTTGAAAACTTACTATACAAATTATATACTCCTCAAAAAAACTAGCTCTATATACCTTCACCTCAAAAAAAAGCAAATCTCTAATTAATTGATTTGTCTGCTCAAACTAGTCTCTTATTTTATGAAAGAAAAAGACAAACTCCATTAACCCAGCTAAATCCAGTGGCGAATCTAGATGAAATATAGATGGCGGCTCTATAATAATGTCTTAATACAAAATCTTCATGTATCCGGTTGATCTATGTCAATAAAATTCCCAAATTCATACGCGGATAAGGTAAAAAGAACACACAGTGGATCAAAGAGACATGAAGAATATGGAAGATATATAGGCACCAGATTCAGCTGCATACTGCAACATTACAACTGCAACAAAGGTAAAATGATCCATGAGTTGATTGATCACAAAATGATCCCTTTCGGCTAGCATAAAAAGCATATTAATGACAAATACTCCAATCGTTGCATGGCCCTCAGCCAGAACCAGCATCACCAGTAGTTTGCTTGCTTGTTCCTGTAAATTTTTCAGCGCTGTGAACGAAACTCATTACATAAATATCAGGTCTTGATCCTGCAGCTAGAGCTGGGGCTGGCGCACCGAACCAGCCCCAACGGTGTATTTCGCCACTGGTCTAGCTAAATCGTTAGCTACCAAATTACAAACAACATATGGAAATCCTTCGAGTCAAACAGAATGGCTTTGTAGACCCAGAGAAAACATCAATTTTAGCAAGCTCATGCGCAGCACGATTAAACTCTCTGGGACAGTACATAACTAATTGGTGGACATAAAAATTCATTGTAAGCACATAAAATTGGATTTTTTTTAATGATAACAACGTTTACTCAAACTAGTCTTGATTAGAGAGCAAGAGTTTATGGTAAAATTAGACATATTATCTGAAAAAACCAGGTCGTCGCGGGGGGAATTTACTATTTGCCACTCTCTCAAAATGCCAGTGCTCAAATGCTACTCTCCCAAATTTTTATTCCCAAATGGCACCTGGCCCACATGTCAGCCTCACTCATCATCGGGTCCCGCATCACTTTTGTTTGAATGGAGAGTGAGACTGACATGTGGGCCCGGATGTCATTTGGGAATGAAAATTTGGGAGAGTGGCATTTGAGCACTGGTATTTTGAGAGAATGGCAAATAGTAAATTCTCCCGGTGGTGGCGCGTGTCTGCGGTGTGCTTCTTTCGAATGCTCACAACGACGACGCCCCTGCCGGTTACTGCGGAGCCCTCCAAAACCGCCGTCGGCCTCATCCTCGTCATCATTTAATTGCATTGCGCCCCGTCAGCATCCTCGACGCACCGGCGCAACGTACATCTCATACATGCACCCTTTACCATATTCTTAACGTTTTAAACAAGGTTAAGATCAAACTTTTTGAATTTTGACTATCAATAACTACAACAGCAACATACATATATTAGTCTTAAAAACACTCAATAAAAGTAATTATTTATTTATTCACTATATATATTATAATAGAAAACTATAGCCAAAGAAATGTTTTGGTGAGACCGTGTACGTGGAGAATATAATTTGGTGTATTCTTTTGTATTGCACTAACCCTCTCACAGGTATATATAGAGTATATGGGAGGTAGTAATTTATCTATAGAACTATATTTATCTATAATAATATTGTATCTCTAGAACTCTATATTATCTCTACATTTAACTATTATCTCTAACCGTACATATCTGCAATTCTAACAGTGTAATTGTTCAAAACGTCAAAGAATTATGAACCCGGAGGGATAGACACCACAAAATGGAGCACTGCAGCATGATCACTAACACAACACCCCCCCCCCCCCCCCCCCCCCCCCCCCCAACGATTGCAAGGCGCCGCGTCCTCCAACCCACAGTGTGGGGTGATCGCCCTTCACATTCCAGAGCGCCCCCCCCCCCCCCTATAAATACCCCACTGCCAGCCTCATCTCCCTCCACAGCATCCATCGCAAAATCCACCTCTCTCAGCTAGCAACCCAAGCGCACGCGCCACCGCCCGCGCACGAGCTGAGCTAGCGATCAACACCGGTCGAACACCTAGCGAGCATCACCATGCAGGCTACATGGCGGTCGCCGCCGCTCCGGCGCCACCGGCCTCGCTGACGCTGCTGCCGCGCACCACCACCGTCATCAGGGACAGGGAGCGCTTCGACGCGGCCGTCCCGGTGGCGCCGCTCGTGCTGAGGCATGCGCCGGCGTCAAGCACAAGGCCGTCGTGGTGATGGGCGCCACGGGGACCGGAAGTCCCGCCTCGCCGTCGACCTCGCCCTGCGGTTCGGCGGCGAGGTCATCAACTCCGACAAGATGCAGATACATTCCGGTTGGATGTGGTGACGAACAAGGTGACCGAGGAGGAGTGCGCCGGCGTGCCGCACCACCTGATCGGCGTGGCGCGCCCCCGACGACGAGTTCACGGCCGCCGACTTCCGCCGCGAGGCGGCGCGCGCCGCGGCGGGGGCGTCGAAGGGGGGAGGCTGCCCATCATCGCCGGGGGTCCAACTCCTACGTCGAGGAGCTCGTCGACGGCGACGGCCGCGCGTCCGGGAAGCGGTACGAGTGCTGCTTCCTCTGGGTCGACGGGACCTCGAGGTGCTCCGCGGTTTCGTCGCCCGCCGCGTCGACGAGATGTGCCGGCGAGGGCTCGTCGGGAGGTGGCCGCAGCGTTCGACCCGCGCCGCACCGACTACACCAGGGGCATCTGGCGCGCCATCGGCGTGCCGGAGCTCGACGCGTACCTCCGCTCCCGCGGCGATGGCGCCGACGAGGAGGAGCGGGCGCGCGCATGCTCGCCGCGGCCGTCGCGGAGATCAAAGTCGAACACGTTCCGGCTCGCGTGCCGCCAGCACCGCAAGATCGAGAGGCTGGACCGCATGTGGCGCGCCGCCGCGTCGACGCCACGGAGGTGTTCAGGAGGCGCGGCCACGCCGCCGACGACGCGTGGCAGCGGCTCGTCGCCGCGCCGTGCATCGACGCCGTCCGGTCATTCCTCTTCGAGGACCAAGAACGCAGCAGCATCGCCGCCGGCAAACCTCCCCTCTTCGCCGCCGGCAAGGCCACTTCTGGCAACATCTCCGTCTTCGCCATGGCGGCGGCCGCTGCAATCTGAGAAGCGCAGGCACCAACCTACTTACATACACATACATGACCAACACAAAAACGCCGAGCACCATGCCACTTTCAAGACATTCAGGCTGCTGCCAATCGCCATTGCCGATCAAATTCAGAGCTCGTCAGTCAGATCAAACGATGAAGGCTGCTGCTTCTGCGGTCAACATCTCGATGACCTGCCAATTGCAATGCAAAGCAAGATTGTTCATATACTGGTAACTGGTTGACTCCTTGTTGTTTTTGCTGGGTTTCTTTGTGAGATGAGGAGATTGATGAATTGCGCGCGAGAATGTAACTTATGAGTTTTGAGTTTTTCTTTTTCTTTTTTGGTTTCTCCTCTGATTTTGGGTGTGTAACAGTAGGAGTAAAAACTAAAAAGTACTGACTTGGATGTTAATTGGGGGATTGATGTAATAGCCTCTCCTTGTAACATAGAAATCATGAGCTGAAATAATTAAATTGTTGAGACCTTGCAAAGAAAAAAGGGGGAAAAACAAAAGAAGGAATCTTGTGAAAGGGGAATATTTTGCAGTCTTTATCATAATATATCAGCTTTTTCAAGGTCTTCACTGAGCTTTGCTATTGAGAATCTCACTTGCCGCGCACTTCAATAGTCTATGACTATGCTCTACACTGTCCTTGTTCTTAATTCGAGACCGCATACTTTGAGTGACATGTTGTGGGTATGAGTAAAACTCGGTGGCGCGCAATACTAATTTTTCTTTACATTTTCACTTATAATTTGCGCAATTTTGTGTCAAAAAAAAAATTCACGCAATCCTTTTGCACATTCCCTATAAAAACTTATAAATTGTCTGTATTTATAATTTAATTTTATTGTTTATTTTCTTACTTTCTCTATTTCATTCAGAAAACTCCTGGCCAATCACCATGACAGGTGATACATGCAACATTTGGCCTGGAAAGCTAGTGGCAGTCAGCCAGTCATTCCTCTTGTGCAATGTGTGGCTCTGTGCTGTATCTGTCTGTGGATACAAGTTGACATCTGCATCAGTTCTGGTTGCTTCTTTGACATCATATTCCCAAGTCTGGTTTCTTGGTCATGGAGACACTCTCATGCATGATTGGGAACTGGGGATTAGTTAGGGCAGTGCCTTCATGTCAAAGGTCAAGCCCATCATCTTCCTGTTCAAAGTCAACTTCACATTCTGAATGCATATGCACACTTTTACAAGGATAAGCTTGATTTAACACATATTTTAGAGTTCACTTGAACATTGTCAAACTCTTTCGTAGAATGCAGTTGTGATCTCTCTGGATAGTATGGAGACCAGACGACTCAGCAATCATCGGTTCAGAATATTATATAAGATTCAGAAGGTCAACATGAACAAATATTTATATGAAATAGTAAAAATGGTCAGGTAAATGATAACATTGACTTAATCCTACTACAGTTAGACAGTCAAAATGGCATTTCTTGATGCTACATTTTTCCTCTACATGGATAGACAAAAACGAATGCACGAATCAGAGTTATTTGACCAATTTATCAAATTATGTCAAGTGGATGATCAAAGAATAAGATCTGAGTATCGCGATAGGAATGAAATCTTTGGTCAAGGGTCAATGTGCAGTTCCTACATTTCCTTCCCCAAATCAAACCTAGAACTGGTTGACACTGGACAGAGAATGCAACAACTCTGTTTTTGTTTTCATTTTTTTGGAAGATTCTTCTATGAACACTGGCTCTTTGACCAACTGCCTACATATCTCTACTGATACATGAGTGATCAGTAATAATTTCTGTTGTACAATGTTCTCTATAGCATTCTGATTTGCCAATAATAATTAACAAAGTCAAAAGCTTTTTTTTTTTCTGAAGGAGAAAGTCAAACTGTTCTACTCAAATACAGAGTCCAACTTGCAACATGGTGAACAAAACAAAAGGAGGAAAATACGAAAGGAATCAGCAAATAGCTAACAAGCTGATCATTAAGCAATGAGAAAAATATCACATTTAATAAAGGTTTAAAGTCAACACTAGAGCTTGCAAAACTTTTAGGGGAATGGGTTTATTTATTTCATAGTACACCATCAAATTATAATTAAGTTTAGAAAAAAAAAACTGCATCAAGTGGCACAAGCCGAATAACCACTTAACAATTGGGCCCTAGCGTCTTTTGCAATAAATATTATATTAATAAGATTATTAGTTAGATGGCACTAATATTTGTGATTAGAGCTCCAAAATGACTAATAGCACACAGATCAACCAAAACCAGTCAACGGTTTTATCATTTGCCAAACAACTTATGTTCAGTTACATCAATGCATTTGGGTGCTTTACTTTATCTCTTTCCTTTTGCTTTTTTTGTTGAAAAGAGATTATGATATTTGTTAATGACTTGTATAAATATGGTTACCACGAATTTCATATATTTCCTTTCATGCAA
This sequence comes from Oryza longistaminata, assembly GCA_009805545.1. Lineage (NCBI taxonomy): Eukaryota > Viridiplantae > Streptophyta > Magnoliopsida > Poales > Poaceae > Oryza > Oryza longistaminata. The sequence goes on from CM020180.1 coordinate 36,879,762, forward strand.
CAGTCAGCCAATCATTAGCTCCTCCACATCTTATCTGTTTATATTATATAATTGTTGAGTTGTTGCCCAAAAGCTAAAGAGAAAATTCAGAATGCCTGCAAGAAAACCAGCTGACGTCAACTTTCAACCCTAGTCCACTAATCATTTGACTGAAGGCAGTAACTTACTTTAGCAATCCATGGTAAGCATATCTTAGTTTTGTCTTTTGTAACTGTAATAAAGGTAGTTGTTCTGTTCACTGAACTTATCTTTCAATGGTGATATTAACCATGCATGCCATTGTTCATCTTCCAAGGTTTGATCCTTGCTTACATCTAAACTACCCAAGGAAAATTCCAAGTGGAACAATTGAGTAAGTTAAGCTATCCTTTTTTTAGGATATACTAAAATTAAGCCTTATTTTAGTATTCTGGATGTATTCATTGCAGAGATGAGAAGGACATAGTATCAGTACATTTAATATATTCTCAGCACTTGAGGACCACACATAGTCCAAGGACATGAAATGCAATCTATACAATTAAAGCCATGGTTTTCCATTATAAGCTATTCTTAATTAGCGTTCATACACAGTGCCACTTCTAGCAAAAACCTCTAAGAATGAGCCCTGTGGCCCCTAATCTTGTCTTAAAGCAATGGTCAAAAGAATCCCATCACCTAGCTATATACTGATCCTTTTTGTTTTCTATGAGTGACACTAGCATTTGTCTCTTGCTTTTGGTGATAGTTTGAGTGTACTTAATTTATATTAGCATCATAGGAAAGGTTCGAATGCTCAAGGTCCTCTAGCTTAAGGTAATAGGGTAGTTAGTGCAGGCATGCGTCCGAAAAGTTATATATAATTCCAAATTGGTAATTTGTTTAAACTGAGAATGCATCATTGAATTGTACTTCTCAAAGAGTGATTAAAAAGAAAGTTGGTCTTCACAAGGGACAACAAAGTAGTAGGGCAACCAAACATCTACATATGCACTAAACCTACCTGATTATTTAGCCCTATTTGCCAAAAATGATTGACAACCATTTCTTATCTCTCAAACCTTCCGAGACAAAAATTAAAATAAAATAAAATAAAGTTCATAACAGTTTAGGCCTGTTTAATTGAACTTATAAACGTCACACCAATATATGTATTTTTGGCGGTGCAAATACGACCAAAATAAATATGTCATTGCTTCAATAATCTCATTGATATCAATATTATCATCCATACCGTTTATACGTTTTAGTTGCATCAGTTTCCACTTCCACTTGACAAAAGAATTCTCTGACAAAAAGAGGAAAAAAATCCGTGCAGCTGCTTAATTCTTCAGAATCAACGGCGGTAATTAAAACTAATGGGCATGCAAGCCTTGGTTTTTTCTCATGTCTATCAGAGAAAAAATAAAAAACGCCGGTGCCGGCAAATCTATCAGAGAAAAATTACCCTGATTAGTTGCTATACTATGTATGCAACGACAAACAGTACAAGAACTCTTGTAGACCATTATGCTGCTAGCATTAGCCTTTCTTATCACTTGCAGTATCTTAGATAATTCCAAATTGATCTGCCTGAAAACCATGGGCGTATTTCATGCTTTGGGTGCTCTTTGCAGGTGACTAGCTAGCATCCTAGCTAGCTGCTAATTCCATGAGTAGTCTCTCTGGTTCAGGAAGATAAATATTCCTCATTTTGTCATCATACTGTCTTTTCTGAAAGAGAAATCATCATTAGTTTTGTTGCAAAATACTCCGTCCATTTCAAACTACTTGTCGTTTAGTTTCGTCCAAAGTCAAACAGTCAAACATTTCTACCTTTGATCATCAATTTTTAAAAATCCGTATAGTTTAACAACATATTGGATTATATATTATGAAACTATTTCTCATGATGAATCTAAAAACATAAATTTTATGATGTTAGACTTTATAAATTTCTATGAATTAATAGTCAAAGATAGAAATGTTTGCTTTAGGACAGAAGTAAAACGAGGGAGTATATGGCAATTTCTCGCGCTAGGAGGATCCTGAACCGTCCATCTTGTCAATTTGTGACCCATCATGATATATTCTCATTGTGGTGGTAGACTGGAGATTGCAATGGAGTTTCCTCTGAAGTGTTTATTTTTCTACACTTGCCATGATCTTATAGGGTACTCAAGGAATACCTTTCGGTTTTGGCTAAAGCCAAGAGCACACTGAATTCAAGGATTCTTAGTACTAATTAAGCACTTCTATACTAATTTCTTCCTATCCAAACAAAGACATCAAGACAAGAGTTCATGAACAATTGGCTGCTTTAATTTTGCCTACATTGTACATGAGTGATCAGTTGCTGGTTATTCCACTAGTTCCTTTGAGCCCTAGAGTCTACAGATATGCTATGCCTTGATGAAAATTTAAAATTTAATGTATCTACAGGTGTGATGACATAAACTATTAGGTGATTCTAATTCCTCTTTTGTAGTTGTGCTCAGAGTATCAGGCTGTTTTCTAGTGTTCTGAAGAAGAATTTTGCAGTTACCTGTCATATTCAGGCTTGCCGAGGCTTGATACGATAGTCACGCATGTATTCCGGTAAAGGGAAAAGAACAAGAGGACACATCTGGGCTTTGATCAGGGATCAGAGAAAGCGGTTAGGACCTTGCTTCGCTAGCTACAAAGCAGTTTAACAAGTTAAAATAATTAAACCAGTCAGCTAGTCAGTTTGAACAAAAGTAAATCCCAACCATGCATTAATCTCAAATTGCAAAGATGCAAGGACAGTACTGTGTTTTGCTTGTGAATTGTGATATGTGTTTCCTTCCTGCAGAATTTAACTTTGTGATGATGAACAAGTACAACTTACTATGATATCAAAATAACACTTAAAAATGTTTTAAGAGGTGAGCTCAAATACTATTTAAGAGGATCAATTTATTCAATGAGTGGATTTAACCTCATTCATCCATGCCAATGCAATTCATGCCGCTTCTGCGTTCAAGCTAGCGAAGACCAGAGGATTTTTTATGTGAACTAGAGGGTGAAAATAGGATAAAATAAATAAATAAAACCTTGGGTTTTTTTAATACGACAAACGCATTAGACACAACGAGGATAACAGTTTGTGTGCGTGGTGAATCACAGAGAAGGTACAAATTCTTCCACTGAATAAAAAGGAACAGCACTCGGATTTGTTTGAGTCTAGAAATGTTAAAAGGCGCCTTCTTCTGTGTTCATCCATCCATATTCCCTTGCCATCAGTTCATCTGCAGTTGTAGGCTCGAGTTTGTTATGCAGACTAATGCCTGATTTTTTTTTTACCTGATAATTTTTGCCGGGTCTTTTTTACATAATAATTACAGTATCAACGTTACCATTGTCATCAGCGTTCTTATCTTGCATGCACTCTCTTTCTGCAATGGTTATTCTTGATCTTTTAAAAAGGAAAATAAATTCTAAATATAATCCATCTCCTTTGTTTAGGGTTCTTGCTGTGCATCAGATTCTGGCTTTGACTAACACATGGAACCGTTCATATTTTAGTTTCTTTCTTACATTTCTTTTCTCTCGGTGCACGGAGGGGTCCTCCTCTGTATGTAGCAATTTAAGTCAAAAATAGACCGCATGTATATATGTATCTTTCCATATTTCAATCTGTAAGATTAACTATATATATGCTGTGGTAGCCTTTGGTGATAATTAAATATCATCCTAAATATTCCACTTTGATGGAAATATAATATAAAGGAGGAAGTTTACATGTTTTTGTTTTCTTTTTTAGGAGAATAATATGGATTGTCACCCAATATATGTTTGCGCTTGGAATGTGTTAACAGTGAAATTTGGTAATCGGCAAAGACGTCATCGGCTTAGAATCATTATCGGCTGCAGCATCTCAGAATCAGCCGATGGGAGTTATCAAGTCGCCAATAGTCGGGTTCCTGCTATATTCGGTTAAGGAAGCTTATCCCTAAGCGACCGAGTTTAAAGAGGATGCGGCATGGCAGTTTATATATTAATTAGGAATAGTTTGTTAGTTTCCTTTTATCTTTAGGAAAGTGTGTTTAGTGTCCGATAAGGATACCATTGGCATCCAAATTTTACTATGGCAACCTAACCTAAGTGATCAATTTGATAAGCTGATATACACACATATATATAGGATATATATAACAAATAATGGATAATATATGCACTGAGTGCATGCATGCATTCACCAAATGTCAAAATCTCTCTTTTAATTACCATTGGCATCCAAATTTTACTATGGCAACCTAACCTAAGTGATCAATTTGATAAGCTGATATACACACATATATATAGGATATATATAACAAATAATGGATAATATATGCACTGAGTGCATGCATGCATTCACCAAATGTCAAAATCTCTCTTTTAATTACCATTGGCATCCAAATTTTACTATGGCAACCTAACCTAAGTGATCAATTTGATAAGCTGATATACACACATATATATAGGATATATATAACAAATAATGGATAATATATGCACTGAGTGCATGCATGCATTCACCAAATGTCAAAATCTCTCTTTTAATTACCATTGGCATCCAAATTTTACTATGGCAACCTAACCTAAGTGATCAATTTGATAAGCTGATATACACACATATATATAGGATATATATAACAAATAATGGATAATATATGCACTGAGTGCATGCATGCATTCACCAAATGTCAAAATCTCTCTTTTAATTACCATTGGCATCCAAATTTTACTATGGCAACCTAACCTAAGTGATCAATTTGATAAGCTGATATACACACATATATATAGGATATATATAACAAATAATGGATAATATATGCACTGAGTGCATGCATGCATTCACCAAATGTCAAAATCTCTCTTTTAATTACCATTGGCATCCAAATTTTACTATGGCAACCTAACCTAAGTGATCAATTTGATAAGCTGATATACACACATATATATAGGATATATATAACAAATAATGGATAATATATGCACTGAGTGCATGCATGCATTCACCAAATGTCAAAATCTCTCTTTTAATTACCATTGGCATCCAAATTTTACTATGGCAACCTAACCTAAGTGATCAATTTGATAAGCTGATATACACACATATATATAGGATATATATAACAAATAATGGATAATATATGCACTGAGTGCATGCATGCATTCACCAAATGTCAAAATCTCTCTTTTAATTACCATTGGCATCCAAATTTTACTATGGCAACCTAACCTAAGTGATCAATTTGATAAGCTGATATACACACATATATATAGGATATATATAACAAATAATGGATAATATATGCACTGAGTGCATGCATGCATTCACCAAATGTCAAAATCTCTCTTTTAATTACCATTGGCATCCAAATTTTACTATGGCAACCTAACCTAAGTGATCAATTTGATAAGCTGATATACACACATATATATAGGATATATATAACAAATAATGGATAATATATGCACTGAGTGCATGCATGCATTCACCAAATGTCAAAATCTCTCTTTTAATTACCATTGGCATCCAAATTTTACTATGGCAACCTAACCTAAGTGATCAATTTGATAAGCTGATATACACACATATATATAGGATATATATAACAAATAATGGATAATATATGCACTGAGTGCATGCATGCATTCACCAAATGTCAAAATCTCTCTTTTAATTACCATTGGCATCCAAATTTTACTATGGCAACCTAACCTAAGTGATCAATTTGATAAGCTGATATACACACATATATATAGGATATATATAACAAATAATGGATAATATATGCACTGAGTGCATGCATGCATTCACCAAATGTCAAAATCTCTCTTTTAATTACCATTGGCATCCAAATTTTACTATGGCAACCTAACCTAAGTGATCAATTTGATAAGCTGATATACACACATATATATAGGATATATATAACAAATAATGGATAATATATGCACTGAGTGCATGCATGCATTCACCAAATGTCAAAATCTCTCTTTTAATTACCATTGGCATCCAAATTTTACTATGGCAACCTAACCTAAGTGATCAATTTGATAAGCTGATATACACACATATATATAGGATATATATAACAAATAATGGATAATATATGCACTGAGTGCATGCATGCATTCACCAAATGTCAAAATCTCTCTTTTAATTACCATTGGCATCCAAATTTTACTATGGCAACCTAACCTAAGTGATCAATTTGATAAGCTGATATACACACATATATATAGGATATATATAACAAATAATGGATAATATATGCACTGAGTGCATGCATGCATTCACCAAATGTCAAAATCTCTCTTTTAATTACCATTGGCATCCAAATTTTACTATGGCAACCTAACCTAAGTGATCAATTTGATAAGCTGATATACACACATATATATAGGATATATATAACAAATAATGGATAATATATGCACTGAGTGCATGCATGCATTCACCAAATGTCAAAATCTCTCTTTTAATTACCATTGGCATCCAAATTTTACTATGGCAACCTAACCTAAGTGATCAATTTGATAAGCTGATATACACACATATATATAGGATATATATAACAAATAATGGATAATATATGCACTGAGTGCATGCATGCATTCACCAAATGTCAAAATCTCTCTTTTAATTACCATTGGCATCCAAATTTTACTATGGCAACCTAACCTAAGTGATCAATTTGATAAGCTGATATACACACATATATATAGGATATATATAACAAATAATGGATAATATATGCACTGAGTGCATGCATGCATTCACCAAATGTCAAAATCTCTCTTTTAATTACCATTGGCATCCAAATTTTACTATGGCAACCTAACCTAAGTGATCAATTTGATAAGCTGATATACACACATATATATAGGATATATATAACAAATAATGGATAATATGTGCACTGAGTGCATGCATGCATTCACCAAATGTCAAAATCCCTCTTTTTAATTACCATTAGCTATATATTAGGGGCGGTAAAATTCATGTTTTTTTTAGAAGTGTTCATCTTTCCACAAGAGGGGGCCTAGCTAGCTAGAAATGCTAGAGAGAGCTGGAGTCCTAGCGCATCAAGCAAGGAATTGTGCTTGCAATTATTCAAGTGAAAGATACGCTTAAGGGGGCTAATCATGATCGATCACGAGAAAGTCGTTTATAATTGGGAAAACATGCTGATCTTTCGGCGGATTTCGATGGAAAATTAAAAAAAACAATTAAAGGTAACAGGAATTTTTCTTGCGCTAGCTTTCGCATCATATCCACAGTTGTTTTTGTTTTCCTTCGTACGTAGGACGGTCGATCGATTATCATGAGCGAAAGAACTTAATCATGATTCGTCAAATGTCCCCTTTTCGGCCTTCTAAGGACATGCATGCTTAAGAACATAAGTAGTACTTATAAAGGACCATGCATATGCCATATATGATTATTGATGTGACATCATATATATCATGCATGTTTTTTATATATGCAAGTGCAAGTAGTGGCAGTGTACAACAAAACTACATATACTGATGATGCATGCGAAGAACATATTCAAAGGATGGCTTGACCTATCGATCTTCCAAGGTACAAGTCTAGATTATTGTGGCAGCAGTAAATTAAAATGTGCGTACCTTACATACTTAAGCACCCTTCTTTTGCAAAAGAACAAAATAATAATAATAATAATGTGCCGTCTTTCGATTTGCGTGGAGAGACTCCTACGTCTCTCTTTTAGCGTGTGTTAAGAGGATGAGGTGTGATAGTGTATTTCAACAACCATGTTTGTTATAAAATGTTGGGTTAATTAGATTCATATCATTATATTTTTTATGGTTTTGAAATATATTATTACTATTCGGCTATTTAGAGAGATGTTATTATAATTTCACAACTATCGGATATGTACCACTACTTACCTCTTCAAGTTATTTTCTAAATTTTACCTTATCTCAATCTTAATAAAATTAGTCCGGGCTTTTCTTTTTCAACGATCCGACAAAAAAAATAGAATCATAAAATAATTTACCTAATATATTGACGTGCAATTCTTTTGCGCGTTCGTGAAAAAAAAAGTAAAATAATTTACACACTAGGAAGTACAGCGGTTTAGTTGCATACATGGATTCCTTTGCGTTTTTCAATATATTTCACTTGCAAATTTGTCATAGTCCTAACATGGAGAATGGAAAGATTATACCAAAAAAAACATTAAGAACAATGGTACATTCTGATGCAGAGACCATTAGCACACAAAGGGGTGGTGGCGCAGTTGGCTAGCTCGTAGGTCTCATAGCTAAATAAAAGCGAGTGATCCTGAGGTCGAGAGTTCGAGCCTCTCTCACCCCATAATTTGGAGCAGTGATTAATCTTTGCTACGTGATCGGTTGGGTCCGACACATTTGCCTGATCTCTTGATTAGTCCATAGCACATGATGAGCTCCATTTTTTTTCTTTTTTTTTCAGCCAGTAATCGGTTGGGTCAGTCACATTTGCCTGATCTCTTGATTAGTCCACTGCACATGATGAGCTCTTTTTTTTCCCTTTTTTTTCAGCCAGTGGATGATACTGTAGTAATACCTGATCTGACAATTGATGCATGACAAATTAAAATCAAAATCTACTACTTTTTTCCCCTTTTCTCAGCTAGCGCCCTAGTGTGGATGCTACTAACTGATATGACAATTGATGGATGACAAATTAAATCAGATTCTACTCTCCAATTTGTTTTTATATAAGAGTCTCACAATTGATTACCCTTAATGTCACTGATTAATATTACTAGCAAAGATAAAACAATAATGATCAGAATGATTAAGGCGCTGGATGCCAAATGTTATAGCCACCGTGGCTCATTCGAGCCAAGAAATACCTTTTGATTTCAGGTGTGGTCAAGTTAATACATAGCGTATGCAGCTCCGTAATCTGGAGCAGTGACGTACAAAATGCTCACCAGGAGAAAGTAATTGAGCTTGATAGGTGGTGAGGGAACAATAGACACGAGAATTGACACTTAAAAGTTGTGAGAATTCCCGTCTTCGATGAGATATACTACGCTAGATAGCAATGAAGGGTCAAAGACCACCTACTAGTATCAGAACAAGTGTACATTGTATTATTGCATTCTGCAAAGTTGGAGCCTAGGGAGAGTTAAAAGAAGATAAACAAAACCAGAACTCCTGTGGATGCCTTCTGCAACTAGAGAGAGTCATAGTTGGTGTCGCCACCGCCACCTTTGCTCCAGTTGTCATGCCAGTCAGAGAAGCCAGTAAGCAAAGCCTCTTGCATCCACTGATACCGGCACTGCGACGTGGCTTCAGGAACTGTCAACCAGGTCCTCCTGCGGGTGCTCTGCTCAGGCCATGAGTCCAGCTCTTCCTTCACATGCAGCGCAAACACCGCGGCTCTGCACATACCCTCGGGGCAGCACGCATCTTGATGCGTCTTGCTTTTGAAGTCGTAGAAACCCAGAAATTGCTGGTCCAGAGAAAGAATAGCATTATAAGCTGAAGCAAAATAAATGCCTTTTGTGATGTATGCATTTCACAACCATGTATTATCGGCAGAACAAAATACACAAGTGAAACAATTTATAAGCATGTATTTTCTTAATTATCAAGCAGTGATAGGACAAGGAAAACATTATCTACGCTGAAGAAACATGTTTTAGATATATTTAATAACCCTCCTAGAAAAGCTATAATCATTCTAATTTCATAGTGCAACAATGTTATTTTGATTTTGGTATCCAACACTATAAAATGCTGAACACGTTAGTTGCAACTGATTCTTGACTAAAAGAGTACCAAGTCAGAGAAATCAAAGCACATACCATATTAAACTCAAACGATGGAAACAACATAACCAACTAAACCAATGAACTAGTTGCGCATCACATCTTATGACCCACCAAAGCACTACTAAAATTTGCATCTTATGGTTTTTCCACTATGAAAGTATGACTAGTTTGCACATCTTCATAAAATCTATGATGATACTAATTACACACAATGCAAACCAAACAAGTATCCTTTTAACCACAAGATAGTTTGTTTCTCAGTTGCGCCATGTCTGTACTCCGCAGTACATGTCACACAGCATTAACAATTAGCACCTACTACAATACTTGGTGCGGATGGTGTGTCTTGTGAGTACAACATATGTCAATGCAGCAGCAAACTAAAAACAATATTGTGAGTGTGGTTGTGCTCTGACTAATACCGTGAATCACTGAACAACAATATTCCAATGCAAGTGATATGCAACCCAAGAAAAAATGATCAAGAAAATAAATTTGATGGGTTCTGAGGATAATGCATAAGAAATGTAGCTGCCAGTTCCTAAGTAATTGAATTCCCAACATAATTGTTTCAAATTGGATGTTAATAACTAAGATGGTTTGTTGCAGACGGACATCTCACGATAGCCATGAACTCAATATTTCAGGAAAAAGCAGGTTCCAAAAGATTGAGGCTGGTTGATCTACATTAGCAGTTTAGAAGAATCAAGCTTAGGCTCGGCTTACTAAGCATATATTGAATAAGATAAATCAAACACAGTGAATACGAGTCTGCATCACAATCCAGAACATACGGTACCAGTTTGACGGTTATGTAAGAGAAAAACACATGCAAATATGTTTCTGACACTTGGCAAGCCTGAAGTAGATAAAATACATATGTAAAAGTAGTAGAAATTTAAAAACACCATCTCTGATGTATCTTACCACTATATCTCCACGAACTCCAGCTTCTTCTACAGCCTCTCGAGCAGCTGCCTGCTCAACAGTTTCATCATTCTCCCATCCTCCCTGAAACAAGAAGACACAGATAACAAAATTTCCACCTAGTACTATGGTAATGTAACATTTATCCAACAAACAAAATCTGATGTTATGCAGAATCTAGAAAAGTAGGTGAAAGAAATTTCTCAGACATACTTTATGTATGCATTGCCAGCTTATCAAGCTAAATCAGTAAAAAGTACAAAACATGATTTGCAATGGACTTTGGTAATTCTTAATGTGCAATGTTTACACCTGCATCTCATTTCATTCAAACTTCATATGGATTCATCTGAGAGGCAGAAAGAACATGATAAATGCCAAGAGCGACACTTTTCCACCTATGGGCTAACTGAAATATCAATATGTTGCTCATAGTGGGTATATAGTGCAGTAGCGCTTCAGTGTAGCATGTCAAAACAGGCAAATTTTGTAAATTTATAGCAATTCATATCAAGTAAGGGCCAATCCAAATTTAGATCATAAATCATCAAAATTTATATTTGATTTTTTTTCTTGCAATTTCATGTAAACTAACCGCCCATAAAGAGTTTGGCAAACTTATGCGTACACAATTTATAAACATTTTTTTTATCGTCATGTATTTCTTTATTCTAATTCAGATGGGAACATTACCTTTGGAAACAGGAGACCTGGACCACTTTGAGAGTTTATCATGAGAACTTCAACAATTTTCTTCGGTTCATCATCAGAAGTTTCATCATTACTAGTTCTATACCTGAACGGTATGCATCTGTAGAGATAATGAACTTAATCAGAGAATGTGTAAATAAGCCACTACATAGAAACAGAATATGTTATTAGTAACTTCTACGCACGGCCACATGATTCACAAAGGTTTTTTGTCCAACATAAACAAGCTAACAAGATGTAAAAGAAAAATACTGAATACATGTGAATTGATATAGTTCTCCAACATGGTAAAATCGTATCCAGAGAAGAACTAGGTCTGTCACAGAAAGAGCCGAAACCAGTAGTCCTTGGAGTGTGCATCTATATATTAAGGCAACAAATATTGCAACACTAACCTACAACACAGTAATGTATATACATGTAAAAGGTGCTACTTGAGCTAGTTCCTGCCAATAAATGCTGTAGGTGCACCTCCCAACCTGCATCTCAACAAGCATAAGCAGAATTTTTTTGTATTATGAAAAGGAAAGATCTAGGGAAGGTCAATAACTAAAATATCAAGACATATTATCGATGAAAATATGGTTAGCTTTCATTCCCCCACTCTATAGGTATATTTCCTTTGTTTAGATCTGATTAGCTGCCCCATCTGTCATCTCCTGATTAACATTTTCAGGTTAGCTACTATAATTCCTTAATATTTACAAAAATCTCATCCTGAGTACTGTTCCACCAGCCTAAGAGAAGTGCAACAGATAATAGCACCACAAACTCGTTAGCTTGCCATGCCATAATGCACAGAAATGCTTCCCTAGCTTAGAAAAACAGAAGAACTTAACTAAGAGTAAGCCTAAAAACAGAAATTGGTCACCTATCAGGAACAAACGCCTTGACTACCAATAATGATTCATGACCTATTCGTAACCAGCAATATGCAACGACATCGACATACACTGAGAAATGTATCTATCAAACTAAACTCACATCCATCAATCAACTCACATCCATCAATCTTGACATTGGAGGATAAGCCCATTCCTAAGAGGCTAACACATACTGCTAAAAATCCTGATGGATATACCACGGAATGGGCCGCAGAATAATGATGTCGCTATCATCAGGTGTTGCAACTAAGATTCTTAGCTAAGTGCTCACACACATCAACAAGATAGCTATCTTACTAGTTGGTGATAGTGCTTGTTTCCCAGAGAAAGAAAAAAAAAATAAAGCATATGCAAATCGCCGCGAGAACCATTCCACATCCAGAGATGGCACATCACCCGCATACATCCCCACCGATCCAATTCACAGAACCCAATCCGACCAATGCCATCGCCTCGTACACGCGCATTAGGTTAGGTCAAGCGCCGCAATGAACCGCACGCGCGCGTAGCCATCGCCGCAATCCCATCCACCCCCAAATCAAATCAAATCAAATAGAAAAAAAAAAGAGCAACAATAATTCGGCGGATGAGGGAGGAAGCTGTACCCACCCGGCCACCAGCCGCCGGCCATCCTCGTACCGCTGCTGATGCCGACCCGTTCGGGCCACAAGGTCACACATGCTACCCACACCGCGCGGGCTGGCTGCCGCCGCCGCTCTCCTCCTCCTCTGCGGCCGCCCTCGCCTCGCCGGCGGTGAGCCCACGGCGGCAATGCGTGCGGCGTGGGGGAGCGGAGGAGGAGAGAGATTTGTGCGTGGAGAGAGAAGAGGAGGAGGAGGAGAGAGATAGGAGGTGGGAATTCCTCGCCGTGATGAGGGCGCTCTTCTCTTCTTTTCTTTTCGTGTGGTTTTTTTTCCTGGATTTTTTTTTATGTGTGTGTATTTTGGTGTCGTTGGGTTGGGCGCTCGCTTTTATTTGGAAGGCGTGGTGGGCGGTGACTTTCCTTTGCTTTCTTTCGTTCTTTTTTTTTTTCATTTCTCTTTCTGTGTTTTCTGTTTGTTATTTGGAGTTAGTTGTCGTTTTTAAAGATATCTTTTGTTGTTTTATTAAGGAGTAGTATTTTTTGAAGTTAGTTGCTGTTTTTTTAAGATATCCTTTGCCATTTTAAGATATTCTTTGCCGTTTGGAAGCTGCTAGTGTTTATACAGTATCTTGGATTTTCCTTTTAACTATATATGTTATATTAAAATACCAGTAGTGATGTATGAGTGTTGTTTGTTTAATGGTTTACTTTTTATTTATTGAACCATTATGGTACATTTTTGTTTGGATATTTTTTAAGTTTCTAATTTTCATCAAGTAATAAAATACATCCGGTCTATGCAGTAATTGGGAATGCAATATGTGTAAGAGCTCGCATTTAAATAAAAGTAGATAGCATGAGTTATATTTGGCTATAGCTTTTCATATTAGATTATTGTAGAATTTATGTTAGGTTTTTTCTAAGAAAACATATAAGCTTATAACATGATATGATCGTGGTGAGGACAACACCATGGAAAAAAATGGACATGATAAAGGTAAGCTAGTGTGCTTGTGAGGAACAATTGTTTTTACCTGCCTATGATATTGGTAGTAATTTTTTCGGAAAATTTATTTTTGCTTACTTTTTTCCAAGAGTGACTTTTCATGTGTTAGATGGATTTGGCTGGATGGATGCCAACGTGAACCATGATAATCGATAGCCATGCGTCATGTGCCAGAAGCAATTTGGGGTATTAGATTGACCCGTGCCACCCAACCAAATGACCATCACTTCTTCACGAGCACTGCATATATCACAACTCATGTATTTTCTAACCCCGGTTTATCTTAATTACGTCCGCTATCACAATCCCTGATGCATTATCTTATTTTTAATCATAAAATGTGCTTATAAGTTGTTGTCTCTAAGCATATTGAGTCCACACAATAATAATTTATATGGTTCACCTCTCAAACTTTAATAGATTCTTATAATTATTAATGACTTGATTATATAGATAACTGTATAATATGGCATAAATGTTATCAAGTTGTATATTAAACCGTCTATTAATCTTTGTAGGAAAAATCATCTGTTTATAATAAGTCCAACAATTAATTAATCATCTGTTTAACCGTTTATTAATATCTCTTCTCTCTCCTCCACATCATAAAAAAGACCAAAGCATCATGGCATTCTTTCTCTTGTCAGGCTGGCATCCCTGCCTATTCAATCTCATACTTCAATTCCAGTGCAATAAAAGGGAAATGAGTCTCTATCCTTAAATTGCTCGAATATATAATAACAAGGATAAGCCAAATTTGTTAGAGTTGATATATTATACTCTTTCTGATATCCAAGTTGAGCAAAAGCGAAAGCTAAAGCTCTTTCGAAATGAAGGTTTTCAAATCTTTCAACCTCGATCGTTTTCAGATGATGGCAAGTACTACTCCCTCCGTCTCAAAATATAAGGGATTTTGAATTTTTGTTTGCACTGTTTGACCACTCGTCTTATTTAAAAAAATTGTACAAATATAAAAAACGAAAAATTATGCTTAAAGTACTTTAGATAATAAAGTAAGTCGAAAAAAATAATAATTGTAAAATTGAATAAGACGAGTAGTTAAACAGTGTAAACAAAAACTCAAAAGCTTGTAGAAGTTAAATTTTAGAGCAATTTTATAGTCCTTTAGGAGGTACCGTGAGGTACCACTTTCTCTATTGTAAATTTAGCACCTCTTGGTAGGAGATATCAAATTTCACACTAAATTTTTGAGACATTCTTAAGGACTGTAAAATTGCTCTACATTTTAACTTGTACTCCCTCCGTACTCGTAAAGGAAGTCGCTCCGGACAGCGACACGGTCTCTAAAACACAACTTTGACTTCTGGTTTCTATAAAAATATTTATTGAAAAGTGATATATGTATACTTTTATGAAAGTATTTTTCAAGACAAATCTATTCATATATTTTTTATATTTTCAAACTCAACAACTTGAGAGTTATTCATGATTTATATTCCCAAGATTTGACTTAAATATTGGTCCTAAACGACTTTCGTACGGTGGGAGTACTACCTACCAATAAAAATTAAACGCAGCTATATATAACTAACGGTTTTGACGACGAATTGATGATGATGATGATAATGATACACTACCACGCGAGCGAGCTGTTGCCCTGTTACCGGCAGGAGGAGCTAGGAGTAGTAAACGGCACAAAAATTCTCCACTATACCAACATTGTTTTTATAAAAGAAATAAATAATATCGTTTTCGATCGTTTTCATCCCAATGATATGCCAAATATCCTCGTTGATGTTGTTGCTACTCGTAAATGAGGCGAAGGAGCAAAACCATGGACGGGGTTGGGCGCCGGCCGGACGTACGGCCGTTGTTTTGATGGGCCGTGCGCGTGCAGCAACCAAGTGCCAAACTTGTTCTTCCCCTGCTGCTAGCTAATAAGCTACAGTTGTAGAGTACCTGTCTACAGAGAGATCGATTGCGAAATGTCGTTTATAAGAAACCGTCTATTATGACCTGGTTTAGTTTTCAACTTTTTCTTTAAACTTTCAACTTTTTCATCACATCAATACTTTTCTACATACATAAATTTTCAACTTTTCCGCCGTATCGTTTCAATTTTAAACAAATTTTCAATTTTAGCGTGCACTAAACACGCCCTTTAATGGTGACGTTTCTTGCGCAAGATCGCATCCTCATCGTCGTCGTCACCTCTGGATGCAACAGCCAAACGGAGATGTTGATGGGATCCGCGAATTAACCGGCGATTTCGTGGGCTAATCCCAGTGAGGCCCACGTCAAGCCCAAAGTATCCACGCGGCCTGCCTGATTTGGGTGGCCTTTTCGAAGTGAGGCCTCCTGTTTTGGAGCGCTACAAATACACAAATGCTAGTTTTTGCTGTTACGTCCCTGTTTAATTCGGACCGCTTTTGCCGGCAACAGTTAGCCAAGGCCAAAAGATTCTTTACTACTCTCTCATTTTGAGTAGCTGATATTTAGATTCTGCAGTTTGCATGCCTACATAATCACCATCCCACGTCAGAGGAGCTTCTTCCCATAGCCGTAATAAATCTAAATTTTGCTTCAGTAATATAGGCGATTGGTTTAAAGCCATTTTTTCCCCCAAACTATACAATCTACACTATGTCCTTTTAAAAAAAAATAGCACGGTTTTACTTGGAGAAGGCTGGGGAAAGCACCCCCTTCTTAATTCTTAGAGCAAGTTCAATAGTATAGCCAATTACTAGCTCCAATTCATCTATAGCCAATCTAATAGCTTATTCATACAATAGTTATATACTACACTATTAATACATAGTCCCACCTGTCATAGACACACTGTGTCTTGGAGTCCGTGCTACAGCTGGCTACAAATCTGTAGCCCGCTGCTCTTCTCTCTCCTGATTTATCTCCTTAAAATATGTTTGCAGCTGGCTTATAGCCTGCTATTGTACCTACTCTTACGTGGTGGCTTCTCCTCCTCCGGTGAGACGGCCTCTTCTTGGTGCTCGTCGGTGACAGCCAAAATAGCTCTGGCTGATCAATCTCTGGATATGTGTCATGTGCATTTGCCTGCTGTGAATCTTCGCAAATCCTCACATGTTGCTGCACGGATTGTATCACACACACGACATGACAGTATGACACAGGCATGGCGATAGCTAACGTTATTCTCTTCTTTTCTTATTTTTTTAATCAAACAATCAACGAGCATACTCCTCCTATGCTGCTAAGCTACTTCATTCACATTGCGTGGTGGGCACTAACTGCGCTACCGGGTCATAATTCCACAATTAATGAATTATCATCATCATCATCATCTCGGATCACGCCACACATAGTCTCTTCGTCTCATAAAAACCTAATATATGATAGGGTATGACATAATCTAGTATACTAATCTGGACATGTATTAGATTATGTCTGTCCCATAAAAACCTAATCTAAGATAGGATATGTGCTAATCCAATACTTATATACACTCATCATATTTATTATACTAGATTATGTTATATTCTATTTTTGAGTTTTTTTAAGATGGACTGAGTATATGTATTCTTGAATCTTCTTGGGGCAGTCAATTAATTGATTAATTGCATGAATAGCACACCATATACGGTACATGGATCAAACGAGGTAGAGAAAGTTGACAAGTAATTACTCAGCTGCCCCTATTAAACCCATCTTATTCAAGCAATAATATTAATACAGCCGGATTGATTGCGTAGCTGTGTGCAAGCCTGGGCGATTTAGATAAAATCAAAGCCTCAAAAGGTTGTTGCTTCCGGGGCTTCGCAATTATCAGAGATGATATTATTTATATATATTTTTTACAGATTATTCTTTTTCTTGTTATTGTTTCGTATCGGCCATTCTCGTGAACAGGGGGCAAAAGGGAGAAACCGAGAAAGGCGATTATCGTTTTCGCCCATTTAATCCCGTCCCCATCCGAGCGACAGCAGCAACCGCCGTGATCTTCCCCTGATCACGCCGGCCGCGCGGATCTCGTGGCCTACACAACCACCGTTCTTGCTGGTCCATGCACTGAATCGCCGGAGTTCTCGGCGACGACGAGGAGAGGCGGCGGCGGTGGCGGGATGTCAATGCCGTGGGCGATGGCGGTGTCGGTGGTGGACAAGGTGTGGGCGGTGCTGGCGGCGTGGGTGTCGTCGTGCCTGACGGCGGCGACCGCCGTCGCGCGAGCGCTCAGGGCGGGGGACATCGGAGTCCTCTACGTCGGCTGATGGCGGTGTCCGTCGTCGGAGTGCTCCACGTCAGGTCAGAGCTTGGAGATGGTTAGGTTTCTTGCGGGGGATGCAAAGCTTTAGTACTGAGCTTTTCTTTTGTTTTTTTGTGACGTGTTATGCAACTATCCATGAAGATTTATGTGATGGGAGGTGCTTGGGGTTAGTGTTTCAACTGTAATTAACATTTGTTTTAGGTCTCTGTATTCTTTGGTCT
Source organism: Oryza longistaminata (assembly GCA_009805545.1). Lineage (NCBI taxonomy): Eukaryota > Viridiplantae > Streptophyta > Magnoliopsida > Poales > Poaceae > Oryza > Oryza longistaminata. The sequence goes on from CM020180.1 coordinate 36,898,065, forward strand.
TATCAGAAAAAAGATGGTTTGTGTATAAAGTTTTAGGGCTCTTTTTAGAAAAGAAATTGTTAGCTCCCTCGTCGAGGAAGGTTAAGTTGGATAAGATGTTCATCAGTTCATGCCATTGCTGAAGGCCATTCGATTTCATTTTTCCGTTGCATACTTTATCCTCATTCGCAAAAAGGGTTTGAGATGAAGTTCGCGGTATGCTCCATATTCCACATTTGAGAGAGAATTGTTATGTACTCAGGACAAGCAGATTGGCCACATTTCAGTTTGGTCTAATTAGATTCTGTTAAGAGGGAACCTTACCAGATTCTATTAGATTACGTCAAGCCCGCAAATCTATTGAAGAGTTTTTGCTTATGTTTGGATAGAACTACGTCCTGCATTTTATTTAATCTGTTCGTGTCAAGCGTTATTGCGTTTACACAACATAGAAGCTCTGGTCCTATCCATCCTCAATGCCCGAGCCAAAAGACAATTTGGCAGATTATCCCTTTTTTATCACGAACACAATTTGGCAGATTATCCTCAATGCAAAAATTCAAATTCATGTTTGTTATAATCCAAAATTCAAGCAAAATTTGAGTCAAAAGACAATCTAACATATCATTCTCAATGCCAAAAGAATCCAGGGCCATTAATTAAAAAAAGAACCGAGACATGATATAGTAACAGCACATTTGCTAAAAGAACAAAATTGTACGGCAGTACTAATGTTTTGCCAGAGCTAGTTTAGTCATAGCAGTTTATCAGCTACAGAATTATAGTCGCAAAGTGCGAAATCCAATACGCAGAACGATTGATTGCTGAAAACACATCTGTACATAAAAGGGTTCTCTGGACAAAGTTTCACGTTATGAAGCTCAGAAGTAAAAAATGATCTGAAACGATCCGGTTGATGGGCAGTGAAAGGAGGAAAGCACTTTATTTCAGCACTGTCCAGGAGAGCTTCAAGACGATGTGTTCTTCCTAGCTGCATAGACTCGGTAAGCAGCTATTCCCACAACTGCAACGGCAGCTCCAACTGCAAATTATTAGTACAGTATCAGTTGAGTTAGAACTCGAAGGAAATTTACACTACTTTATAATTTTGGAAATAACTTATAAAATCATGATCGACTGTGCACATGTTGCTAGACTGACAACAATAAACCTTTACGTGAACCTCTTCTTTCATATTGTCATGAACTTTCTAGTAGCCTTGTTGAACTTGAACAGGTATATCTATTGCTATACTATACCAGACTTCTTGCTATTATAGATTTATAGTATATATTTGTACAATACAATGCAGTATAAGAGCATAAATGCGACGAGAGTAAACACAACAGGACTGTCGAGTGTGGAACTGGCTTTACCTGAGACAACCATAAGGGAACGGTTCAGAAGTTGACGGTATTGTCTGCGTGTTTTCCCAGCTTCAGTCTCTGGAATGCTCAGATGAGGCTGCTGCGCAGCATGGACTATTCTACAGAAAATATTGTTCAAATCTCTCAACCTCACGCTAATAGGAATTGGCATTTCGATTCCCATGTCTTGGCTCACCTGAAAGTATATAATTTTGTTGTTAATTAACCATAGAAAGACGACTAAAAGTAATCCATAGATGCACAGAGAACAGTGAGCTAAGCAAAGTTGAGAGAATCACTTGCACATGCATCACAAAAAAAAGCCAGTAACAATAAATATTTCTGAAGAAACACCCATTTAAAGTTCTTGCAGCAGGACTTGATATTTGCACAATAGGAATCTATAAGATCATATTGCAATTGATTTGCATAAGAAATAATTGCAGTAAGGCTAAAAACTTCTATCCTAGAAGATTTCATAGCTCTTCTCCAAACTGTTGTTCCTTGACTTGGAACAACACAACTGTTATTGGGAGTTACTCCCTCCGTCGCATAACAAATAAACCTAGTACAGGATGTGACACATCCTAGCACGACGAATATGGACAGCGTACTAGGATGTGTCACATCCTGTACTACTGTACTAGGTTTGTTTTTTGAGACGGAGGGAGTATGCTGCATGGCAGCAGAATCAAACATGCATTGTTGCTTGAATATAGAACTACAGTGTATGAAAAAAATAGTAGAAGCATAGTGGTAAGTAATACTATATCTCCGGCATTCATAAAATAGTGATCTAAATGTAAAGGGAAACAGCTTCCAAAACTACCTGTTATCCAATTCAAATGTCTGGGCAAGAAAAATCAAATATTTTAGTGCCAACTATGACACAGAACAGTGGCAAATGATTTTCAGAGTAAAAATGACAAATCAATAACGGACATGTAGTAAGCTTACTCTCGTTGATTCCTGTAGAGCCAATGGAGATTGGTCAAGATCATCCTTAGCAGCAACAATCAGACAAGGAACTTCATAGCCAGTATTTTCTCCATGTGTAGCCACTTCCACAAGCAAATCCCTTGTTCTTTGCCAAGAAAATTCATCACAGCTGCCATTTAAACAGGCATAGCATTTAGTGTACAGAAAATTATATACAATCTGCATAATAAGATATATCCGGAAACAAGAGCAACATTGCTGTTGTGTAGCTTTTGAGATTGCTTCATTCCAGAAAATATAATAGATTGCATTTCATATTATATTTTCTATCACCTTTTTAATAATATTATTTAAAAAATTCATCCTGAATTGTCAACTGTCAGGAGCAAAGCTAATAGAGCTAATAAACATCGGTCCTTACAACTCTCCAAAACCATGATGCGTGTAGGAAATAGTTCATTGTCCAGACTAATTCAACCTGTGTCTATAAAAAAGTTGAGCTGCTACAGCTATTAGGAAAATAATCCAGTTACTTCAGACAATGCACTGAGGATTTCTTGGTAATAAATAAATAGAACAATTTGGCAGAATTCATACCTATCATAAACGAATACTGCTACATCACAGGGTGCCAATGATTCCCTATCAGCCAGTAATGGTCTGACATCATCTTCAGGAATCTCTCGAAATACAAGTGTCTTTCTGGACCCCTTAAGAAAAATAAGATTATTTAATCAGACCAAATGTTTAAAAATAACCCATAATTAGCAAACGATAAATAGCCAAACTGCGAATATTTAAGTATGCTAATATTGGAAATGACAATATTTACGACTGATGTACTAGTACTGCTAACATTTTTTCTGTCAAAAAACTATCATTGAAAGTAATTTCTGATAGGCCATTAAGATTCCTGTCTGTTGCCATCAAAATGCAATATTTTGTTTCACATGGTATGTTGGCCAGTACTTATTAATAAAGAACGAAGTGAATATATCATAGAACATTTTAAATTTGCAAGCAAGCAAATTTTGCACTCTTATAAGAGAATTTATCAGAATGTTTCAATATGTTGGAAGAACTCATGACCGCTTACAGATAGTTCAACAGTATTTGCTGCAAACCGTTCACCATTCATAGGCAGAGCATCAGAAGGTTGCCTGGAACAAGGACCGCAAGCAAATGGTAAGAAATAAACATGGTAATAAAGATATAAAGCACATGGTGTAAGATACTAAGAAATGCATAGAGCACCTTCCAAGGAATGATTGTAGCAATGCTGTCTTTCCAGCACCCCTGGGACCAAAAACATAGCACTGGAAAACATTCCGTTGCGTCTGCTGCTTTTTACGATCAACTCGTCTTTTCCTCGTAGTGGTAAATGCTGAGCCAAAATCACCCGAATAGCCAACATATATAAGGTTGGCAAAACTATTTGCTGGATCTAGAAGTGTCATAAGAGCCCACTGCAATTGCAGAATAGTTCATCAACAAAGGAAGATAGTATAATGAGAAAATCTAACACCAATGCAGCATGCTTAGTTCTAGATAGTGCTATCGCTGCAATTGACACTGTTATCAGCATAGAAGCATGCTTAGTTCGAGAGACCACCTTGGAGAGAAATCCTTCAAGTGACAACCCACCCAAGACATTCCTTTCAGCACAGTCCACATATGGATTAGAAGACCATGGGCTGAAATATCAAGAAAAGAGTATCAGTAAGAAAATGCAAGCATATAAAATTCATTCCATCAAATTCACTAGGAAATATGAATACAGGGTTAAATGACATTTTTTATTATCGATATTCTATAATGATACCCATTTACTTTACAATTACAGCGTCAACCCAGAACAGGACAGGAACCTTCCATCAACTTACTTTTCAGGTGCAGTGGAAAAGAGATCATCCAGCTCAGCAGGTAGCAAAGCATCATCCTAGACATGATACAAAAAGCATTTCCAATTGATCAATAAAAACCATGATTTTCAGTAACATAAAACTACCAGAAAAATTAGTTGACTAGCATTCACGTTACAGTAAAAAAAACTGTGCACCAATGCGTTAAACTTACATTATCTGTGTCAAACATATTGAAAATTCCTCTCAAGAAATCAATGGCTTGACCTGTCAACTCCAGGGTCTGTAAGGAGAAAAGTTGATATTGACACAAAATTTAATATAAAAAGTATGATAAATGCTTGCTGATGTTAAACAACAACCAACATACTATTGGAATCAACAATCAAAGAAACTGCCTTAGTGATTCCTAAGAGTAGAGCTATTCTACTACAGTAGTAACCTAGTAATGTTAGCAATGAAGATATCAAACATTGCAAGAAACAAAAGAACAAATAGAACACCAAAAAAGCAATTTCTGCACTTGGTGGAATAGTAATGCTATAGAGAACACTATGGTTGAAGAAACATCTGACAGGCAGTTTTAATATATGAAGGAACAGCAACTCGCATATCATGGGTACTAAACAGCATACATAACAAAAAAATGCACATATAAAAATAACTAGCTTCAACATGAAATAAAATTTGAATAGTAAAAGCACCGAGCAACACATTACTTGATCAGGCGCTCGTTTAATTGTTGGAATAAGGTCATCTCTAAGCTTGATTTCATTATCATAACCAAACTTCCTTAGGACAGTCCATGTAGTTTCTAGTCGTCCTTTCTCAATAAAAAGAGCATGAAGAAAAAGGAATCCAGTCAAGGTAAGGCCATTGTCATTCACGCCTTCAGGCATCTTCTCTTGAACCACTCTCTTCACGCCTGCAATTTCAGTAGGCTGGAGAGGAGCATTGAAGCATTTGACCTATAAAGCACCAGAAGAGGTTCTAATCAACACCAGAAATAACAGAATGGCAATAAAAAGCACTACTGCAGAAAGCAAGGTAGACTAAGTGAATACAAACCTGAAAGTCATTGAGCTCCACATCACTGAGTGCTCCATCCCTGTCATGGTCACATAGAATAAAAATCCGCTTCAAAGCCCTCACACACCGTGGCTTTAGAGATTGCGCCTCTTGATCAAATAGTGGTGCTGTTGGGTGAAGCACCGCCTTCTGGGCATAGTAGAAGACCTCGGGAACCTGAAAGCATTCATAAATTATATTCTAGTTAACCCAAACCTAGAACAATATCTGGAATTCTATCTTAGTAGGGCACCAATTAAGATTATCAAGTGCATAGTACAATAGATGCATGATCAAGTATCACTAAGGGCATTTTTATGGGATTGGGAAATTGTATCCCACCATTCAAAGGAGAATTTTCAATCTTAGCCATCGGTTTTTGCCACCACATTTCATCTTAACATTCCACTCATTTCCATTTCCCAATCCCACAACTCATAACCCATCATATAAACATGCCCTAAATTTATTTTCAGAATAAAACAACATAAGGATCTGGTTATGGACTATGTAGTCAACCATAAAAGGATGGCAATTGGGCTAGTATTTTGAGCATGCCCAATTCAGATTGACCAACAAGTTGTAATCAACAAAGAACTATTGAGTGCACGCATTTAACCTGGATCTGGCGAAGCGCAGAGCACTCAATGCAGGTCTCAATCTCTCTGAATGTCTGCATGATGGGCGCCATCACCTGCTCAAGGCTGACCTGCTGCTCGTCCCTAAGGTCCAGCTTACACCCCACGACAATCACAGGTGCCTTTAACTGCGATAGGCAAACAGCAAACAACACGAGATCACATCGGACAGCCCACGAAACCACCCATCACGACCGATCCAAATCCTACGCCACGAACCTGGAGGCGGCGGAGCTCGGGGAGCCAGAATGTGCTGAGCCGCTCCAGAGTGGCGGGCCTATCGCAGGCGTACGTGAGCACCACCGCGTCCGCCGCCTGGCACTCGGCGATCAGCTTCGCCCTGTGCTCCGGGCTGCATCCACACAGAAATGGAATCGACCACACAGAAATGGAATCAATCACCGAGACGAACAAGGCCAAAATCGCAACGGAGTCCATCCACAAATCTACCGACTAAGGGAACACCCCTGATTCATCGCGGGCCGCGGCGCGATCTAGCGCGAGGGAGGTGAGCGGACCTGGAGGAGGTGTCAACGATGGTGATGGGGACGCGGTCGGGGAAGTAGTCGGCGGGGAGGCGGGTGGGCGGCATGACGCGGGGGACGTTCTCCGGGAACGCCTCGGTGGCAACGGAGACGACGAGGCTGGACTTGCCGGTGCCAGGGTCGCCGATGACGACGACCCGCACGCCCTGCTTGCCGGCCAGGTTCGCCGCTGTCGCCGCAGCCGCCATGGCGCGCCTCCTCTCTCTCTCCCTCCGCTCGCCGCGCTAGGGTTTTGGGGGATTTGGGCGCGGCGCTGCGGCGAGTGGTGGCGTGGCGTCGCGCGGGGGTGGGGGGTGAGGAGGAGGCGTCAGAGAGTGGGGCTGGCTCGCTCTTTATATGGACTTTGGTTGCAGGTTGCTTCGCCTTGGAAGGGAAGAAAGAGAGAGAATGTCACGGTGGCGACCTCACCTGACTCCAATGCAAGACAAGTATCAGGGGCTTAGCTCGGAAGTCGGTCCAGGCGCACAAGACGACCGAACACGCGATTCCCGGAGAGTGAGTGGACCCAGTAGTCATAGGCTGGGCCACTGTCAGAGAGAGAGAGGCTGAATAGTGAATTGCTATATAAGCCGACAGGGTAGTGAGTTGGAAGATTCGAAGATTGTATTACAAACAAACTCAATTCTAATTCCAACTCTTCCCTGTTCTTCATTTGTTCTTCATCTCTAGCTCTGTTCTTCCCCTTTCTCCCGATTCCAATCCAATTTCTTCCTTCTTCCAAGTATTTTCTGCTGCAGAGAAACTAGGATCGTGACATTTTGGTATCAAATCTGCTTCGATCTTGGAGAAACCACGGTACACCTCCCGCCTGCAACTTCAAGTTGAAGCTATGGAGAAGCAGAACGTGAACTTCGGCAAGCTTCTGATGGAGATTCAAGAGTCCCTGGTGTTGCTGAATCAAGCACAAAGTGAGACTCAAGCGGCCGTCGTCAAGCTGGATCAAGGCACGAACAATTGGAGGCCACAAGTGGAGGCAGCCGTGCAGGAATTGCGGGAGGAAGTCGGCGAACTTCATGTTCAACTGGATCTGGTCGGCAAGTCGAAGCAAGCTTCTCCAACGACGCTTTCCCCTCGGGTTCCGTTGACGGACGAGGAAAGGAAGGCGCCGTTGCTGCCTACGCCGCCATCTTCTTCTCAAGTTGCCGCAGCGGAAGGCGGAAGCAAATGGGCGAATAGCCGTCTCCAATCTCATGAACACCGGGGAAGGGTACTAGGGATGGCAACAACCCTAGGCCCAACTCCAGTCAAGGGTACGTACGAATTTCCCTCCACATCGATGAAAAATTTTGATCAATTTGAGTTTGGAAATGGGGAATGTGATGGGGATCAATTTGGGCGTCAGTACAACCATAGAGTTCCAAAGCTAGATTTCCCTAAGTTCGATGGTACATATCCAGTGGATTGGAAGATGAGGTGTGAGCATTACTTTGATGTGAATAATACTTTTCCTGGACTTTGGGTTAGGATAGCCACCATTTACTTTTCTGGGAGGGCCTCATCTTGGTTACGTTCCTCTAAGGCTCATGTTAGGTATCCGAATTGGGAGCACTTTTGTATTGCTGTGTCAAATAAGTTTGATAGAGATCTTCATGAGACGCTCATTAGACAAATGGATAACATAAAACAAGTGGGCTCGGTGTGGGAATATTATGAAAAGTTTGATGAGTTGATGAATCAATTGTTAGCTTATGATCCAGATTTGAATATGAGATATCTAACACATCGTTTTACTGAGGGACTACGGCGAGAAATCAGAAATGCAGTTCTTCTTCAACGGCCAAAGAATTTGGAGGCAGCATTGGCAATTGCTTCTTTACAAGAAGAAGTGATTCTGGAATCAGCTTCAAATCTGAAAAAGGGTGACAATGGGTTGCAGGTTCGGCCACATCCAGCTTTCAAGGGTGCCTTACCTCTTCCTTTGCCACCAAATCGGGTGTTGAATAGTAGCAGTTTAACTCGAGCAGATGACCGCAAGGTGGTTGAAAATTCCAAGATTGGAAACAGTACTGACAAAATTTCAATAATCTTAAGCTGAAACAAACAGGGCCTAAACCACACACCAGGAAATCTAAAGCCATGCGATAAAGGCACTCTAACCCACAGTGGTAGTTGCCCAAGCCTAATAGCCACAATTTATATTTCCACATATATGTTGGCCTCTAGCCGTGTTGTCTTTCTCCGTCGGTGCTATCTTGTCGACGGTAATAGGCATTTTTTTTTTGCCTATAAAATTTGAGAGCTTAGACTAAAACAGAGTGAGCTCAATTTTTATATAATTTTGGCCTAGAAATATTTAATAAGTAGGTACGTAGATTGTGAAATAAACCGTGGGCTTTGACCCATTACCACCTCACGAAGTGAATTATACGGTGATCTGGTACGTGATCTTTGGTGAAATGATTTGTGCTCCTTTACTTGTTACTGCCTTAACTGTGCGTCATTCAGGTAGTACTAATCTCTACAGTTACCTATCTAAATTAATAAAACTACGCTCCTGATTTTATTAGTAAGCAATAGCAAGAGACATGTAAATGCAGCAAACTTTGTGACAACCATTTTCAACCATTCAAGTAGCATTCAACAGCGCTGAATTTTAACCAGTACCAACTTCGCATTAGAAATACCATCAATACAAATAGTTTTTTTTAGAAATTGCACCGAGATAGAGTTTCCCCACCTGAATAATCATTAATGGAGAGAAAGTACAAATTGTTTTAACTAAGTTACATTGGAATCTATTACTTTCCAAGAAACCTTTGTATTGATTCTTGGAAAGTAGTTTCTCTCCACTAATCATTAATGAAGAAAGAACTACTTTCCAAGAATCTATTACAGCTCTAGCTAAGAAACCTTTCCAACCTTTCCGCCAAGAGGGTATAGAGACAATCTTAGCGAGAGAGCAAGATATTCCATTGAAGACAACATCAATACCAATAAAGTTGCAAGTAAAAATGTTTAACTTTGCATTTGGGAGTATAGTATTAAATTGCGCACACAATAATCCTAAATAATATGTTCTTTTTAGGAGATAGGTCGTCGGCTCGTCGCTGAAGGGCTAATGCCCGTGGCCACCAAGAAAAGCCATGAACCAATTCGTTATCATAACCAAACTTCCTAAGTACGGTCCATGTAGTTTCCTCTCGTCCTTTCGCAATAAAAACAACATGAAGGTAAAGGAATCCAATGAAGGTAATAAGGCCATTATCATTCACGCCTCCAATCATATGTTGTTGAACCACCCTCTTCATATCTGCAATTTCAGCAGGTTGGAGAGAGACCTTGAAGCATCTAACCTGTACATTAGCAAAAATAAAAAAGAAGTCCAATGATTATTATCTATATAAATACTCAGTCTTATTTTTAGGATATATAATTTGAAAAACAACATCCTAAAGATAATTCGGTTGCAAAATAAAATCATATGTGAGGATGACATGTGGGAACTAGACACATGTCAATAGCACATATGATGGTATTTTTTATAACTCCACAATTTTACAATACCAAGCAAATCCGTATATTTTTACATGACCATAAAAACAACTATATAATTTGGTATAAGTGAGTACAAACCAGAAATGCATTCATCTCCGCATCACTAACTGCACCATCCTTGTCATGGTCATAAAGAGAAAATATCCGCTGAAAAGCCATCATGCACCGTGGCTTTATAGATCGCGTTGCTTTATCAAATAGAGGAGTTGTTGGGTGAAGCACTGCCATTTGGGCACAGTAGAAGACCTCATCCACCTGCAAATATTAAAATATTCATTTATCATGAGAAAACAACAATTATTACCCAATATCTGGAATTTATATATCAGTAAATTATAAGTCCATAGTATATGAATTGAATTTACTACGTGGCCAACCATGCATAAAAAATCATGGCAAATTATGAGCTAGCATTATAACCACGCCTGGCCAATTCAGATTAATTAATTGATCACGAATTAACGAACGGCGACTAGACGCAGAAGTTTGAAAATGCATCATCACACATAATTTTACCACACATTTTACCTTTATCCGGTGAAGCGCGGAGCACTCAAGATAGATCTCAACCTCTCTGAATGTACACATGATGAAGTCCAGCACATTTTCAAGGCCGGCCTGCTGCTGCTTGTCACTTAGGTCGACCTTACACCCCGCGAGAATCACCGGCACCTTCGACTGTGACAGGTAAATCACAACAGCAAACACCACGAAACCAACATCGATCTCGGTTAATTAGCCCAGAAATTAAAACCAAAACGACCAACCATGACGGCCAGCGGCGATCCAATTGATCGCACATATACGGCGAACCTGCAGGAGGCGCCGGAGTTTGGGGAGCCAGAATGTGGTGATCCGCTCCAGCGTGCTTGGTCTGTCGCATGCGTAGGTGAGCACCACCGCATCCGCCGTCTGGCACTCGGCGATCAACACCTTGTTGCCGTCCGGGCTGCGCATCGCACGCCGAATCGATCAACACCACTAGAAATCAAATCAACACACGATTTGGGGAGAAATGCGACGGCGACGGCGGCACAAATCAAATCGACACACACGATTTGGAGAGAGAGAGGCGAGGGCGACTGCGGCGAACGAACCTAGAGGAGGTGTCGACGATGGTGACGGGGACGCGGGCGGGGAAGTAGTCGACGGGGAGGCGGGCGGGTGGCAAGACGTGGGCGACGCCGCCGTCCTGATCGGCGGGGAACCTCCCGGTGGCGATGGTGGCGACGAGGCTGGACTTGCCGGTGCCCTGGTCGCCGATGACGGCGACCCGCACGTCCCGCTTGGCCGCCGCTCGCGACGACCACGCGACACCCATGGCGTCTCCTCCCCTCCGCCCGCGGTAGGGTTTTTTTGTGGGGGGTTTGGGCGCGTCGCGTGGTGCGGCCGCCATCGCTGGCGTCGACTAAAATAGAGAGAGCGAGAGACGAATGGTGGGCATGTATGATGTATGGACTTGAAAGGCCTGTTGGGCTGGGCTTTTCGGTGTTCCTAACTCCATATGCCTAAGCGAGGCCAGAATGAGGGCTCAAGCAGTCGTGATGTCATCGTTTTTTAAAGATAATGGACTCAGTTAAATACTCCAAAACGATACATTCTATGGAAAATTGGAACCATGCCATTATAATTTTGCAAAATTTAAGATATGACATCTTGACCCTCATGTGGATCCTACATGTCATTGACTCATGTGGATCCTACATGTCATTGAGATACCCATGACATATCTCAAACTTTACAAAATTATAATGGCATGGTTCCAAATTACCCTATATTCTAAGGGTCCACCCCTGATCTCTATAAAGAATGCACAGGAAAAAAAAAACAGGATCTAAGAAAACTTCCTCATCACAAAACACATAAACACATATGGGTCGTGCAACTACCGTTTCATACTACTCCAGTACTAGCCTGAGACGCTGATGGCCTCGCTGTCAACGACCCCGCCCCCAGCCTGAGATTCCGTATCGAACAAATCCTCCGTGCCATTCGATCTCACTCTCAGATCTCAGCTGTTCGTTTCTTCTGATTGTTTTTCATTAATTGAAGAAGCTTCTTTGCTCATTTGGTCATTTTGATCGTGATCCAGGCTGTGATTAGTTCAGCGCAAAGTTTGAATTTTGGTTAAAATTAGAGATGATATGACTGAAAAATTATATGTATAATAGGTCGATGTGATGGAAAAGATCTGAACTTTGCATGCAAACACAGCCTGCACTCGAGCACTCGGGCTCCACTATAATAATGCAGGCTAGTGTAGCAGTAGCAGCTAGCCCAGCACACACTCCACTAGTGCAAGCAGCTCGAGCTCCACCTCCACCTCGCCATCGCCGGCGACTTCTCCTGTCCTGACCGGCCGGAGCTCCGATCTTGCGGCGGCCAAGAAACCTGACAAGACGATGTCCGCCGCCGCCGCCGCCGCATCCTCCTCCACGGCCCCGCGGTACGTACCTGGTTCTGGTCGCCGTAATCCGATCTCCTCTTCTTTTTTTTTTTTTCGCACGGTCTTGACCGGCGGCGCTGTATGTTAGTTTACTCGATCTCGAATCCTCGATGCGTCGCCGCCGGTGAAGGTCCCGGGCTCTCGCCGTTTGCCATGACGAAATCGAGGGATCTGACTGACTGACTGACTGTCCCTATCCCCTTCCCAGTAAGAGTGGGCTGCTCAGCTGATAGGTTTTGGTGTGAGAGTGTTTGGGGCTTCTTCAGATTGCCCAGAGGAAACCCCATATGTTCTTGAACTGAAAAGATGAATGGGGAATCTCAATGTTAGTCAAAGGGGGAAATAGTTTCTATTTTCCCCTTGTATAACATGTTAGCTGGTGTGTCAAGTCCTGTAATTTGTGAGAGTTGAGGATAGCAAGATTAAGCTCGTATTCTGTTAGAAAGAATGAGGTTAAAAATCATACTTGGGTGGTTTTATGAGCAAAAACTGAAAACATTGTTCGCGTTCAAGCAAGTAAAACAACTTTGCAATGGTGCTTGCCTGGTCTTTCCTCAACTAGGATAATGTTCTTTTCAAGTTAATTAGCTGTCGCAACTCACTAGTAGAAGTGCCTATAGAATTTAATCAATGGTTCATGAAACACTGGTAATTCTGATACTAAATACAATTTGCATATTTATCAGTTCTTTAAATTTGATTTGGGTTCTTTCCTCTGGAGAAAAGGTTGGAAAGCAAGGTTGCGCTGGTTACCGGTGGTGCTTTAGGTATTGGTGAAGCAATTGTTCGCCTCTTTAGAGAGCATGGTGCAAAGGTATGCATTGCAGATATCCAAGATGAAGCAGGTCAGAAGCTCCGGGACTCCCTTGGAGGTGACCAAGATGTCTTATTTGTCCACTGCGATGTTTCGGTGGAAGAGGATGTAGCCCGAGCGGTCGATGCAACAGCTGAAAAGTTTGGTACTCTTGACATCATGGTCAACAATGCTGGCTTTACAGGCCAGAAAATCACAGATATCCGAAACATCGACTTTGCTGAAGTCAGGAAGGTAATCGACATCAATTTAGTCGGTGTATTCCACGGGATGAAACACGCAGCGCGCATCATGATCCCCAATAAGAAGGGGTCCATCGTCTCATTGGGGAGTGTTTCTAGTGTCATTGGAGGGTTGGGACCTCATTCATACACAGCAACCAAGCATGCTGTGGTGGGTCTAACCAAGAATGTAGCTGGGGAATTGGGGAAGCATGGGATACGCGTGAACTGCGTATCTCCCTATGCAGTGCCCACGGCTCTCTCCATGCCGCATCTGCCCCAGGGCGAGCGCAAGGATGATGCCCTGAAAGACTTTTTCGCCTTTGTTGGTGGTGAAGCAAACCTGAAAGGTGTGGATCTGCTACCTAAGGATGTTGCTCAAGCAGTGCTCTACTTGGCAAGCGATGAAGCGAGGTACATCAGCGCGCTCAACCTCATGGTGGATGGTGGCTTTACATCTGTGAATCACAATTTGAGAGCATTTGAAGATTAACAGAAGTTGTTAGGCACAATTGGTACTCTAGTTTCAGATGTTATGTACCATTCTGATTTTAGAACTTTGATCAATTACCTAAAGTAAGAATGTCAATAAAAAGGAATGCAATCTTGTATCTGTTGTATTGTATAGTACTATGATTGTATTGCCGGTGCTTAAGGACAACCATTGATTATTTTCAGCACTATTATGTTACAGTTCTGAAAATTGGTATGAGTTCATATAGCATCAATTATTCAGGTGTGTTAAGTAATAATGCTTTTATGTCAGCATGCCTACAGTACAGAGTTGCAAACCAGTGGATTTTACAGTTGAATAAAATTGATGCCCGTTGGTGTATATAATCACTGATGACATGCACAAAACTGAATTTTCCTGAATTGGCACTACTGTGCTCACTCTAACAGAATCGTTGACTTATCTGAAGAAAAAAAAGTCTGCAGATAAAAAGGATTCTTCTACTGATGAAAATTTAATTGGACGAACTTTCCCCAGTGGCCCGATCCATGAAAGAAGAAACTGACAGCATGAGATTAAACTGGTTGTGCCACGTCTAAATATTCAGCATACATGTAAAGTGCGAAAGAATGGCAGCCAATTGATTTCACTAATGCATGTGTGATGCAACAAACAATAATTTTACAGTACATGTATACACCAAACACAAACATATCATTAGCATAAGACGTATATCATCAGTCATCACCATCTGCGCTACAGTTTCTGTATAAACGGAGATACTATAGCTTTCCCGTACAACATTGCTGTAATAAACTACCACCAGTAATCTTTCAAACTCTACCATCTATTCATCAGCTGAAGAATGTTGTGAAGTCACAGAATCAGTATGAGCAGCTGAAAGATCGTTTGAGTCAGCTGCATCTTTGTTATCTCCAGGAAAGTCAGAAGCTGAGATGGCATCACAGGTGTCCAAATTTGTTGTGTCCACATATGATTCGGTTTCAGCTTCGTTTTCATGCTCACCAAACACACTCTTTCTTTTGACAACATTAATTAGAATTCCGTTAGTACTCCTTTCTGGTTGCAGCAGTTCTCCTTCAGAAACAGCAATGCTTGTAGAGGTAGAGGGTTGACTAGCTATACTGTTGCCAGTATCGCATGAACCAGTTTCAGATGTGTCTGTGCTTCTATCTGTACCTTGTGCAGTAACTCCAGAATTATTGTTTGGGCATGAATCTTTAGAAACGGTAGATCCTGATGAATTACCTGTGTTGAACTCAGACTCTATCTCAAGATTCTGAATGAAATTGATGAACATGTCAGCTGATGAAGTCCTCATTAGAGGTCCACCACTCCGGGTCCAAGAATTTAAGTCAATGGTTTCTGATTCACTCTCACTTCCATCATTATGAGTAACGTTCGGTGTGACAACAACTTGAATTCCTTGGTGAGTAGATGAACTAGTGGTTGCAAAACAATCTTCTGAGAGAGATCCTGTAGAATTCTCTCGACTGATGCAGCTCCACGATGGTACCCTCCTTGGTGTTCTGATTACAGAACTGCATGTATATCCCTGGGAAGCAGAAGCTACCCTTTCCATGCTTCTCTTTAGTCTTCTTTTATGGTTTAGAACGGCAATGGACTCATCCAACGCAAGTTCAATAGCACAGTTTGTTCTGATCGCAGAGATCTTCTCCCATGTGCACCTGCGCCCCTGGTTGGCAGCCATTTGCAGCTCCGGATATGTAGGGTTTTGTATAATCTTCAAGTACTGAAAATTGGGAAAATACAGCAAAGAAAAATAATTATGACCAAAGAATTAGCACTCACCCATTTAACCAAAATTTAATTTATCGACAAAAATACCTGGGCTGCTGTTGCCGGCATAACCATGGTGACATCACCCTCCCAATCCTGAGCAAACAATTTCGCTAGTCCTCCCAGTGGGAGGCCAATTTCTAGGATTTGGTTACATCTGTATTTAACCTCCATTTCAGCCAGACGAGCAAGCTACACAAATGAGATTAAACACAGCACTTAGGAATAAAAAATTTAAAGAGAACTCCTTGTCTGGGAACATATAACACGGCATTTGCGGAGTAGGAACCTAAATTTTAAAGAGAACTTTTTGTCTAGTGTTAAGGGAACATAAATCAGGTGCATATGTATTTGTAAAATAACATTATCTGCATACTGAATAAAACCCTCGATCTACCAGATATTGCATTATTTCCATGAATAATCATGCATTGTGCAGCAGCATATGGAAAAATGACGAAATAATGCTGAAGAACATGAAAACAATTAACTACCTACGGTTACCTACAGGCTGCATGCTAGGATATGCCATACAAGCCATGAAGCTAATGCCATTAAGGTGCCTATTCCATAGGGTAGGGTTATAGACAAACCTTTCCAGCGAAGCGACCTCCATAGGTTCTGACAATCTCCTTCAGTCGAAGGAGTGGAGAGATGTGAGGATTAGTTTGGCTCACAATGAAGTGATTTACGTTGAACAACTCTTTGAGTTGCATCATGGGCAGATCCATCTCCAAACTTCCATCCCTCCACCGACGCTTTGATGCTCCAGGTCCTTGCTCTGGGTCTGTGGAAAAGGGTGCGTGGAAGGGAACTATCTCACCAAATCTATCCTTTGCCATCAATTCCTGAGCTTCGAAGAGCCCAGGAAATGCACAAGAGGCAGTCACGGCACTCCAAATAACAACATGTGGTGATGTCAGGTAGTTGAGGCAGCGGGGTGGCTCATTTTTTCTAGGAGAGCAAACTGTGACGCCAAGAACACGGCCAGTCATGTCATAAGCCTCTTGAAATGTTAAGTTACCTGTCAGATCCCTCAAAAGCCTTTGCATCTGGCTAATGTCATGGAGTGCACCATAAGTCATAACCCGTTTTGTTACTGCAAAAATTCCACCTATCCTATCAAAGAACTGCAAGGTCTGCAATGAGTCTACAAAGAAGCTCTGGATCTCAGGCCATGTTCGGGTAGCAACAATTGAACATATAATGGAACCAACACTAGATCCTGCAACTATTCGAGGCAAAAGCTTGTGCTCAACCAGTGTTTTCACTACACCTACATGAAAAGACCCCAGTGAAGCACCCCCACTTAAGAGTAATGCTGTCCTCCCAAAGGCATGCCTGGTCTCTTGAACAAAGGCAAGTTTCTCTTCCAAAAGCAAATCATCGGTATCAGATTCACATACCATTTTCAGCTGGGCAGAAACCTCATCAATGTAATCTTTTATAAGCTTAGGAACCTGCATTACAACAAATCATTTTTTTAGACAGAATGGAAAGGAGTATTTTAACAATTCATAATAGGGAGTGCAAAAATCCCAGTTGACAGCAAGCGATCCTTTTATGTGTGCAATACCGAAACAAATAGTGAGCTGTGGAAACATTTTAGGAACACATACTACAAGGGGAAAAAATGAGCTACATCAATTATATAATACGTATTTGATCAAATAAGATGCACAAGCATATTCAGGATAATTTTCCCTGGTATGACTGAATATGTACATGCCATTTGCGCGCAATTTCAGAACCTGACCAAATAAGAAGCACAAATGTCTCCAGGGCAATCATCATAGAATGACTAAATATGCATATCTATGATAAAGAGGGATCAGACATATAAACCTCGATGTAAAATATTACTACCTCCGTCCCAAAATGTAGATATTTCTAGCACAGTATCTTGTCCTAAAATGAAGCTATTTCTCCACCTACCTCCTCTTAACCAATCACAACCATTCTTCTTCACCTACTTTCTCTTTTCAACCAATCACACGCTTTCTCCAATCATTCTAACCTACTTTCTTAATACCCGTGCCAACCTAAAAAATGTTTACATTTTGGGACGGAGGAAGTACACTAATATAATAGCATGAACTAGTACAAGAAAGAGAAGGTTTGCTAATTACCTCAAGCCTGCCCTTATGAAGCTCGGGATTGCACATGTTCCCCAAATTCCTCACAAGATCACCACGCATGCAGAACACCACATCCCGGAGCGACCCTTCCTCCCTCCGCCTTCGGAGCTCGTCCAGCCTGCTCCTGATGAGCTCCTCGTCGTAGAAATCGCTCTCACTGACCTGCTCAGACATTTTGTCGAGCACCTTGGCGGCGCGCGCCCACTCCTCGTAGCTCGCCGCGTACCTCATCGCCCTCTTGCACTGCAACCGCCGGCGTGCCAGCGCCGCCCGCGACCGCGCGCCGGAGAGCCGCCTCAGGAACAGCGCGAAGAGGACAACCACGAGGAGAATGCCATGGGTGTTCCTGAGGTGGAGCCAGGGCGCGACCACCGGGAGCGCCGCGCCGCGCACGCGCGAGGCGGCGGCGTAGGCACGCTCGCGCAGGCGCCACAGCGAGCTGAGGAGGAGCACGCGGATGGCTACCCCGCGGCCGACGAGCGTCGACGGCCCGATCTTGAATCCCCCGAGGCTTGCTTCCCCGGACAAATCCATTGACGATCTTGATAGAGCTTGACAAGTCAAAAACGGGGAAAATTTCCCAAACTCGTGTGACCTTGAATTGAGCTTTTGATAGCCAAAAAAAGGACTGGAAATTTGAGCAGAAACGGCTGCAGAATCCGACTGTCAGAATCCCCGATTCGTATCGACCCTCGGCGTAGAACTTAGAAGGAAAAAGTGATCCTGATGATGCAGATGAACCAAACAACTGATCAATACACGCAATCCGAGCTAAAAGATTCGGATTGTGAGATCGCGCAAGCTTCCGGATCAAGAAATCAGAAGCTAAAACAACCCAAATACCCCAAGAATCGTATGGTTTGATACTTTGATCTCACCCTCGAATCGATACACATCAAGAACAAGGAAACGTGGGGGGGAAAGAATCAATCAAACCCCACCAAATCGGAATGAAAAGAAGAAGCTAATAAGCGGAAGCTCCCGATAGTCTTGGACGAATCAAGCAGATTATACTAATCTCATTAAAGAAAAAAAAAACTTTGCGTGGAAGCGGGGGGAAACCGCGCGACTCCACGGGGAGTGGGGAGTGGAGCAAGCGTGGAAGCAAGAACCAGTTGGTTATGTGCAGCGCAAGTCCATCCTACGAACAGGTGAGGTGAGATCGGGGAAGAGGAATTTTGATGGCGCAAGCATATGATATCCTCCGTATCTCTTATTCTCTTGAGATTGGAATTGAATTTTGAGCGGAAACAGTGTAACCTTGAAAAGAAATTTCGTAAGATAGTGGATAATTTGGCAGCTGGATAATAAACCGATGGGACCCTAACCCGATTCGTGATGGAGGAAAGTTTAGTTATTGTCGTATCGGATGTTTAACACTAATTTAAAGTATTAAACATAGAATAATAATAAAACTAATTGTATAAATGAGACCTAATTCGTGAGATGAAATTTTTAAGCCTAATTAATTTATAATTAGCAAATATTTACTGGAAGATCATATATAGGCTAATCATGAATTAATTAGGTTTAATAGATTCGTCTCGCGAATTACTCCAGAATTATGAAATGAGTTTTGTAATTAGTCTATATATAATACTCCAAATTAGCGTCAAACATCCGATGTGACAGGACTGGAAAAATTTAGCCCCATCCAAACCCCCCTAGTACCCCCAAACCTTAATGTCAAGGAGTAATAAAGACGCCCATACCTCAATGTCAACATGGGAAACTGGGAATTGAATTAAATGATGAGAATTGCTTTAAGAAAAAACTGTCCCAGAGTTTTTAGGTTTTATTATTAGATATTATTTTAAGGCCTGTTCATTTTGATGAAAAAAAAACCTTACCATGTCAAAATTTTGACATAGTTATCAAAATTCTTGCCAAATTTTTGGTAGGATTTATTATATAGTTACCAAAATTTGGCAGCAAACTAAATATAGCTATTTTTTGGCAACTTTATCAAAATTTGGTAAGGTTGAAAATGGCATCGAAGTGAACAGGCCCTTAAAGTATTAAATATAATCTAATAATAAAACTAATTGTATAAATGATAGTTAATTTGTGAGACGAGATTTTTAAGCCTAATTAATTCATAATAGCAAATGTTTACTGCAACATCACATAGGCTAATCAAGAATTAATTAGGCTCAATAAATTCGTCTCGCGAATTACTCCAAGGTTATATAATAGGTTTTATAATTAGTCTATGTTTAACACTTTAAATTAACGTCAAACATCCGATGTGACGGGATTAAAAAATTTAGCCCCATCCAAACCCCCGAGTACCCCAAACCTTAATGTCAAAGAGTAATAAAGACGCTCATACCTCGATGTCAACATGGGAAACTGGGAATTGAATTAAATGATGAGAATTGCTTTAAGAAAAACCGTCCCAGAGTTTTTAGGTGACTATAACATAATGTTATTGTAACTAGACCATAATTGTACGGTAAGTAAAGTATAATTGTAATATAGTTATATACTCCCCCGTCCCATAGAAAAACCAACATGTTTTCTAGTACTTGTCTAGATTCGTTGTATTAGGAAACATCAAATCTCACTATAGTTTTTTTTTTTTACGAAAGGAGTATGTTGTAAGAGTAAATTAAACTACAGATACTCCCATCAAACCATCGTAAAAATAAGGAATTATTGTATTATCACACAACTATAAATATAGCGTGAAACTTCTTACACAAAACTACATGTTTAAGATATAATGTAAAAAAAATATATATTAAGTGACAAATTTATCACAAAACTACATATTCAGTGTCAATTTAATCACAAGCTACAATGTTTATAGCTCCAACATAGGTAGTATCATTTATATTTTATTGCGGCTTGATTTATCGTCAGATGTTCTTTTAGCATGGCTTTTTTATATGTAAAAAAAGAATAAGATGATTGATTAAACATTTATTAAAAAGTAAAGGACGCCATATATTAAAAAAATGTGTATTTAGCACACAATATTTTTTATATTTCTATATTTTACAAACTTGTTGATAGTATAGGACTATAGGATAGGTAAAATTTGAGACATGATTAGTACTTTATGGAACATAGGGTGTTTGTATCGTATATCACTATAAAATCAATGCTCACTAACTTCTAGAGCTCAAGTGTGTCACATTATCATACACTAGCAATTACAATTATTATCTAGAGTATTTTAAATATTATGCAAACATAACATATCATTTATAATTGAATATGCAAGCAATGTCAAATCATTGTATTCACATAATTTCTAAATTATTTAAACATATACAAATATTATTTCTACGATGTATAAAATGTATTTATCCATATATTCTGCAGCAAAGCGCGGAGTATCAAGGAATTAGTAGAAAACCAGTAGCCCAAATTCAGACATAAAAAAATACTCAAAATTACACACACGAAAAATCAACAGCGACAGTGCTCAACTGCCAGTGCCAAGACCAGGACAACCGGCTATTCTCTCGATCGGACGGCCCTCGCGGCCTCCTGCTGCCCCCACAGCTCGAACGGAAAATCGGAATGAAAAGAAGAAGCTAATAAGCGGAAGCTCCCGATAGTCTTGGACGAATCAAGCAGATTATATTAATCTCATTAAAGAAAAAAAAAACTTTGCGTGGAAGCGGGGGGAAACCGCGCGACTCCACGGGGAGTGGGGAGTGGAGCAAGCGTGGAAGCAAGAACCAGTTGGTTATGTGCAGCGCAAGCCCATCCTACGAAGTACGAACAGCTGAGGTGAGATCGGGGAAGAGGAATTTTGATGGCGCAAGCATATGATATCCTCCGTATCTCTTATTCTCTTGAGATTGGAATTGAATTTTGAGCGGAAACAGTGTAACCTTGAAAAGAAATTTCGTAAGATAGTGGATAATTTGGCAGCTGGATAATAAACCGATGGGACCCTAACCCGATTCGTGATGGAGGAAAGTTTAGTTATTGTCGTATCGGATGTTTAACACTAATTTAAAGTATTAAACATAGAATAATAATAAAACTAATTGTATAAATGAGACCTAATTCGTGAGATGAAATTTTTAAGCCTAATTAATTTATAATTAGCAAATATTTACTGGAAGATCATATATAGGCTAATCATGAATTAATTAGGTTTAATAGATTCGTCTCGCGAATTACTCCAGAATTATGAAATGAGTTTTGTAATTAGTCTATATATAATACTCCAAATTAGCGTCAAACATCCGATGTGACAGGACTGGAAAAATTTAGCCCCATCCAAACCCCCCTAGTACCCCCAAACCTTAATGTCAAGGAGTAATAAAGACGCCCATACCTCAATGTCAACATGGGAAACTGGGAATTGAATTAAATGATGAGAATTGCTTTAAGAAAAAACTGTCCCAGAGTTTTTAGGTGACTATAACATAATGTTAATGTAACTAGACCATAATTGTACTGTAAGTAAAGTATAATTGTAATTGTAATATAGTTATACACTCCCTCCGTCCTATAAAAAACCAATTTATGATGGGATTGAATGTTTCCTAATAATTCACTATAGTTTTTTTTGACAGAGGGAGTATGTTGCAAGACTAAATTAAACTACATATACTTCCATCAAACCATCGTAAAAATAAGGAATTATTGTGTTACCACACAACTAGAAATCTAGCGTGAAACTTCTCACACAAAACTACAGATTTAAGATATAATGTAAAAAATTATATATTAAGTGACAATTTTATCACAAAACTATATATTCAGTGTCAATCTAATCACAAAACTACAATGTTTATAGCTCCAACATAGGTAGTATCATTTATACTTTATTGCGACTTGATTTATCGTCAGATGTTCTTTAAGCATGGCTTATTTTTTTATATGTAAAAAAAGAATAAGATGATTGATTAAACGTTTATTAAAAAAAAGTAAAGGACGCCATATATTAAAAAAATGTGTATTTAGCACACAACTATATTTTAAAAATGTATATTTCTATATTTTACAAACTTGTTGCTAGTATAGGACTATAGGATAGGTAAAATTTGAGACATGATTAGTACTTTATGGAACATAGGGTGTTTGTATTGTATCTCACTATAAGATCAATGCTCACTAACTTCTAGAGCTTAAGTGTGCTACATCATCATACACTATCAATTGCAATTATTATCTAGAGTATTTTAAATATAATACAAACATGATATATCATTTATAATTTTGTTATATTTTTAGAACTGAATATGCAAGCAATGTCAAATCATTGTACTCACATAATTTCTAAATTATTTAAACATATAGTACATATATTTATTTTTATGATGCATAAAATGCATTTATCCATATATTCTGCAGCAAAGCGCGGAGTATCAACTAGTTTGTAGAAAACCAGTAGCCCAAATTTATTTAGACAAAAAATACTCAAAATTACACATACGAAAAATCAACAACGACAGTGCTCAAGCTCAACTGCCAGTGCCAAGACCAGGACAACCGGCTATTCTCTCGATCGGACGGCCCTCGCGGCCTCCTGCTGCCCCCACAGCTCGAACGGACGGCTGAGATGCGCGCGATGCGGACGAGCGAATCCGCAGGAGGAGCCCGAGCCAACCAGATAAGAGAAAAGCGATAGCGCCCTCGCCCACACACCGCGCTCTCCCCTTCCCCCCCTCCCATGGCGATGGCCACCACCGCGCTCTCCGCCTCCCTCCCACGCCTACTCCCGCCTCGCCGCCGCCGCTTCCCGACGTCCTCCCCCTCCGCTGCCTCCGCCTCCACCTCCCGCGGCGTCCGCCTGCGGGCCGCCGCGGCCTCGGCGCCATCCGAGGTCCTCGACTCCACCAACGGGGCCATCCCCTCGGGGAAGGGCGGCGGCGGGCAGCAGTACGGGAGGGAGTATTTCCCCCTGGCCGCTGTCGTCGGGCAGGTGAGTGAGCGAGCAACTCTCTGCATAGCTTCTGTTCCTCCTCCTCCCGCATTGGTGCTGCTGAAGACTCGAGTGCTGAGTAGTGTGGAGTGGTACAAGTATATTTGATTCCCCAGTTGATCTGATGCATTTCGTTGTGCGGTATCGCGAATGCTGTTATAATAGAGATTCAGAATTCAACAGATGCATTTCGGTTTTTGTAAGCGAATCAATCAGTGGACAAATAGTGATCACCGATCAGTACACAATGTACATCGCGGAAAAAAAGCCTTTGCCATGAGTTATTTTGCTGTGATACTCTCTCTGAAAGATGAAACAGACGAGCTGGAATGACTTTCAAGCTTTAGTTTTCCTCCCATTGTTCCCTCCATTGAGTTATTTTTAGATAATGAAAGCTTTGTTAAGACCCTGTCAATTATACCAAGACAATACAACCGCATTGGGTCCACCCCCCGGCCTCTGCATATAATGCACACAGCCAAAAGAACTAAAAACATCCTTCCCAAGCACAAAAGAATAACCAAAACATAGAGATTAGTGGCTATCAATCCGTACACTAGATCGCCACCTATGCTCCTAGGTAAAAAACTCCCCCGTCACCTGGTCCAACTGTTGTGATACTACCGCAATAGTATCCCGAAGTCCCGGTTAGTGGAGGACAGCCTAGGTACGTAGCCACCGGGTGACTAATGTAATAACCTGCAAAGGAGAAGACACCATCTTCTTATCAAACCATTGAGTTATGGTCTCAGCTTTGTATATGTTACAATTTTAACTTACCTTACTGTGTGTCCAGGATGCAATTAAAACTGCTCTGCTGCTTGGGGCAATTGACCGTGAAATTGGAGGCATCGCCATCTCAGGGAAACGCGGGACAGCAAAGACAGTGATGGCTCGTGGCTTGCACGCTATGCTTCCACCTATTGAAGTGGTTGTAGGCTCGATTGCAAATGCTGACCCTAACTGCCCAGAAGAGTAATGTCCCCAATTGCGTATCTAATAATGCTTCTAGAACTTCTGTTTAAGCATCCAAATTATTCTTTTCACCCCCACAAAGTTTTACATACCAACTACAATTTGAATATGTTTACTTTCATTCCTGAAACGATTGTCAGGCAACTCACTTGATTGTTCTCCTCTTATGGCAGATGGGAGGAGGGTTTGGCCAACCAAGTTCAATATGATGCTGATGGTAACTTGAAGACCGAGATTATCAAAACACCGTTTGTGCAGGTATGCTGCATGGACTTTTTGTTTTAAAAATAGTTTCGTCATACCATTGCTAGTTCAATTTCAGGTTTCCCCTTGACAGATCCCGCTTGGTATCACTGAGGATAGATTAATTGGATCAGTCGATGTTGAAGCGTCTGTGAGATCAGGAACTACTGTGTTTCAACCTGGCCTTCTTGCTGAAGCTCACAGAGGCGTTCTTTATGTTGACGAGATAAATCTATTGGACGAGGGCGTAAGCAATCTACTTCTGAATGTCTTGACAGAGGGAGTCAATATTGTGGAAAGAGAGGGCATTAGCTTTCGTCATCCATGCAAACCACTTCTAATTGCTACTTACAACCCAGAGGAAGGATCTGTACGTGAACACTTACTTGATCGTATTGCAATTAATTTAAGGTACTTTAGACTATGGATCGCTCATTTACTCACTTCTTTTTAACCAAGTTCAGGTTGTATTATCTTATACATCCTCTGTTGGTGTGGAGAACATAAGAAGATTCTCAATGCATTTATGAAATACCATAGATTGCTCATTCCATATTGTTGTTTTGTTGCAGTGCTGATCTGCCAATGAGTTTTGATGATCGTGTGGCAGCTGTGGATATTGCAACACAATTTCAGGAGTCCAGCAAAGAGGTTTTTAAAATGGTGGAAGAAGAAACTGAGGTTGCAAAAACCCAGGTACCGCCGATACTGTTAAACTAGGGATGTAAACCAGTAAGATAGAGTACCTCCTTTATTGAACTAGAATAGGGTGTAGAAACTATTTAGCTTTTGCTTCTTCTTCTTCTTCTTTTTTTTTTTTTTTGCTATTGCACACAAATAACTTTCTTCAGAACAGCGATATCTAATCAATCAGTTATCACAAAATATGTGGATTCATTAATATTCTTCATAAACAAATGGTCACATCAGACAAGTTGATGCATTGATTTTTGGATCTTTCTCACCTAATTACAACTTGTGCCATTTACATATGATTTTTCCCTTGCCTTCATAGTCGAAAGTATATACGCTATTCATGGTTCTGTATTTTGAGATCCCAACGTCATCCACTCATGCTGAATTAACTGCATGTACCCACATTTACATTATATTCCCTGTGTTGTTCTGCCACTTAACATATTTTATCTGGTCCAACATTCAAAACATCAATCTTTAATACGTATAAAGGGTATATGAAGGCACACAAAATAATGCCATTCTATTTTTGTTGGACAATACTTTCACAGTTTATGACTTCTATTATTTTACTAGTATATAGTATTGAAAAAATAACGTGGCCAAAGTCCCACATTGAAGACTATGGAAAATCATGAGCGACTTTAACTAGCAACAATGGAGGTTTAGTTGAAAACAATATTATGCACTGTTCATCTCACAGGTGGTAATACATGGTCTAACAGATAATTTTGGCAAGAGAATATCTGAAAGATGTTGCAATCAACACAGAGCAGCTCAAATATCTTGTCATGGAAGCTATACGCGGTGGCTGTCAGGTTAGTTTATTTTTCAGTGAAAGAATTTTTTAGCTCTGTTTGGCTTAAGCTGAGTCAGGAGCTTGATTGGAATATTGCACTGTCCTTGTAATGGTCTGTAGTCTGTACCCCATGATCTTGCATTCTGGTCATAACATGTGGCGAGGTGGCTAAAAACTGTCTGCTGTAAACATTGATTTCATTTTAGTTGTGTTTATCATGCCCTGAAATCGATGTGGCTTTGCATTATTTTCTGCTTGTCTAGATATTATACCTGTCCGCTGTGCACCATGTGGTTAATGTAATACCTGAAGCAATCATGGTTTTTGAGACACTGATGCCACTTTTTTGTGGTTAATGTAATTCAAAAAGTGGCTGTGTTCTCATGTAAATAAATCTGACACTCATTTGCAGGGGCACCGGGCTGAGCTGTATGCTGCTCGAGTGGCAAAATGTCTTGCTGCTATGGAAGGGCGTGAAAAAGTATATGTGGATGACCTTAAGAAAGCTGTTAAGTATACTTATGCCTGTGAATTCCTCATTATTTAATACAGTAAGACACTCCCTGTAATTTCCTGTTTACAACTATTCCTTTTCATCTCTTTACTGAAATGTACCGAAGGAAACATGCATCATGATTTGTTGTTAAGAACAAAATAGAAAGCTGCAAACTTGCACGTAATAAAAGTCACAGCAAAATAAATTTTGCCCTCGCATGGCTCACAATTTTCTTCTGCCATGCTGGCTGTTTGCATCAATGTAATGATGTCAGTATATTCTGAATAAAGTTAAGACATTTGACATGTGTGCCACCTTCTTGCAGGTAGAGCTAGTTATTCTACCTCGATCAATCCTATCTGATAACCCACAGGAGCAGCAAGACCAACAACCTCCTCCACCCCCACCGCCACCCCCTCCACAAGATCAAGATTCTCAAGAAGATCAAGATGAAGACGAGGAAGAGGACCAAGAGGTTAATACATATACTATTTAACTAACTTATTCATTTTGTTTTCTCGTAGCTCATTAGCTGTACTCTTGGACAGGACGATGATGAAGAAAATGAACAGCAGGACCAGCAGATACCTGAGGAGTTCATTTTTGATGCTGAAGGTGGTATAGTAGATGAGAAGCTCCTTTTCTTTGCTCAGCAAGCTCAAAGACGGCGAGGGAAAGCTGGACGAGCAAAGAATCTCATATTCTCATCTGATAGGGGACGATACATAGGTTCTATGCTTCCCAAGGTAAACTTCTTAATCACTTTATTGTACCAAGATTCCTGAATCCAGATCCTTGTTTCCTCTCAATTCAATGCCAGTAGTGTTTTAGAGTTTCTCCTATCTAGAAATGTGTGCATAATCATTTTGCCTATTTTCCTCTGATGCTTTCTGCTGTGTTCTGTCATTTACTGATATACTATCAAACAATAGTCATATACTGCTGTGTTGCCTTGTATTCTGCCGTTCCCATCCTATTGCTTGGCACCTTTATCACAAGTAGGCTCCAATCTGAACAGTTAATTGTGTTGTAGGGTCCAATAAGGAGGTTAGCTGTTGATGCCACACTTCGAGCAGCTGCACCATACCAGAAACTGAGGAGAGAGAAAGATCGTGACAAGACAAGAAAGGTTTTTGTTGAAAAAACTGACATGAGAGCCAAAAGAATGGCTCGAAAAGCAGGCGCACTGGTAAACCTCTCTCTCTCTCTCTCTCTCTCTCTCTCTCTCCAAGCCTCTGAGATTATCAGAATATCTGTTTGCTCTGTCCTTGTTATGAAGTAAACATTGTTGTCTGATCATAAGAGTTAACTGCTCTGTGGAATTACATTTTGACAGGTCATATTTGTTGTGGATGCTAGCGGTAGCATGGCTCTGAATCGCATGCAGAATGCGAAAGGTGCAGCATTAAAGTTGCTTGCAGAAAGCTACACAAGCAGAGATCAGGTACTAGTTGTTACCCTGTATGCCACCTTCAGTTGTTCTTCCCCTTGCCCCTGGAGATGTGTCTTTTTTTCTTTCAATGTGTAAAAGGTATATGGTTATATGGCTAGCTTGTATGCTATCGATTTTTATACTGGCCAATCTTACCTTATATTTTGTCATCTATCTCAGGTTTCAATCATTCCATTTCGTGGAGATTTTGCTGAGGTTCTTCTTCCACCTTCAAGATCCATAGCAATGGCCCGCAATCGTCTTGAGAAGCTACCATGTGGTGGCGGTTCTCCTTTAGCTCACGGCCTTAGCACAGTAAGAACTAAGCAATTTCTCGAACTTAGCTATATGTTACAACCCATATGTATTGATTAACAATTCGGTTTTTACCTCAAAGGCTGTCAGAGTGGGTTTGAATGCTGAAAAGAGCGGTGATGTTGGACGTATCATGATTGTTGCAATCACCGATGGAAGAGCTAATGTGTCACTGAAGAAATCGACTGACCCAGAAGCCACTTCAGATGCTCCAAGACCTTCTTCTCAAGAATTAAAGGTACAACTCGTATCTAATATCACATGGTAGTAATGATATGAAAAGTATTTATTTAAACTGGAAACCTGTGACCATCACTCTAAAGCTGATATGATGTACGTAAACTACTTCCAAGTTGCATTCTTAAAAGCATGTATCAATCACTCTAAAGCTGATACGATATATTTATCTTTTCCAAGGATGAGATACTTGAGGTGGCTGGCAAAATATACAAGGCTGGAATTTCACTTCTTGTTATTGATACCGAGAACAAGTTTGTATCCACAGGATTTGCCAAGGAAATTGCAAGGGTCGCCCAAGGTACTCTCGGCGTGATATCTCTTGAATTAGTAGCCTTCTTTTCAAATATAAGTTTTTATAGATTTGCACACATGAATTAAGAAAATAGCTTGAATAACTTTGTTGCTCTTCATTTATACTGCATTGGAAAAAAAGGGATCTATTTATTTATCAGAGGGGTACTATCGATCTTGTGAGGACAAACATGGAAGAAATAAATAAAACACGTAGAAGTTTCAAACCAACATATATTTAGAAAAGAGTTGAAAAAACTAAAATGACCTACATTTGGAATTAGAGGCATATACACCATCTGCCGTAGGAATACCATTTTCTTTCTTTTCTGCATCTTATTACACCATTACTTATGAGTTAAGATCATAAGTCTAATTTGCCACCTATTTTTGACTGGCAACCTTGTAATGTTGCCATCGCACAAAGAGATATCTTCCATGTACATCAATCACTAAGCACCAAAATACTGCCAAATGTTTGTGCCCAATCTCCTGATCTAAACCTCTCTTTCTCGATCTCTACAGGTAAATACTATTACCTGCCGAATGCTTCAGACGCTGTTATTTCCGCCGCCACCAAGACTGCACTCTCGGACCTGAAGAGTTCGTGATCCTGGAGAGCGTTTTACCTTCAGATAATGAGTGGTTTTTACCTTTTACCTTGTTTGGTGCAGCAGTGTCCATGTTTCGTGTAACTTTGGGACGTTTCGGCTGTGATAACCAATTTTGGCATAGGATTTTTACCGTGAGAGTTGGAATTCGGGCGTAGCACCGTGTAAAGAATCATATAATTCCTCTTCTGTCTAAATAATTGGCCATGTAAATATGGTGTTGTTGAGTACAGTTCTAAGTAATAATAACATTCATAATTTATGTGAAGAAAGAAATTGCCAAATTTCCTTGTGTGGTTAAAAATGGTAGACCTAGTAAACTGCTCTCTCTGGCCATTTTAAACGCAGTTATGGGTTTATGTGCCCAAAATTTAATCGTTCGTCTTATTTAAAAAAATTATAAAAGAAATTTAAAAAATAAGTCACGCATAAATTACTATTTATGTTTTATCGCCTATTAAATAAAAAAAGAATTCCAATCACAAAAATTTCAAATAGAACAGACGGTCGATAAATTTGCACCTGCACCGTAAGAAGTTCGGATGCGACAACTTACAACAATGGGGCCCACCTGTCAGCCAGCGCTGTGGAATCCCTCCCCGAAATGCCCGGCTGCCCGCCTTCGCTGTGATTTCTGGCGCGAATCCTTAATTTTCGGATTAAATAAATTAAAGAAAAACAAAAGAAAGAGGGGGAGGAAGAGCGTCGCGCCCCAATCCCCTCCTCCCCGTGGCGGCGGCGGCGAGCCGGCGACTTCCCGCCGCCATGTCGGCCTGCGGCTACCACTCCCCGCGCTTCTCCGAGGTAACCGCGCCCCTCCTCCCAGCTCTCCCCCATTCTCCCTCCCCCGGTCTCGCGCGCGCGCCGCTGCATTTGTGGTCGGAGCGGCTGAGTGCGTTGGTCTGTATAAGGAACGAACTGGGTGGGATGCTTCCTTCTCCTCCTCCTCTTCGAATAACCTAGTGGAGTCGCGTTGATTTGTTCAGGACATTGCCTTTCTCCCTCAATGGCTACAGCCGCATTGGCCGCCGGCGGTTGGCGAGCACCGGAAGGACAGCGCCGCCGTTTCGTCGCCGTCTTGTGTGGTGAGGTCCTTTTTCTCTTTGGTTAGTAGCAACAATCTGGTGGGGTTTTAGTTCATGCTTTGTTTCTATTTTAGTAATGCCATCTTGCCTGGGCACCACAAGCCAATAATAATTAGTAGGAAACGAGATGTGCTGAATCCGATCTGAATATCTGATGTATATACCCATGTTTCTTGGTGTGTAGCTGGCTATGATCCAATGACTGATGTCTTTCTTGAGTTGCAGAATTGCGCGTTTATCGGAGGCCCTGCACAAGAGCAACATAGATGTCTGAACACCATGGTGAATGCTGCTAGTTGCAGTGGGTTTAGCTTGCACTTGTCGGGGGATGAGGGCACACCTACTGGAACTACTCCTAGCAATGGCAATGTAAGTTTTAGGAATGATATCCCTTACTGGGACTGCCTAAATTCTGGATGCAAATCACCATGGACATGAAAGTGTTCTAGAAGAGCTTAATTGTAAGCTACAAGGTTGTCTACTAAGAAACTAGTAAAACTCATGTTTCCTTTGCAAGGCCAGAAGTTACAAATTGTTTCCTGTCATTAACCTAATTTGTTCAAATGATGCATGTAGCCATATATACTGTATATACATCTTTGCATTCAATGTACTATGCTAATGTCTCCTGAATATTGTAACTTTGTCCTGCTGTTAGACATCCTTTTGTGTAAGTGTATTCATTGTCAAATATTCTTATTCTTATATTAAGCCATAACACATTGAATATTTGCTCTCTACACTCTACAGGTGGTGCCTTTCTCTCTGCATCTTTCTTCAGAAAGTGCTTCAAAACTATCCTCAACTCAAGCCAATGGTCTAAACTCTGTTACATGCAAAGATGTGTTAGGTGGCTTTTGTATTGATGACCAAGCAAAAGAGATCAAGACAGTGCCGCAAAATCAATCGGAAGCCAAAGACCTTCGAGAAATTTGTAAAATGTCTAGCGAGGAAATCAATAAAACATGTGATTCAAAAGGACATAGAAGACAGCAACTGTCTGGACGAAAGGTTGATGTTCGGAAACTCCGTAGCGCGGATGTGAATTATGCAGTTGAACTATCAATCGCTGCCTCTGAAGCCATGGTTATTGCGGAAATGATACTTCTTGATTCTCAGTCTGATAAACTAGCTACAGCTTCCTTAGAAGCTGCTCTACATGTGAAAGAAGCTCGGAAACAGTGTTTTCTTGAGGAGCTAGAACATTCTTGTGGATCCTCTGAAAGTGATCTGGATGAGACTGATGGGCTTTCAGAATTAGATGAGACTGAAATGCTCGATGCATTTCAAGATGTTGGCCTATCTCTTGTTCAAACTGCTTGCGCATCTCAAGGTCAGAACATAAGTGGCCTGAAACAGGAAATCTCTCACGCTAGTTCTCACCCTTGTGATGCAGAAGCTCACGTATTAGAGAGCTCTCCTGAGAAGCAAAATATTAGATGGAACAGCCATGATGCTGATACTAATGACTATGTATCTGATTCTTTAGCAAGTCACAATAAGGTATCTTTGTTGCCAATCAAATGCTTTATCATCGAATGTTTTGTTTCAAATAAACTTCACTTATCTGCTACATTACAATGTAAATTTTCTTTCCAGGAAGGTGGAGTAGTTGCTGTGCAGACAAATGTTGGTACAAGGAAGCATGTAAAGGGATTATTCAATAAAGAAACTAGCTTAATTTCTGAGTCAATGGATGGCATGGATGAGTTCCCTTCTCCATCTAGAATTGCTTCCATGGAAATGGCTGCATCTTCAAGAGCTTCTTTTCTCCACAAAATTAAAGGTTCTTGTGAGGAAAACCAAGGTGCTGAAGCTGCACAGTTGTGCTCTCAAGTTGTATGTTCAAACTTGTCACTTGTGGATCCTCTTTGTTCCATTGTTCCATGTAGTATATCTTTCAACGAAGGCCCCCCTAGTCAGGCCCCTGAATGCATACAGAGTAAAGGGGATAAAGAATTGATCAGCACCAAAGAATTTCCATCAAAGCAAGATGTGGAGGGAGAAGCTGGTCCATCTTGCACACCAGTATCTAATATTCTGCTCAGGCGAAGGAAATACAGTTCTCTCAGACCTTTTAGCACAATAGCACCCAGACCATATGTATCAGAAAGTACTGAACCTCATAATGATGTTGATGAGGCAGTTTGTCAGCAGGGAAGTTTTGCAGCAGTAACTTTAAATAAAAAGATACGACGTGTGCATGCCTCTAAAGTATGTGTAGAAAATAATTTTGAAGCTGGAAATTTGCACGAATTTTCTAAGGTTCTAAAGAATCCATCTTATGCTCAGGGGGTCAGTGAGCATCAAAACAGTATGAAGAGTCTTAAAAGAAAGAAAGCCCAATTTTCAGAAGCTAAAATTAGTACCAGGAAAACCAAGAATATTAGAAGGACGCATACTAAATCTCGATTCAGCTGTAAGTTTTCCCTTATCCATCATCATGCAATATCAAAGACGTACTCTGGCTCATTTTGAATAATTTTTAAATATCATTAGTCCTTTTGGCGATCCTTACAGTTTAGTATTTCAGGGTCAGATAGCAGACTCATTGACACAATCGAACCCAGGGAGTACATTGATAATAAAGAAGCCCTATTTCATGGACTGGATTTTTTGTTGACTGGATTTCAGAGTCACAAGGAAAAGGAAATTGAGCCATTGATCCGAAAATTTGGAGGCTATGTTCTTTCTAGAGTGCCATCCTGTCCACTTGATAAAAGAAGCAAGCTGGCAGAGCTTGCTAGGTGCAAGCCTCCCATTGTTCTATCTCCTAAAAAGGTTTGCTAATCCATTTCATTTTTTCTTTGTGTTTGGTACAGTTTATTGGTTACAAATGATAATATGCTCACATATATTCCAAAAATTACCATTTCATATTTTGACAATATTTTGCACTTACGTCTCAAGTATTTGTTGTGACAGGTATCAACGGCTAAGTTCTTATATGGCTGTGCTATCAACTCCTGGATTTTGAATCCCAGTTGGCTTTTTGATTCTATTCAAGCTGGTGTCATGTTGCCACCTGGAAAGTATGGTGATCTAGCATCCACTCATATTATCATATGCTTATGTTCACACGTTTCATGATGCCTATCCTCTGAAAATGTAATTTGAATTGGCATTTATGTCTTTCTTGATAAAGTTCAATGTTGCATATATATTATGAAGTAATCTAGGAAAAGTTGTCGGTTATGGTATTTCTGTATGATGTGCCATTGTATCAGTGATTCTCTGAAGTATCTATGGATTCTAGAATTATTAAGAAACTGCATGATTCAGTCTATTATAATTTATAAATTTGTCACTAAGATATTGTAGAAGGTTGAAAATATTTTCTTGTTTATGTCCTCAATTGTTGTGCCAACCGTCAGAAGTATATCTAACTTTTTATTTGAGGAGATAGACTACCTAAAAGGTCATCTTTTGAAAGGGCTTTATAATGCTGACATGATTAAGCATATGCAAATTGTAAGAGACTAATTATACACACATGCATAGCCAAGACTATTATTTTAAATCAGCTACAGTATGTCCATACGATATTCTTTCATCAAAGTCCAAACGTTCGGCTATATTGTCAAACATAGTCAACACACTTTTTGTGAACATCTGTGCTATATTTCTTTGGAAAAACTAATAATTCGTCAAACAATCTTGTTGTATTGCCTATGTGAAATATGTTAATGCTTTTCATTCTTGATGCTCACTTCTTTTCTTGTCATATCATTTTTCTAGGTATTTTATTCGACAAGTGCATGCAATGCAGGGTATTTCAATGTTTGACCAGTCACTGCACCTAAGAAAGAATACATTGTTATTTGATGGGGTAGGATTCTTAATCCTTGGAAAAATCAGCTTCTGTTCCAAATTTTCCAACGTTATCAAGGTATGTCGCAACTTGCAACAACAGACACAATAATAAACTAGTCTGTGATTGATGATTTACTTATGTGAATTATAACTGATATGTTGTTAGCCATTACCTGAATCATTATCTCCACGATGTGTTTCACAGCATGGAGGTGGCCAAGTTTTTGCATCTCTTCAGGGATTAGTTCAAAGCTTGAAGGATAGAAGCTCTTCACATGGAATCATTCTCGTAGCAAATGAGGCGAGCGCATCACGCCATCTAAGCTATTGTGGGCTTGAGCATGACATAAAAACAGCGGTTAGTTGAATTTTGAATGTAGCGCTTCCAATCCCGATATAAGATTCGAGCATTAAACAGATACGACTTGGTAGCTTAGACATCTTTAATCTTCTCCAAATATCTGCATGCTAACTGAATGGGAAAAATATACCAAAAGTAGCTCATCAGCCATCTTTAATCCACTGTGTACCGCCTGCCAGTCATTTGTGCTGTTTCTTCTTGGTCTTGTATCTAATACAATGATCATTATCTGGAAGGCTTGCTTTCGTACTGTCCAAAAAAGAAGCGTTTGATTCACATCATAGAAAGCAGGAACATTTCTTTTTTTGACATTAATTGTTATTTTCTTCATACATGTTTCAGTGCTTATTATTCTCGAATTTTCTTTGCAGCCGGCGAGCTGGGTCATTGGCAGTCTATATTCTGGTAAACTGATTCCTCTGAAGAAAGATCGATGTGCCTCATTCCGCAAAATCAAGATGCCATCATTCCAACAACCGCAAGCATTTGACATGAGCCAAGAAATTTGATGATTCAGATCTGTTGCATAGCTACCATCCCATAAGAAAATGAACAATTCTTACTGATTCATACTTACCAGGGATCCAGTATCCTCTTTTTGCAACAGTTTTCAAGAGCATGTGTGATAATGGGATTCATCTGTGGTGCGCTCATGCTGATGCTTATTGCTGGCAACCTTTGGAGTTTGGAGTGCCATATATCCATTTTTCTCTTTGCAAATACCAAAAGGCGACTGGTGTCAAAGCATCTCAAGAAATATATGGTTGACTGCTAACTTGAAATATGCCAGGTATTCGTCCATACTGTCTCTTTCACTGGGGAATGTTGTTCATCTCTGAAGATCTTGTTATTCTGGGGAGTGTTGTTCGTTTCTGAAGACCGTGAAGATCATGATATTGTTGTAAATGCAACAGTTTTTCTCATTCGTACACTTGGCCCGGAAAAAAAAATCATGATATTCAGGGTAGAGAATGTTTCTTCTTTGTTGTCTGTTGTAATTTGTAAATACGGATACCTGAGAAAACACACCTCTCACTTGCAATATCGAGTGATTCGCATATCTATCATGCCATCAAAATTGGAAGGCATCGATTATAGTGTTTTTAATTTCTTGTCACAGTGATCTGTTTCATGCGGTTTACGTACATGCATAATGCATTGCAGTTGCAGACTTGCATGTAGTGACAGGCATATGGGTCCCAATTGTGAATGTAGTAGTAGAATCCGTGTGGAAAATAACTTTTTAATTTTTGTAATTGTAGTATTGGGCCGAAATGCAGATCCCGTTCGTGGGCCGTGGGCCCCCAAGATGCGGGAGCCCAAAAAGGAAAAAGGAAATAACAGAGAGAAATAAAACGAAACAGTTCGCGGAGACCCTAACCGAGATTACTTCTGATCGGACGGTCGACCATGCAGCGTTATATGGAGCCCTCCAACGTCATGCTCCACTACATAGAGAAGATTTTCGCTCCTCTTATCTACTTTATTTTTAACGTTTGAAACAATTTTTTTCTAAATTACTTATCCAATTTATATTACGTTTACATTGTAATATTTGTTACAATTAAATCTTTACAACAACATATCGTATGATTATATTCTAATAAAAATATATATGTTTCAACCATTGAAATTTAATGTTTCAACCGTAACCAAACTATGTTGTACATTTTTAGTTTTTAATATTGCAATATGTATTTTTTTTCAATGTTGTGCATGGTGTCATCTAGATGTTTTCAATAAATATTTCCTGATATTTCATTAGTTCTTTGCAAACTTAACGTCATGTCCATTAGATGTTTTAGCGAATATTTGGTGTTGTTCATGCTTCATGTGTTATATAAAATTGTTTCAAGTAGAAATATAATCGTATATTTTTTTTTATCGAAATATAATTATATGAGGTATCATTTAATTATAATAAATATAATGATGTAATTAAAGATTGGATAATTATTTTAAAAAAATATATTTAAAGCTTGAGAGTACTAGAGATAGAGAGAGAAGAGAGAACCAAGGAAAATAGTTGCATGTATGTCGAGAAGAGAATAGAGAACAAACCGAGAGAGAGGGGTTAGATACCGAAACTCCTATTGGGCGATTGATCGCCAGGGGCGATCGGATCGGGTCTTCCCCTCCCCCCACCTGGTTTCCTTTTTTAGTACCGCATTACTTTCCTATTTTAGTAAATTTATGCACCTAAAGTTTATACACCTCAAGTTTACACATCTAAAGTTTAGAGACCCAAAGTTTATAAGTTAAAAGTTTATATATTATTATTCTCGAATTTTCTTTGCAGCCGGCGAGCTGGGTCATTGGCAGTCTATATTCTGGTAAACTGATTCCTCTGAAGAAAGATCGATGTGCCTCATTCCGCAAAATCAAGATGCCATCATTCCAACAACCGCAAGCATTTGACATGAGCCAAGAAATTTGATGATTCAGATCTGTTGCATAGCTACCATCCCATAAGAAAATGAACAATTCTTACTGATTCATACTTACCAGGGATCCAGTATCCTCTTTTTGCAACAGTTTTCAAGAGCATGTGTGATAATGGGATTCATCTGTGGTGCGCTCATGCTGATGCTTATTGCTGGCAACCTTTGGAGTTTGGAGTGCCATATATCCATTTTTCTCTTTGCAAATACCAAAAGGCGACTGGTGTCAAAGCATCTCAAGAAATATATGGTTGACTGCTAACTTGAAATATGCCAGGTATTCGTCCATACTGTCTCTTTCACTGGGGAATGTTGTTCATCTCTGAAGATCTTGTTATTCTGGGGAGTGTTGTTCGTTTCTGAAGACCGTGAAGATCATGATATTGTTGTAAATGCAACAGTTTTTCTCATTCGTACACTTGGCCCGGAAAAAAAAATCATGATATTCAGGGTAGAGAATGTTTCTTCTTTGTTGTCTGTTGTAATTTGTAAATACGGATACCTGAGAAAACACACCTCTCACTTGCAATATCGAGTGATTCGCATATCTATCATGCCATCAAAATTGGAAGGCATCGATTATAGTGTTTTTAATTTCTTGTCACAGTGATCTGTTTCATGCTGTTTACGTACATGCATAATGCATTGCAGTTGCAGTCTTGCAGACTTGCATGTAGTGACAGGCATATGGGTCCCAATTGTGAATGTAGTAGTAGAATCCGTGCGGAAAATAACTTTTTTATTTTTGTAATTGTATAAGTATTGAGCCGAAATGCAGATCCCGTTCGTGGGCCGTGGGCCCCCAAGATGCGGGAGCCCAAAAATGAAAAAGGAAAAAAACAGAGAGAAATAAAACGAAACAGTTCGCGGAGACCCCAACCGAGATTACTTGATCTACTTCTGATCGGACGGTCGACCATGCAGCGTTATATGGAGCCCTCCAACGTTACATAGAGAAGATGTGCTCCTCTTATCTACTTTATTTTTAACGTTTGAAACAATTTTTTTTCTAAACTACTCGTCCAATTTATATTCTGTTTACATTGTAATATTTGTTACAATTAAATCTTTACAGCAACATATCATATGATTATATTCTAATAAAAATTATATATGTTTCAACCATTGAAATTTAATGTTTCACGTGTGGTGGATGTTTCAACCGTAACCAAACTACGTTGCACATTTTTAGTTTTCAATGTTGCAATATGTATTTTTTTTCAATGTTGCGCATGTTGTCATCTGGATGTTTCAATAAATATTTTCTGATATTTCATTAGTTCTTTGCAAACGTAGGGTCATGTTCATTAGATGTTTTAGCGAATATTTTGTGTTGTTCATGCTTCATGTGTTATATAAAATTGTTCCAAGTAGAAATATAATCATATATATTTTTTTATCGAAATATAATTATAGGAGATATCATTTAATTATAATAAATATAATGGTGTAATTAAAGATTGGATAATTATTTAAAAAAATATATTTAAAGCTTGAGAGTACTAGAGATAGAGAGAGAAGAGAGAACCAAGGAAAATAGTTGCATGTATGTCGAGAAGAGAATAGACAAACCGAGAGAGAGGGATTAGTTACACGGCATGCACGTATGCACGGAAGAAAGAAAAGGCAACCCATGCAAAAGAATAATCGGGGGCCCGATGACTAGTTTCATCCGACCTCAACTCCTCTGTCCTCTCCTACGCATCTCTCTCTCTCAGGGGAAAAAAAAAAATCTCCTCTCGCCGAGTTCGTCTCCACCGCCGGCGAGCCTTCGAACCGGAGCTAACGCGCCACGCCGTCGCTCGTCATGGTATCGGTCGGAATCCGATTCTCTTCCCTCCTACATTTGGTTGGTTCTTCTCGTCTCTATTCTCGAATATCAATGGTTCTCTCTCTGTTTTTTTTCTTCTGTTCTGAATTTTTTTTTCCCAAAGTTTTCGATGGCAATTTAATGGAATGGAAGGTCGTTCACTCGTCATGATCCGTAGCCATTCCTGAATAATACGTTAGATTGATTTGTGGGTGAATTTCGCCCAAATGTGCGTCAGATTGCATGATTTGGGATTACAAAACAAATGCCATACAGTTGGATGCAGCTGGGAACTTGGGATCATATCCGTGGCCATACCATTAGCTTGTTTGATTAACATTATCATACCATTAGCTGTTGTCTTGATTGCACTACATCATCATTAGTAGTGGCGTGATCCTCGAATTGAACTTTGGTTCAGCATTAGTTTTTGATGATTCTTTTGATGCTGGAGAGCAGACAAGAGGATTCCATATGACATCGCCATTTGTTGTGTTGTCAGATACATTTTGTGCTCCTCATCAGCAGACAAGGGAAGGTGAGGCTGACCAAATGGTACAATCCATATCCTCAGAAGGAAAGATCCAAGGTAAGAAATACAGGTTAACACACATCAGCTGCATGTTAGTGTAATCCTAATCCATCATTCTTTCACTGGTAAAAATTCAGCAAGCAAATAATTTATTTTCGATGATAAGGTTATCAAAGAAGTAAGTACGCTCGTCCTGACAAGAGGTCCAAAGATGTGCAATTTTGTCGATTGGCACGGATACAGAGTTGTATACAAAAGGTACTCCCGAGTTGTGATTATACCTGCAATGTTATTATGTGATTGTTGGCGAGCACTGTTAGCAGCTAAAGTGCTAAATCACATGCAAATGTCAGTCATCTGTAAAGAAAATATTTGTGATATTGATTGCATCAAAGCTGTTTCGCACCGTCTGCAGGTATGCAAGCCTTTACTTCTGCATGTGCATTGATGCTGCTGATAATGAACTGGAGACTCTTCAAATCATCCATCATTTTGTTGAGATATTGGACCGATATTTTGGCAATGTAAGCTTTCACACAGAAGTACCTTCAACATGATGTTCTCCCAATTTGTTGTGCTACCAGGCATTCTGAAACTTCTTTGCTTATCTACATTCTTCTGTGTTTGCCATGTTGCAGGTCTGCGAGCTTGACCTGATATTCAACTTCCACAAGGTACCTACTTCGTTTGTTTCAAATGATTACTTATATCTATTGACCATGCCTGTCAATTGCTAAACCTGCTGTTCTTTCTGTGCTTCTGTCTGTATTTACAGGCATACTTTATATTGGATGAGGTTCTGATTGCCGGTGAGCTTCAAGAATCGAACAAGAAAGCAGTACTACGCCTGATCACTACACAGGTATTGTATCAATTGCAATGGAGATAGGCCACAATCAAAATATAGGAATTAACCATGAACCAATTCAAATATTCAACTCCCATAGGTACCTTCCACAAACAGGGACTAGTAGAGTATTCTACCTTGACAGACTGTATACACATCCTAATGAATTGACAAGAAATGAATTCCTTGTGATAGTCCTTTTGGTTCCACTGAACTTATCTGAATTCCTTTTCTTTCTGAAACTTTTTATCTGAGTTTCTAGGAGTAACACAAAAGTGATATACAAGCATGGTCATGTGCTCATGTGAAATGCACTACTGATCAGTGGTGAGCATTTGGCTGATCTATGATGACATTGTGGAATATAAACTGGTGTGTTTGCAGGACAACTTGGTGGAAGCGCAAAGGAAGAGGCAAGCTCATTGAGGAACATAATTGCACAGGCCACCAAGTAGAGCAGCGCATCGTGCCTGCTACAATGATGATTACTCACTCTCACCACAGGGCATGATATTAACTATAATCAACAGGATTTTTTTTTACACTAAACCAGCCATAAAAATATTTTTTGAATGCTCTGTGTTTTCATTTCGGTAGAAATTTGTACCCTCCTTTTTTCTTTTATGTGTTGTTTTCTTCTATTTTTTTTACCCTTCTTTTTCTATGCATGGAGTTATATACTTTTGTTCTCCTCACTCATAGTGAGAAGGAATAACTTATATATTATTGAAATAATTTGGCAAGGAATTCTTAACACGCTTCATTGTAAAGTATTATTGTGCTTACTCATAGGTTTAGTTTGTTCAAAGAAGCAGAAAATATATATATAAAAAGAAAAACTCCGTCCATTTTAGAATGTAACATGGTTTTGTCCTAGAGAAAAATATAGTTTTATTCTACAATTACGTTTAACAAAATTTATAGAAAAATATATTAATATCTACAATGCCAAATTAATTTTATTATATTCACCATTAACATATTTTTTATAACATATTTATTTGGTGTTAACATGTTGCATGTTTCCTTTAATAAATTTAGTCAAATTTGAAGATATTTGACTTAGGATAAAATTAAAACATCTTACATTCTGAAATGAATGGAGTAACATGGTTGCCAGTAAAATGTCCACTTTTTTTAAATAAAAATTATAGATTTCCTATCAACATGTTACTATATTATAGTGCTCATTACCCGTTTACCCTACATGTATTTGTTACTTTTTTTTAATTATAATTTATAGAATCATATCCATACACCTCCGTCCCAAAAAAACCAACATATATCGGATGTGACACATTTTAGTACTATGAATCTGAATATACATATGTCTAGATTCGTAGCACTAGAATATATTTACATCCGATTCTATATTATTTTTTATGGCACAGAGGGAGTATGCAGATAGGTTTTTTTGTTACTTATTTACCCAAAACGGCATGAATAGATGATAGGTCATGTAGTCAACCAAAGCACCCAACTCATGGACGTCTCTCACAATTCTAGGGCATTGCAATA
This sequence comes from Oryza longistaminata, assembly GCA_009805545.1. Lineage (NCBI taxonomy): Eukaryota > Viridiplantae > Streptophyta > Magnoliopsida > Poales > Poaceae > Oryza > Oryza longistaminata. The sequence continues at coordinate 36,940,250 of CM020180.1, forward strand.
GTGATTCCATGACAATGACACCCAATTGCCCTCTTTCATCTTCCGGCATATATATTCCTCCGTTTCCAAAATGCAGCAGCACTGGCAACTCTTTACATGTCGCTGTAGGCAATCTCCAAGTGAGCACTTCGATATCTTTCTCACCAAATTGACATCCATGAGCTGATCCCAAAATATCTTTGGACAGCTTTGTGCTCTTATATTCTAACCACTATCAAAGAGAGATTGAAATCCCACGCGTCCCTAGGATAAGTCTCACTGTGGTTAGGTTCTTACAATGAAACATATTCAACGGAGTTGATTCTATTGATTTAGCATAAACGTTTTTATTTTAGGCTAGTTATAGTGGTAGGTGGCATGCTAACATCGTGTTGTCTTAATTTGGCGATTCTCGTTAAACGATCAAGATATATCCGTCTAGTTTCTCATAGGGTGCTTGTATAATTAGATGGGCAGTGATATATTCAAGAGATATTTTTTTAAAAAATTACACAGTACAATGCAGACACTCACAACGCACGCACACTCACCTATGAATGCAAAACGCAAACCCACCCCACGAGGTATACTAGTATTTTTTTTAGAAAAAATAAATCTCAGTTCTCTGTTGCGTGGTTTCTGGTATGCATTTTCTTTAAAAAAAAGAAATTCAGACAACTTGAAATATATATTTTTATTCTCGTTTAGGACTCGAATCGCTGGAGTAACTGCACATACTCCTGATGCGCAATTTGTTTTTATCCAACAAAAGGGTGCCTAGCTATCAGCACAGCAACACATGATCGAGCAAACATTCCCCAAATTCACTGAGGCTGTGTTCGTTCCAGTGACATTGGGTGAGAAAGCTCATCGTTTTTCGGCGCCACGCTTCCCAAATACTAAACGGTGCGTTTTTGCAAAAAAATTCTATATGAAAGTTGCTTTAAAAAATCATATTAATTATTTTTGCAATTTAAAATAGTTAATACTCAATTAATCATTGTAACTAATGCGATCACCTCGTTTTACTTATCTTCCCAATTCTCCAATCCCCTCTTCTTCAGACACACCCTGAGTCAAGCAGTTCGATCAGCCACCGCCACCACACTATCTCCTCCGATGGCGACCGTGCAGAGCGTCGGCACCATCCCAGCCGTCCATCCGCCCGCATCGGACGACCCCCCACTCTCCTCTCACACACACACACACTTCCCCTACACATAGGACTCGTTCTCTCTCCCCCCCCTCTCGATGACGAGTCTCAACACGTGGGCCCCACCACCAGCCACACTCCACTTTCTCTCTCACTCACATTCTCTTTCTCTCTCTCTCTCATCTCGCATTGGTTATTTATTCGCCTCCTCCGCCATTTCTTTCTTCCCCCAAACCTCATCTCCCTCCTCCTCCTCCTCCTCGCCTCGCGTCGATCGATCTCTTTGTGCCTAGCTACGATCACCAACTAGCTTCAAGCTTCCTCTCCAGCAGCTGCAGCGGCAGCTAGCCAGCGACTCGATCGATCGATCGAGCTACACGTGAGCGCGTGTAGTGCGGTGTGCATGTGTTCCGCGTGGAGGTGGCGGCGGCGGCGGGAGCGGGGAGGATGCAGGGGGAGGCGGTGGTCCGATGATGCTGCGCCCTTCTTTCATGGACTCGGGGATTGCCCTGCCGCCGCGCGGCGGCGGCGGGTCGTGGATGTCGCCGCGTCGGCGGAGGACGAGGCGGCGGCGGCGGCGCGGCGCAGGCCGAGCGCTGGCGGCGTCGCGCAACCACGCGAGGCCGAGAAGCGCCGCCGCGAGCGGATCAAGTCTCACCTTGACCGCTCCGCGCCGTCCTCGATGCGACCCCAAGGCAATACACGCATGAATTTTTATACCACAAGGATTTCCCCTGAATTTTGTTCAAAAACTGATACTCTTCTACCATGTTTGAGATCATTCAGAACAAAGGAACAAGAATAATTGAATATTTGAATTGGATTGGCAGATTGGCATCTAGCTTCTTCCGGTACTGTAGATGGCTAAGGCATGCCATATGCGTGAAGCCAGCACGCAGCTAATCGTCTGTGATGTAAAGCTGAGTAATAGCATGTCATGAGTGCATGACACTAGCTACTACTACCATAGAGTTAGGGTTCTTGTTTATTCGTTCTTCTCATGATTTGTGGCTATTGTGTCCCCCATGCACTTCTTTTTTTGTGCCCTAGTACATGTTTTCTAGAATTCTTATACTAATCATTCACATAAAATTTAGTTAATTCGAATCGTCTTTGTGTATGATAGTCCCTAACTTGGGTATAGGGTTTGATTGTGTTTTGAGATTTGAGTTGATGAGGTCTGAAAAATATATGGCTGTTCTTGATGGAGTTTAGTTGAATGTGATGTGTGTGCAGATAGACAAGGCGTTCGCTGCTGAGCGAAGGCAGGTGGAGAGGGCTGCGCCGACCTGAGCCAGCGGCATGGCCGGCATCGCGAGGCGGCGCCGGCGCACCCTATTCCCACGGAGCACGACGAGATTCGTGGTGCTCGCGTCGGGGCGGGGGGCGGGCGGCGTTCGGCCGGCAATCGCGGCGGCGCGCGGCGGTGTTCGAGGCCTCGCGTCTGCTCGCGACCGGACCGCTCCGACTCCTTCCCGGAGCTCATCGAGACGCTGCGCGCGCTCTCCGCCTTCCGCACGCTCCGCGCCGAGATGGTGGCCACCCTCGGCGGCGCGTCCGCAACGTGCTCGCCTGGCGCCGACCGGCGGCGGCGCGGCGAGGGCGGCGACGGCCGACGGCGACCGCGCGTATTACTCGCCGTCTCCAACGACGGCGCGGCGTACTTCCTAAGGAAGCCCTGAGGCTTTCTCGTGGCAGCGCGAGCCGGGCGCCGCGCCGCCGGCGACCGCCGATGAGGAGGCGCGTCGTTCCCGACATGAACATGCAAGCTGCAGCTAGCCGCGGCCATAGCTCAACATAGTATCAGTTTGCTTGGTATACTATACTACGTTAGTTTTGCTTGCCATGTTTTACTTAGTTTTTGTGCTGCTAATTAAGTTGCCACTCCATATATATGGCTCTTCATTTGGTGATACCAATATGCCAATTGATATGCCATATATGATTAAAGTAGGCATATATATTACCATTAGGGTTTGCTTGAGCTTCACCAAAAGCTGTTCCCAAAGCCAATGCAAAACCACAGCCACTGAATAAACAATGTCAGATCCCCAATAAATATGCAAAGGTTTGCAGACTTACCCAACTAATTAAGCCCACCAGATATAAATGTATCAATATGGAAGTCAATTATAATAGTATATATATATGGCAATGATCACAGGCCTTAAAACAACATCCTGTTGGCATTCCAATTTTATGATATGATATATTACGCCCCATTACATCAATCAGGTCAATTGCATTGACCATGCATGCACTAGACAAGTCCATGATACAGACAGACAAAGATGTTTGTCATGCCTTGCATCTGCTGCATGTACATTTGGTAGCTCCCTGTCCTGTGAATGTTTGGGGTCAGCTTCGGCTAGCTTGAATGATCTTAGGCAGCATGTCTCTTTGACAACTTTGAATTGTAGAGAAGAGAGAAGAGAGAGAGAGAGAGATGCGAGAGAGAGGGACCAACCAATCATTGCTTAGCTGCTTGTGGGGTGCAGTGCCACAGAGTGGCATGCAGTGAGCTCTCATGAACTAGTCAGAGTGCATGCATGGAGGCAGTGCTATGCTAGTGTAGTAGTGTGTGCTGCTGATGCAACTGTGGCTGTCTGAAGAAAGGAAGGAAGTGATGAGGCCTTTTGTTTCTTGCCTGTTTTTCCTTTTTGTAATCTTGCTTCATTCTCTTATCTTTTTTGCAGAGGGAGGCTGGGGGTGCTGGAGAAGAAGGAGGGCAGATTATCTCCATGTCAGGGTGGGTACTGGTGTGCTGTGCCTTGCCTCTCCACTGTTGGCCAAATGCCAGAATTGCAGTGCTGGGGACAAAAAGGAGACTGTGTGACTGTGCACGCTATGTAACTTGTAACTTCATGAGAGGCTAGCATGCCTGTGCTGTGATTTTTTGCCGCACACTAGCTTTTCTTGCTGTTGGCTTGCTATATGGCATGCATTGTGTTTGGTAGCTTGGCTTGACTAGATATGCTTGCGAGGTTCACGATGATATGCATATGTTCATTTAATTTATAGGTTTGTTGGTTACTGATAACTACATTGACTTTGCATTGTCTAAATTTAAGCCAACTGATTGTGATGGCCCTCTGAAAATTATTGTGCCATTTTTTCCTGTTGTGGTGGGCATGGTTTTTTGGTATGGAGACTACTATGGATATTAGTAATTGATTATACTCCCTCCACCTCTCAGTCTGATCATCATTTTTTGAGGTGTTCCGTAAAGATGATCATTCTATAACAAGTGTCTCTTCGTTTTTTTGTGCAACAGTAGAAATGCAGCGTCATTAATGATGTTGCATGCAAACGCAAAAGATTAATTCTATCGTATCAAAGCTTCCCATGAATCTTTTTAAACATGATTGCAAATCCATGGCGACATGAGCGAAGTAGCCACCTTGACCGGATGAGGATTAATTTTAGAATGATGAAAAATGTGTTGTTATCGCTCGGGTTTATGCGCTTTTCCTTAGGGTGATGATTAAACAAGGAGGAAGAAAAACTAGACAGAAAGCAACTTGTCCAAATACTATATTCCACCATTGCATATGCATGTTTCTGATTCAGCTAGTTAGAAGCTGAATATTGCCTGCGTTGCATTGCAAGGGATAATCTTAATTAATTTGGTATTGCTAAAAAAATAATGAGTATTATCTTACATACTATGGTACCCTCAAATGTAACAGGAACCAATTTTCATGGCGCGATGTTGTTCTTTCCAAAAACATGTAAGAAAATTGGCGTGAAACAGTAAGTATGCGGCTGGATCGCGTTCATGCACACATTTTAATTAGCTGCTACATATGCATCAGAATGTCAGTATTAAATTGTTCCCTATATGCAGCAAAATCAACTGACCCCAACTATGCAAACTGACGCTTACCATCATCAGCAGTTCAGAATGTACGGATATCGTGGTTTTGCCAGTAACAATATAGTACATTTCTGAATTTTTGCAAACGCGTCAGTATTAATTAATCATTATACACCATGATTAGAAGTCCTTTTGGGAGGACAGAAACTCACACAAGAATTGCAAGAAAGGCTGCCCCCTGTGGCTATGCACAGTAGTACGTTGTTTCGTTCCAATCTTTTTCAGACGAGCAACAGGAGGCACAGTGTTCCTACGTCGAGGTAACAGGCGGAAAAAAATCGTTGTCGTGTACGACGGTACTATGTATGCCTGGTCTTGTCAGGGGCGCCTCCGCAGGGCAATGGCTGAACGTTTGGTGATTTGAATCGACCTCTAATTTATGCAATGCTTCAAAGCTTATACTACTATTTTTCATTAAACCTGATTAAATTTAAAGAAATTTTGATTCAGAAAACTAAAATATCTTACATTTTAAAACAGGATAAGTACATACGCTAATCCCTCCGTCTTCTCAGAATATAATAACTAAGCACGAATGCTGACGACTCCTAGTATGAATCTGAATAGACTATGTTATCTCTGAGCGTGTATGACCATGGATGTGTAACGGTGGGGTTCTCGGAGAGTCCCTCGAGTAGTGTAAGTGAAGTGTGCTGAGTATCCTGGATGAAATATTAATTAAAACGCTCAGGGTATGAGGTAAAAATTTCTATGGCCACTGAAGGGGTATATATGTAGTTAAGTTCTCGTAAAAACTCCTTC
>CM020180.1:36946045-36971746 GCA_009805545.1 Oryza longistaminata
AAAGAAGCGTTTGATTCATATCATAGAAAGCAGGAACATTTCTTTTTTTGACATTAATTGTTATTTTCTTCATGCATGTTTCAGTGCTTATTAATCTTGAATTTCTTTGCAGCCGGCGAGCTGGGTCATTGGCAGTCTATATTCTGGTAACTGATTCCTCTGAAGAAAGATCGATGTGCCTCATTCCGCAAAATCAAGATGCCATCATTCCAACAACCGCAAGCATTTGACATGAGCCAAGAATTTGATGATTCAGATCTGTTGCTTAGCTACCATCACATAAGAAACTGACCAATTCTTACTGATACATACTTACCAGGGATCCAGTATCCTCTTTCTGCAACAGTTTTCAAGAGCATGTGTGATAATGGGACTCATCTGTGGTGCGCTCATGCTGATGCTTATCGCTGGCAACCTTTGGAGTGTGGAGTGCCATATATCCATTTTTCTCTTTCAAATACCAAAGGCGACTGATGTCAAAGCATCTCGAGAAATATATGGTTGCTGCTACTTGAAATATGCCAGGTCATGTTCACTTGAAATATACCATACTGTCTCTTTCACTGGGGAATGTTGTTCATTTCTGAAGATCATGTTATTCTGGGGAGTGTTGTTCGTTTCTGAAGACCGTGAAGATCATGATATTGTTGTAAATGCAAGAGTTTTTCTCATTCGTACACTTGGCCCGGAAAAAAAAAATCATGATATTCCGGGTAGAGAATGTTTCTTCTTTGTTGTCTGTTGTAATTTGTAAATACGGATACCTGAGAAAACACACCTCTCACTTGCAATATCGAGTGTATTCGCATATCTATCATGCCATCAAAATTGGAAGGCATCGATTATAGTGTTTTTAATTTCTTGTCACAGTGATCTGTTTCATGCTGTTTACGTACATGCATAATGCATTGCAGTTGCAATCTGCAGACTTGCATGTAGTGACAGGCATATGGGTCCCAATTGTGAATGTAGTAGTAGAATCCGTGCGGAAAATAACTTTTTTATTTTTGTAATTGTATAGTATTGGGCCGAAATGCAGATCCCGTTCGTGGCCGTGGGCCCCCAAGATGCGGGAGCCCAAAAATGAAAAAGGAAAAAAACAGAGAGAAATAAACGAAACAGTTCGCGGAGACCCCAACCGAGATTACTTGATCTACTTCTGATCGGACGGTCGACCATGCAGCGTTATATGGAGCCCTCCAACGTTACATGAGAAGAAGATGTGCTCCTCTTATCTACTTTATTTTTAACGTTTGAAACAATTTTTTTTCTAACTACTCGTCCAATTTATATTCTGTTTACATTGTAATATTTGTTACAATTAAATCTTTATAGCAACATATCAATGATTATATTCTAATAAAAAATTATATATGTTTTCAACCATTGAAATTTAATGTTTCACGTGTGGTGGATGTTTCAACCGTAACCAAACTACGTTGCACATTTTTAGTTTTCAATGTTGCAATATGTATTTTTTTTCAATGTTTGCGCATGTTGTCATCTGGATGTTTCAATAAATATTTCTGATATTCTATTAGTTCTTTGCAAATGTAGGGTCATGTTCATTAGATGTTTTAGCGAATATTTTGTGTTGTTCATGCTTCATGTGTTATATAAAATTGTTCCAAGTAGAAATATAATCATATATATTTTTTATCGAAATATAATTATATGAGATATCATTTAATTATATAATATATAATGGTGTAATTAAAGATTGGATAATTATTAAAAAAATATATTTAAAGCTTGAGAGTACTAGAGATAGAGAGAGAAGAGAGAACCAAGGAAAATAGTTGCATGTATGTCGAGAGAGAATAGAGAACAAATCGAGAGAGAGGGGTTAGATACCGAAACTCCTATTGGGCGATTGATCGCCAGGGGCCGCCAGGGGCGATCGGATCGGGTCTCCCCTCCCCCCACCTGGTTTCCTTTTTTAGTACCGCATTACTTTCCTATTTTAGTAAATTTATGCACCTAAAGTTTATACACCTCAAGTTTACACATCTAAAGTTTAGAGACCAAAGTTTATAAGTCAAAAGTTTATATCCTATTCAAATTTGAATTTGAATTCAAATTTTTTATATATAGTATTTCTATACATCTAAAGTTTATACACCTAAAGTTTATAGACCCAAAGTTTATAAGTCAAAAGTTTACATACCCGTTTCAAATTTGAATTTTGAATTATATCTGATTCAAATTTGAATTTGAATTCAAATATTTTCTATATATAGTATTTTTATGCATATAAAGTTTATACACCTAAAGTTATAGGCCTAAAGTTTATAAGTCAAAAAGTTTACATACCCGATTCAAATTTGAATTTGAATTATACCTGATTCAAATTTGAATTTGAATTCAAATATTTTCTATATATATAGTATGTCTATATACATCTAAAGTTTATACACCTAAAGTTTATAGACCCAAAGTTTATAAGCCAAAAGTTTACATACCCGATTCAAATTTGAATTTGAATTCAATATTATATATATATATATATATATATATATAGTATTTCTATACATAATTTTTTTCAACTTTATTTTTTTATTTTTTTTAAATTTATAGTGTAGTAGGAAGAGAAGAAGGGGAGGAGGAAGGAAGGAGAGAGGTGTGTACAGGGGTTGTGGGGATCGATGGCTTGGAGCGATCGATCGCCCATTAGCCACCCCCGTTAGATACACGGCATGCACGTATGCACGGAAGAAAGAAAAGGCAACCCATGCAAAAGAGGGCGCCCGATTTTTGGAAAAGAGTAAATTGCGCTCGTGGTACATGAACTTGCTTGGTGGGTGCAAATAGGTACAACAACTTATAAATTGCTCGTTTTTGGTACAATAACTTGCATAGTTTGTGCGAACCTAGTACAAAACAACACACACATGCAAAATTGATCTAATGTGTAGTACCAGATAACCAGAGTGAGATATATGCACGCTAGCAATTGTTTGTAGTTGTGCAGACCCAATCACACTAGCTTAATTTTGAACATATCAGTCAACAACAATAATTATTATATTGCAATCTCTTGTAGGCTGCTTGCACTAATAGAGTACGGATTTTATTTTTCAAAACAAAACAACTATTAGCGCGCAAAGATCAATTTTACTTGTGTGGATTATTTTGGTCCATGTTCGTACAAACTAGTCAAGTTATTGTACCAACATGAGTAATTTACAAGTTGTTGTACCTATTTGCGACCCACATCACAAGTTCATGTACCACGAGCGCAATTTACTCTTTGGAAAAATAATCGGGGGCCCGATGACTAGTATCATCCGACCTCAACTCCTCTGTCCTCTCCTACGCATCTCTCTCTCAGGGGAAAAGAAAAATCTCCTCTCGGCCGAGATCGTCTCCACCGCCGGCGAGCCTTCGAAACCGGAGCTAACCGGCGCCACCGCCGTCGCTCGTCATGGTAATCTGGTCGCAATCCGATTCTCTTCCCTCCTACATTTGGTTGGTTCTTCTTGTCTCTATTCTCGAATATCAATGGTCTCTCTGTTTTTGTTCTTCTTCTGTTCTTGAATTTATTTTCCCAAAGTTTTCGATGGCAATTTAATGGAATGGAAGGTCGTTCACTCGTTCATGATCCGTAGCCCATTCCTGAATAATTACGGTTAGATTGATTTGGGTTGGAATTTCGCCCAAATGTGCGTCAGATTGCATGATTTGGGATTACAGAAACAAATGCCATACAGTTGGATGCAGCTGGGAACTTGGGATCATATCCGTGGCCATACCATTAGCTTGTCTTGATTAACATTATCATACCATTAGCTTGTCTTGATATGCACTACATCATCATTAGTAGTGGCGTGATCCTCGAATTGAACTTTGGTTCAGCATTAGTTTTTGATGATTCTTTTGATGCTGGAGAGCAGACAAGAGGATTCCATATGACATCGCCATTTGTTGTGTTGTCAGATACATTTTGTGCTCCTCATCAGCAGACAAGGGAAGGTGAGGCTGACCAAATGGTACAATCCATATCCTCAGAAGGAAAGATCCAAGGTAAGAAATAACAGGTTAACACACATCACTGCATGCTTAGTGTAATCCTAATCCATCATTCTTTCCGCTGGGTAAAAATATCAGCAAGATAATTTATTTTCGATGATAAGGTTATCAAAGAAGTAAGTACGCTCGTCCTGACAAGAGGTCCAAAGATGTGCAATTTTGTCGATTGGCACGGATACAGAGTTGTTGTCTCTTTGAAACTTTGAATGTAGAGAAGAGAGAGAGAGAGAGAGAGAGAGAGGGACCAACCAATCATTGCTTAGCTTGCTTGTGGGGTGCAGTGCCACAGAGTGGCATGCAGTGAGCTCTCATGACACATGAGTGCATGCATGCATGCATGGAGGCAGTGCTATGCTAGTGTAGTAGTGTGTGCTGCTGATGCTACTGTGGCTGTCTGAAGAAAGGAAGGAAGGTGATGAGCTTTTGTTTCTTGCTGGTTTTTCCTTTTGTAATCTTGCTCATCTCTTATCTTTTTGAGAGGGAGGCTGGGGGTGTGGAGGAAGAAGGAGAGGAGATATCTCCATGTCAGGGTGGGTACTGTGTGCTGTGCTCTTGCCTCTCACTGTGGCAAAAGCCAGGATTGCAGTTGCTGGGGACAAAAGGAGACTGTGTGACTGTGCACCTATGTAACTTGTAACTTCATGAGAGCTAGCATTGCTGTGCTGTGATTTTTGCCCACACTAGCTTTTTTGCTGTGGCTTGCTATATGGCATGCATTGTGTATTGGTAGCTTGGCTTGACATATATATGCATGCAGGTCACATGATATGCATATGTTCATTTAATTTATGGTTTGTTGGTTTACTGATAATACATTGACTTGCATGTCTAAATTAAGCCCAACTGATTGATGATGGCCTCTGAAAATTATTGGTGCATATTTTTCTTGTGTGGTGGTGCATGTTTTTGGTATGAGTACTATGGATATCAGTATTGATTATACTCCCTCCATCTCAGTCTGATCATCATTTTTGAGGTGTTCCTAAAATGATCATTCTATAACAAGCGTCTCTTCGTTTGTTTGTGCAAAGAGTAAATGAGCGTCATTCAATGTGTTGCATGCAACCAACTAAGATTAACTTCTATCGGTATAAAACTCCATGTAATCTTTAAAACATGATGCAAATCCATGGGACATGAAGCGAAGTAGCACCTTGACCGATGAGGATTAATTTTAGAATGATGAAAATTGTGTTATCCTCGGTCCGTGCGCTTTTCCCTTAGAGCAAGTTCAATAGTATAGCCTACTACTAGCTCCAAATCATCTATAGCCAATGTAATAGCCAATTCATACAATAGTTGCTTACTATACTATTAATACCTGGTCCCATCTGTCATACACACATTACGTCTTGGAGTCCGTGCTGTAGCTGGCTACAGATTTGTAGCCCACTGCTCTTCTCTCTCTTCCTTTATCTCTTTAAAATATGTTTATAGCTAGCTTATAGCCTGCTATTGTACCTGCTCTTAGGTGATGATTAAACAAGGATGGAAGAAAAACTAGACAGAACAGCACTTGTCCAAATACTATATTCACCATTGCATATGCATGTTTCTGATCAGCTAGCTAGCTAGTTAGAAGCTGAATATTGCCTGCGTGCATGCAAGGGTAAATCCTTAATTAATTTGGTATTGTAAAAAAATTAATGAGTATATACTTACATATTGTACCTCAAATGTAAAGGAACAATTTCATGCGCGATGTGTTCTTTCCAAAAACATGTGAAAATTGGCGAACAGTAAGTATCGGCTGTATCGCGTCATGCACACATTTTAAATTAGTGCTACATATGCATCAGAATGTCAGTATAAATTGTCCTATATGCATGCAAAATCAACTTGACCCCAACTGCAAAACCTGACCTTCACCATCATCAGCAGTTCAGTACATGTACGGATATCGTGGTTTGCAGTAAACAATATAGTACATTTCTGAATTTTGCAAACTGGTCAGTATTAATTAATCATTATACACCATGATTAGAAGTCCTTTGGGAGGACAGAAACTCACAAGAATTGCAAGAAAGGCTGCCCCTGTGGTTATGCACACAGTAGTAGTTTGTTCCAATCTTTTTTCAGACCAGCAACAGGAGGCACATGTTCCTACGTCGAGGTAACAGGGGAAAAAAATCGTTGTCTGTACGACGGTACTATGTATGCCTGTCTGTCAGGGGGCCTCCGCAGGGCATGGCTGAAGTTTTGGTGATTTGATCCGACCTCTAATTTATGCAATGCTTCAAAGCTTATACTACTATTTTTCAATAAACCTGATTAAATTTAAAGAAAATTTTGATTCAGAACAAACTAAAATATCTTACATTTTAAAACAGAATAAGTACTAGCTAATCCCTCCGTCTCATAATATAATAACTTAGTACCGAATGTAACACATTCTAGTATGAATCTGAATAGACTTTTGTCCAATTCGTAGTGACCAGAGACGGATCGGAACCAAAAAATGGCTAAGCCTGGACTGAATTATATTAATTAAACGCCATATATTTTAAAATTTTTCATGCACTTTGTAAAGGATTTAAATGGAGTTTTTGAGCCAGGCGTAGTGCTCAAATCAAGCCCTACATGCCATATGCCTAGCTCCGCACGATCTGCCTTTAATATATGGACAGATTCAAACAGTATGATAGTAAAAAAAAATCATGCTCCCATGTTTTTTTTTAATAAAGACATTTGATAGATTTTCGAAAAATCAATGAAGCTCTATCTCTATCAAACAAACCCTACATGTATAACAAAAGATAACATATCGAACAATAATATATATAAAGAATCATTTCGTTTAAACTAATGTCAGATGACGAGTTGCATGCATGTTGGCCTGGTTGCTGTCCAATTCGATCGGCGTTAACAGATGTTGATGGCCATTTTAGATACGCAAAGACCGAAAGAGATCATGATAGACTGTTACAATACTGTTCGTATATCTCACTGATATTAATTAAGATAGTGTTGGGATACAGGGACTAAACACATCGGATGTTTAACGCTAATTTTGATGTATTAAACATATACTAATTACAAAACTAATTACGTAAATGAGAGCTAATTTGCGAGATAATTTTTTAAGCATAACTAATCCATAAATAGCGCATATTTGCTGTAGAATAGTCTGATTAATTAGGCTCAATAGATTCATCTCGCAAATTAGCCCAGGGTTATGAAATAGTTTTGTCATTAGTTTACGTTTAATATTTTTAATTAGTGTTCCAAAATCTGATTTCCCTATGATCCAAACAACACCTATGACGTGTGTGCGCTACTGTTCAATGCACTTTGAAAATATCCAATCTGTATTGATGTGACATGCATATATAAGAAGCAACCCAGAATCAAATCCTTCTATGGTGCTGATCATTTTCAGCTTATCGTCTTATTCTTTCAATACCCTTTACCTATTTATTCCAAAAAAACAACTTCTACCATCCTACCTTCTCTCAGTACGTAAAACGAGAATTTTTATTCTTTCAATACCCTTTGCCTACTTATCACTCTTATAGTACCATTTTAATGATTAAGGGTATTTTAGTCATTCTCCATCTCCACTAAAGTCATCTTGGAATGCTAGGAATCTATTTTTTTGGGACGGATGGAGTAAGTTGTAGTCACAGTAAAAGTCCAGTCATGTATACGTGTGCATGTCCTCTTGGATTATTTAGATCTCTTCGCAATCAAATATTGTACAAACATATTTTACATAGAAGATCGATCGAAAGAAGCAATTTAAACTCCTTGTGATCATGTCCACACCACGCATAAAACGACAGTGATTGTTATCAATCAAAACTAGCTAGCTAGTTCATGCACCCAAATTAAAGCTAAGGGGTTTTGCACCGACTTCAGGTCAGCGCGGCTAATTAATTAGTACTCCACAGTGTTGCATTCTGTATATATACTCTTGTGAATGAGCAGAAGTTAAACAAGCTAGCAAGTACTAGTATAGAGTTAAATTATATATGCGCCTTAATTAATTTCAGCTTCGTTATTTAACAGTTGCCAGGTTTTTTTTTCTTAACTATTAGTAGTTAGCTGTCCACGTACTTTCACAAGCTATAGACTAAATTAACTTAGACGCAAGCCGTACAGTAATAATTTTTTTAGGCAATACACTAATCTTACATAATATAAAAAAGATGAACTTCAGTTGCAACTTTTATTTTGCTTTTTTTTATCAATTTAACAAATCCATATACATTTTATGCTTATATAGATCATTGAATTTGTTTTCTATATCAGTAACAATAAATAAGAAACTAAGTCCAATTTATATTTGAACATGCATTGTTTGTCTCCTAAGAAGAACAAAAAAAACACCGGAATTGCCCAAAAAAAAAAAGGTTCAACAGATTTTTTTTCCCCTCGAAACTTTCAAATTCTCTCAACCATTTAAATGTGCTTTAAGATTCATGCTAGCGAGGAAAAGAAAAATACCCAGACGCACGCTAGCTAGCATGCGAGTTGCGACTAGTTATATATGTGGGCGGCAGCCATGCATGTGTTTTGTATAAATATAATCATAGGCAAGTTACATTACAATGTAATTACAATTCAATTTGTAGTTACATTTGAAAGTTTTTGGGCCAGAAAGCTATCTAGCTAGTGTCGTTTAGATACTTCCAAAAACATTGGCGTGAGTGAGTAATTTGGATCTTTATCGTACTGATGAAGAAATTGACAAATAGACAACCCAAAATACAATTAATAATTGGGGTGGATGGTATTATTAGGTGCATGCGTTGGCTACACTTGGGGGCGCGGTCGGTGTATTGGAGGTGGGGATAGTGTACTGTGTGTAGGAAGGACAAAAGAAGCGTGCATGCGTGGGGATCAATGTATTGAAACAAGTACTCCCTCCGTTTCAAAATGTTTGACACCGTTAACTTTTTAGCACATATTTGACCGTTCGTCTTATTAAAAAAATTTGTGAAATATGTAAAATTATATGTGTACATGAAAGTTTATTTAACAATGAATCAAATTATATGAAAAAAATAAATAATTACTTAAATTTTTTGAATAAGACGAATGGTCAAACACGTACTAAACAGTCAACGGTGTCAAACTTTTTGAAACGGAGGGAGTATCTAGAATACAGCAAGTACGTACTACGGGGTGGGTGTATATATCAGGGAAACTGTTTTAACAGCTCGAGTGGACGTCTACCCATTTATTGCATGTCATCTAAATGATTATGAAAAAAATTAAAAAATATGAGTAAGATAGATCAATATGTAATATATCAATCCACAAACATGCAAGTTAAAATTTAACTTCTACAAGTTGTAACAAAAATAACAAACAAAACTCATATTAATATATGTATATTTATAATTAAATTTATTATTTTTGTTACAACCTGTAGAAGTTGAATTTAAACTTGCATGTTTGTGGAGTGATATATTACATATTGATCTATCTTGTCAATTTTTTTGAAAATTTTTCGTAACCATCTAGTTGACATGCAATAAACGGGTGGACATCCACTCGAGCTATTAGAATCCTCTCCCGTATATATCATCCCTGCATACCATCACCACCACACCACGTTCTACCCGGAGCCCTGCCTATCTATCAACCGTAGCCGTAGGTATCGCCATCTCGTCTCGTCTCCACCGGGGACCATGCATATGCAACCTCCATCGCTTCTCTCTCTCTCTCTCCGCTAAGCTTACGAGTATAGTGTGTACTATGGCTACTATACGAGATATATATCATCGTAAAACAAAACACGTATTATTATATGATTAATTAAGTACTAATATTTTTTTTTCTAGAAAAAATGATTAATATGATTTTTTAAAACAACTTACGTATAGAAATTTTTTTAAAAAAAACATACTTTTTAGCAGTTTGAAAAATGTACGTGTGGAAAACGATCGAGGGAGGTGGGTTGGAAAAACGGGAGAGGAGATCGAACACAGCGTATGTATGGCTGCATATCGTCGTCTGTGCGGTTTGGCGATCCCTATAAGTGCGTGACGCACGCGCGCGCGGGCGAGCCTTGATTTCATGTGTGCCCGACGGTGCATGGAATGGTGGCGGCACGCGTGCACAGTGATCGATCGGCGGAGGTCCGTCACATGCATTAATTCTCTCACGGACTTGATCATCCACATATATATATATATACTAGTACTCCCTCCGTCCAAAAAAATGCAAACCTTGGGTTATTATGTCCAACTTTGACTATCCGTCTTATATGAAATTTTTTTATAATTCGTATTTTTATTGTTGTTAGATGATAAAACATGATTAATATTTTATGCGTGACTTGTCTTTTTAGGGTTTTTTTATAATTTTTTCAAATAAGACGAACGGTTAAACATTGGGCACGGAAACTGGGGTTTGTCTTTTTTTTGGAACGGAGGGAGTAGTGCACATGTCCATTTCTGGATGTCCCTTTGTGACTGACTAAGCCTGAATTAACCGTACGTGGTACGTATATGAATGTGCACGCGCATGCATCTACTAGTACGTAGTACTATCATGCGTGCATGCTTCTTCTTCTTCGATCTCCCCACGGGGACTTATGTACGATTAATTGATCTGCTTCTACTGCTCAAAACACACGTAAAGATACAAGATGTGTGGACCTGTACGTCACTGAGTCTAAACTATAATTTTGTCATGTGTGTCTCTATAAAAAAAATAATGGTAAATATCAGGGTCACCAAACTATTTTGAACGAGATTAATTGCCATAATCCTACGGGTCATGGTAATATGGTTATCGTGCGCAGTAACCGTACGGTTCACTAAACTATTTTAGGGGCCTGTTTAGAGGAGCTTAAAATTCTGAGAAACGGCTGGTTGATAGCCAGCTTATGAGAATCTAGAAAAGCTGGGTTTCCCAGCTTCTGGCTTCGAGTTTATTTTCTGGATTCTACAACTATAGCTTCTCAGAATCTGGACCAAAAAGCTGGACTGTTTGGGGAGTTTCTAATTAATTCTGGGAGAAGCTGCAACAGCTAGAAGCCCCCTCCCCCAAACAGGCCCTAGATAAGGTTACCGTCACCCCCACGAGCCATGGTAAGGCAGTTATCGTGCTAGCCGCGTGGTTACCGTCAAAACCGTATGGTTACCACGAGAATTATTGCTATAGTTTCAATAGCTCAAAATATTACCACACGTGATAATCATGATAACCACACGGTTCTACAGACGCGCGCTGGGAAGTACTGATACTACACTAGGAAGAGATCAGAGATGTAGGCCGACGCAGGGCGGTATGTATGGATGGATGGGCGTAGAGGATCCGGGGCACGCGTGCTGCGAGTTGTGTCAGCGAGGAGAGCGATGGGCAATCATCATTCCCTTTGCCTCTCTTTCCCTTCTCTCCCAGCCAACGCAACGCTCTCTCCTTCATCACTCCATGTCCCTTTCTTCTCCCTCTCTCTATCTCTCTCATCCATCGGCCACACACACACGTGACGCTCATGCCGTCATGTCTCTCTCTGTATCCCTAATATTCTCTCTCTAATTATCAGTGCTGGTAATCACTGCATACCCATCCAATTAACCACTTTCTACACCAACAACTTTTCTTAACATTTGTTTCTCTCTTTCTTTCTTTCTTTCTTTCTAATGGCCCCCGGCCGGCCCTTCCATTCCTTTTGCCTTATCTTCTCTTTTTGATCCGGCTGGTCTCCAATTCATGAGCTATATATCCATATATGTTCTCTCATGATCTAAGCTAGCTAGTTATATCCTGCAGAGTTTGTATTGCATATGGTTTTGCACTTTGCACTCTTTCTTGGAAAAGCGGTAGCCTTTCTCCCTTAACTTTTGCGATAATCGCAGTGCGCAGGTCAAACCTCACATGCAACCATTATATTATATTTATATATGAATTTTAATTGCATAAATACATTTGTATACATATGGCGCATGTGGTGCACTGTATAGTCATAGATTTTATGCACGGACCATATATACTATTCATCATAAAATATTTAATTTATCTCTATAACGCAGTAAATAATCTGCGTTAATAATCAGGTTGTTAATCTATCTCAAATGCGGCTTTAATTAGGTAATTAAAAATTGTGACGCATTTCATTCGATACAAAAACATTTTTTTAAAAAAAAACTGAAATTGACAGTAAATTAAGAATGGCATCTAGGTCGGCGGCGGCAGCCAGAATGCAGTGCTGCAAAATTACTCATTGGAGATGAAACAGGAAAAAGCGAGGTGATCGAGATGCTGGAGGCAATGAGGATGGGAGAGGTTCGCTTTTGACATGCGCGCTCGAGAGCCCATGATTAACACTTACCACTGCGACCCAACCGAGGAAGACGACGACGACGACGATCATTCTCAATTTCTCATGGACGGCATGTGTGTTTGTGTCATGTGTGAGAGAGGGCAAAAGGTGAGCAATATGTGCATGGGTCGTCGTCAGAGAATGCTACTCCCTCCGTTTCATAATATAAAGAATAATTGGTGGATGTGATAAATTTGGACAGACCGTCTGTCCAGATTTATTGTACTAGGATGTGTCACATCCACCTATTATCCCATATATTATGGGATGGAGGGAGTACTATTAATACACCCGTCCCAAAATACTCATCTCTTTAGGATTTAAATTTTATCTCAAAATACTTATCACTATATTAATCACATTCTATCCAAAAGTTTTCTCATTTTGTCCTCAATAACCATTCCACTTTCCATCATGCATTATTCAATAAGAGATATTATATTTTTTTAATTAAATCTTAATCTATCCTCAACCATCTAGAACAACAACTATTATGGAACGGAGAGAGTACTACACAGGTACTAGCAAGGAGAATGACCGAAAAGATGAGAGGAGAGATCTCCAGAGAGTCTACTGTTGCCAATGCTTTGCCATGTCTCCTTGCCTCTCCTGATCATTCATATGCTGGCCGGCCTGCAGCAAAAAAAGACAGGGAAAAAGGGAAAGGGATTTTTGGAGTACGAATGTCCAGAGCTGCTACGTACCATTATGATAAAGCTGCTGATCTGTCCTTGGATCGTGTGTGCTTAGCTGCTCATCGATCACTCCATCAGCAGCATGTGTGTTTGTGTGTGTGTGTGTGTGTATGTGGCTCTCATCACTGATCACATTCATTCGATCTCGCCATGCTCAAAAGAAGAGACAGACATTCTCCCTAGTACTGTAGGAGAGAGTACCATTGTTGTCAGTGGTAAAAAAAAAACATGCTTGTTGCAAAAATAAAAATAAAAAGTCACTTTTCCCGGCAAGATGATGTACTGATCTACAGCTACTGTTGCTGGATAACACGATGCACGAAACAGAGCGTGGTAGACAAGTACTACTCCTTTCTTCAGTTCAAAAAGGTTTAATGGGTATATATCCATCATGGTGCTATTGTTCATATATATATGTCGTCCTACTACTTTTATGCTAACAGGAGCATAGAGCGGTGTCGATTGAAAACGAATGGCAAGCAGAAAGGAGGCAGTTTCCTGCGTTCAGTTGCCAGAAGAAGAGCTTAATTATTGGAGTATCACTGGATTCTGATCTACACAGCGGTGAATCACATGGTTGTGTGCTGCTGCCTGCCTGCCTGCCTGTTTAAGGAGTGTAACGAGAGGGAGAGAAGGAATATTTGCGTCTTCACATTGGAATATTTATGTGTTTAATGATCTCCAGGATTTGGGTCATTTGCAGCACTAAAAAGTACGCAGCAGCGAGATGGAGAATTGGAGATGGTCCAAGGCTGCGCCCTGCTCTGGATCTCGCCTGGCTGCGCCCTCTCTTGCCATTGTTTACTCCCTACTGGTGCCTCCATTTCTTCCGTATTTAGTCCTTGTTTTGCTCGGATTATAAGTATCGTCATTAGTGGAGCGCCATTCATTTAGCTGTCACCCCATTATCTTTCATGAATTGCATGGAGACTTTGATCTGGTAGTGAGCACAGAGCAGATCCGTTTGTGGTCAGATGCTAATTCTTACAACTGTACATATTACTCTCACGTATATACTCCGCATAATACCAGCTGATAATCATATCATAATTGATTGGATTCATATCATAACTGGATAGAATTGATTGGATTTATATCCAAACTTGTAAATTGTATCCTCGGTTATACTTGGATAGGGTGACTCCTTAGAGCGGGTACAATAGCAGACTATTAGCCAGCTATAAACATATTTTAGTGAGATAAAAAAATAAGAGAGAAGAGTAGCGGGCTACGGATATGTAGCCAGCTACAACACGGACTCCAAGACACAATGTGTGTATGATAGGTGGGACCATATATTAATAGTATAGTAAGTAACTATTGTATAAATTGACTATTAGATTGGCTATAGATAAATTGAAGCTAGTAGTGGGCTATACTATTAAACTTGCTCTTATATTGATATCATAATTTGTTTCCTACTTTAATGTTTTAACTAAACCGAGCTCGCCTTCACTCGCTCAAGGGTTTAAGCTTTACCTCTTGTTACAGATAGTATGTATTTACTAAAGAATAACTTCACCTATTAGAGTATCCTATTACTAGCATATCTCTTATTGTGCTCATTTATCCCTAATTCTATTTGACAAGGGGACATTAGTGGAAGGCTAAAGGTAACTAATCACTGACAATCTCACTAGAGCTTTCATTGAGATGTTGATAGTGTATTAGTGTCATAGCCTCATAAACTAGGGTTTCCACCATATACCTTATACTCGTGAGATTGATATAGTACAAACACCAAACAAAATACAATGCTATTATCCACCATAGGATCTGAATTTGTAAAAAAATCTCTATCTAGTTTGTTCTCGCTACATCTTGGTGTGCACACTTACACTTGTCTTATTATTATATATAAATACTATAGCTGGGTACTTAATTCCTCGATAGTTTGCATAACTTGAATCTATGCATTTTTCCTTTAATCTTGTGGAAACACCGGCGGATTCATTGGTTTTAAGATGAATATCCATAAAATCTCTTGAGACTATGCACTACGTTGTACAAACTGAGAATTGCTATGTTGTTTGGTCAGTGCATGTTTTCCTTTTCATCGATAATTAAGCTCGTAAAACTATACTATATATGCCTCCGATTCATTTGATGTTAATAAAAAGACTGACAGTTGCTAGTTTCCTATAACATGTTCTACTCTCACATCATTTCAGGGAAGCTGGAGGCCTAGAGCTGGAGCATATATATATATAGAAGACAAGAGAGCCGACGGTTTGAATCAACGATGAGATTGAGATATCTCGCACTGACTGAACTGCATTCCATGCAGGTGACGGCGGATCAATCCCTAATTAGCTGTGGAATCAGAAAATCGATTGATATATAGCTTGAGTTTCAGTCAATATCTTAAAAAAAACTATCGAGTTTCAGTAATCTATACTCGAGATATATTTGTGCTGGACTCTGTCGTCTTGATTATTGACCGCACGATCACAACTGGTTCCCATGGACTCGATAGGGTTCGGAAACTAATTCTCCAACCCTGCGCAACATTCGTGACGCCTCCGACCCCTCTTTCCCCCACATCGTCGTACATTCTCGATCCAACGGCTTGATCGTGTGAACCCAACTTGGGGAGGGAGTTCAGCGAATTATTCTCTGACTTGGCGTGACCTCCCGCTAAGCCGTCACGGCGCCTGCCGCGCCTCCGACACCCCATACTACTGGCCGAACGCCTCTGGCAAGCCGTTGTGTTGCGCTCAGGCGGCAAACACCACGAGACTCATGGTGCTCACTATGTATCTCGAGATAAAATTTGATACCTTTAGATACTAAGTATCTCGAGATACCTCTAGATATTAGTGTAAAATTTTCTAGTTAAAATCTAATTCCTCTATATAGTAAGTATCTCAAGATAAGAAAAAGGTGTAAAATTTAGGTACCGAGATATCTTCTCAAGGATCGTAAAGTTTCACTTGTTTTAGAGATGTCGGTTCATGATGATTACAAGCATGTGTGATGCATATCATATTTTACTATAAAGTTAATGCTCAATAACTACTAAATCTCAATATCCAAGTGTGTCACCTCATTCATCCACTTTAAGTTTTGTTATTTATTGCTTTTGTCAGGTGTGATGTAATATGCATTAGTACATTTGCTTGTACATTCTTCTTTATTGCATTATATTGTTTGTTACAACAATGTGTGCATTTTCGTTATTTCGTAAAATTCAGCAGATTATGTATGGAAGGGGACAAATAATATAATGTACTTACAGGGAACACATATGTGATTACTTGCACACGGAAATCATCCAGCTGGTACATCAAGAGAACAAACAAAAGGGAGACAGATAAAGTGAGATATGGGCTAAGCCATCGTTGGATGCACTTAATATAGGCAAATAGAGTATGCATACATTAAGAATGTCTTGCCATTTCTGAGTGTATAATTAATGTTTATGTGGTCACGTACTTACATCTTTTTCTTCCCCTCTTGTCCTTTGCAGTGTTCAGTAATTGCATGCCACCGAAATTCATCCATGTAAAAAAAAATAACTAGGCGCACAATTAATAATTGGGATAATTTTGTTTTTACCCCCACTTTAGTGTTCAATATTGGGAGGAGGCGAGCTTGGCGCAGAGAGGCGCGGCCGGCGGTGGAGGAGGCGACCTAGGTATGAGGAGGAGCTGCCGGTGGGTGTGGCGCGGTCTTCGGCGCACGAAGGCTGGCCGACGGGGGACGCCGGTGTAGGGGTCCCATATGTCGGCAAAGCTTGTGCGGTGGTGGAGCATCGGTGCGCCAGCCGTGCCTTTGTTGGTCTAGTGGCGGTCGGCCACGCTTAGCGGCAGCCGATCCGGTACTAGTCTTCTCCTGGGCGTGTGTGTTGGCGATGTCGTCGTGTGGGTGGTGGTATTTTTTTCTTTTCCTGGTTACGACTCTCCATGGTTGTAATCTTGTACTTTTTTCCTGCTCTATCAATAGAACTTCGCACCGTCTCGTGCGAGTCGTTCAAAAAAAAAAAGAGATTAATGCCTATGTGGTCAGTATCTTCCCCTCTTCCCTCTTTTGCTTCTTGCCGTGTTGCGTGCTTGCCAGTGAAATTCATTTGATGAAGATATTTTATTTACATAAATAGGACCAATAATTCAATGCACGCATGTAAAAAAAGACAAGAACTTGCATGATTTGCTTTGTATTAATTTGTACATGGAAATTCCCCGCAAAAAAAAAAAAATTGTACATGGAAATTGGAAATGCTGTCCTCTTTTGTCGATCCTGTTCAGTTGCTTGTCGCAACAGGACATGTCTAGCCCGAGAAGCAACTGAATTGCCGATCAAGCGGTTGGCCCTTCTGCCTTTCCAACCGCTCGATCAAGATCCGACGGTCCACATACTCAGTAGAGGCGCTTGCATTATTGCGTCCGTGGCTCACGCTACAGATGTCACGTTATGATGTAGCTCAGCTCACACTTGTCTTGTTCATAGCATGAGCATCGCACGCCTATTTAGAGATGCTATAGCTTCGATTCCCTCCTGAGCTCTAACACTATTGAAGCTTCACAGATTCAGTTCACGCGATTGTAGCTTTTGTCTCTCGTCTCCAAGTGTTGGATGCAAAGGAATCATTCGATCCATAGGTCCAAATCTCTCTCTCCTCCACTCTTCTGACCCTGTTCTTGTTGTGCGGTTGAAATGTTCGACGAAATGCCTGAGAGAACCATTCTGCTTTCCCTTCTGCTGTTGGTCTGCTACATGATAGATTTGTCTCTGTTTCATCTTTTCTGAGGAAAAAATTGTGGGATTTCACTGAAGTTTGGATGGTTTACTGGTGACTACTGACGCTTTTTTGGAGTTCCTTTTGTAAATGCTTGGTTGTGGATTTATGTTTCTGTAACTGGCAGGTTCGATTTTCATGTAGGTCTGATCCAATGATACTTATTATTTTCTCTTCAGTTTCTTGCTGTTGAACGATTCAATCTATATTGTTCTCATCCCTTTATTGTTACTGTACTTACTCTATGATCTATGGGCTGAATTAGTGTTTATCGGCAGGCAGGACGCAAGACAGAGAATGGGTTTCAAAGAAACATATTTTTCTGCCTTCTGTTACTTGCTTCTTTTCTATGTCAGCTGGAAATGCCAAGCTGCAGAACTGGATGTTAGCAACCCAATACCCAGATCTCAATAAAACAATATCCAGTACAAGCAATGGAGGATGAGGTGGTTTGAACTGCAATTGTATTACTACAACTCAATCCTTGTGGTGGAAATTGGAGTGAATAGGAGATACAAGTCACTAGCAGAAGTAGGGAGGAAGAAGAAGAGATCGACGAGTTCCAAGCCAGGAACAGTCGCCGCTGCCGCCGCCGCCGTGCTGGTTCAAATGTTCGATGACTCCATGTCTTGCTGCTGCTGCCTTTGTACTATATTCTTTTGGGCTTGATTGGGCCGTGGCATGGGTTAGCAACTAAGCCGGCCCATGTGCAGCCAGTTGGACTCCTGACAATCCTCTCTTCTTGAAATTCGACTTGTCCCCAAGTCGATGATAAGTAAACTTCTGAAATTTTTCAACCTCCAACTTTGATTTCTCTGGTACTTTTGTACTGCCCCAAAGTTTTCATGTAGGCCCCCTCCATTTTTCAGCTTGCTTCTGTTCTTGCTTGTCTCTTGCAATAATTTCTTCACCTTAATATTAACTTGGAAAGTCCAGCAAAGGTGCCAACTGAAATTACCTGCATGTTCACCACCTCCCAGCATCCATTGCAACCGTTTTCCTGCCATATCGATCCATTTCCTTGTGGACCAACTGCCATAACAAGCATCTGTAATTGTTAGCATATGTTTCCTTCTGGTATTAAGCTCCTGTATGTTGCGCATCATTGTTGTCATGGTAGTGGAAGATATACTCCTTTCACTTAATATCTTCTCATGCCACCCAACCTTAGCAATTCCAACACTAAATAGGATGCTCGAAGTCTCAGAATTTGCAAAGCCAATTCCAGGACCAAAATGATTGTCAGGTAGCTGGCACCTGCAGCTCAACATAATTATGTAAAGAATGTCCTTGCAATCTCCAGGAGACAAAATTAGGAGCACCAACTTGTCAGATAGAAATTCCAGCTTCTCCACATAGCTAAAATGCTTGCTACCCATGAGTCCACCCTTTTCTGCCTCAAACAGGGAGCAATTACTATTCAAATCATACAAACCAACTTTTACTAGCACTAAAATCGTGTATTTGATGAACTGTTTAGGATGCCCAACAATTAATAGCTTCATTTTTGCCTCAAAGAACCATATCTTCCATAACATGAATTGAGGCCAAATCTTGAACACTGAGAGTTGAAAGGGACCATGGTTCCCAAAGTGACCAATAACAGGTGTTGCACAACTCAGGTCCAATATATATAGCTTAGTAACAGTCAATTTCATATCTTCCCTTGCTTCAACCATATTTGCTCTCCTTAATTTGACAAATGTATGTGCATCGATCAAGAGCACAATGTTATTATCATGAGGTGGAGGCCATGGCAGCAGCAAATGTCCTCTTACCCAATGCCTTACTCTGAGCAACATTTCTATGGGCGGTATTGCAATATCAGGAATTAATGATGCACAGTAACTTACTTGAGTTGGTGGTGGCCATGGTGGCACCAGACCTGCAATTGTCCAAAAGGAATCGAGCATATACCATGGAATGTGCCACACCTCCCCTCCTCTAACCACACCATCTAACCAGGGAGGTGGCTAAGGGTTTCTCTTGGGATGCCCCACCAACAACTGCTTGTCACCTTTGAGGCATTGCATCAAACACCCGTCGGTTGTCTCCAATTTTAGGCAGAAAAAGAAATCCAGCTTTCCTGCCACCCTTGGTGGTGCAATGATGTTTAGTACGTGAAGCAAGAGTGGGAATGAAACCTCGGCCTGAATAATATTGGTGTTGTCTTTTTGGCCAACAATAGAGGAGGCATTGTCCCCGCTAACCACTATCTCCATGGTGGCTGCAGCAGTTGTACTAGCACAGAACTCATCAAGAATGGCATGATTCATGCCAGTGTAGTTGTCGAAGCAATCTGCCAAACATTTAGTGGATGTCGATGTTGCACTACCAGAGAAATGGTTAGAGCACACCAGCAAGCCCATGGCGTTTGTCAGAGTAGGTAGCTTGATGTTGTGGCTTGCACTTGCCATCGCGCATTTGTTGCCACTGTTGGGACATACCATCGAACACTTGGCGGGCATTGGAGTGGGCGAGATCGGGGCTGTTGAAAATGATGCAGAATTGATATCGGCGGTGGTCGCCTTGATGGAGGCACTCATCTCCTCGAAGAACTTGCTCCTATTAGCTTCTATCTCGTCCAACTTCTCCAAAATCCGATCAATCTTCTCATCACACCTACGCTTAACCTCCATTTGTTCAAACTTCTCCAATATCCGATCCAAAGCTTCATCTAGCCATTTCTCCTCTTTATTCATGGTAGAATTGATGGGAACAGGCTCAGATATCCTCTGATCTTCCTTGGGCATCTCAGGTTGGCTTGGCATTCCATCGAACAGTTGGTGGGCGCTGCTTGGATGAAAACTTTTCCAACCCAAATCCTGCTCCCTCTTGCATGGCTGCCTCCCCAACACCTCCATGACAAGAATCCCAGTGAACCGAACGGCTCTGATACCAGATTGTTAGCAACCCAATACCCAGATCTCAATAAAACAATATCCAGTACAAGCAATGGAGGATGAGGTGGTTTGAACTGCAATTGTATTACTACAACTCAATCCTTGTGGTGGAAATTGGAGTGAATAGGAGATACAAGTCACTAGCAGAAGTAGGGAGGAAGAAGAAGAGATCGACGAGTTCCAAGCCAGGAACGGTCGCCGCCGCCGCCGCCGCCGCCGTGCTGGTTCAAATGTTCGATGACTCCATGTCTTGCTGCTGCTGCCTTTGTACTATATTCTTTTGGGCTTGATTGGGCCGTGGCATGGGTTAGCAACTAAGCCGGCCCATGTGCAGCCAGTTGGACTCCTGACAATCCTCTCTTCTTGAAATTCGACTTGTCCCCAAGTCGATGATAAGTAAACTTCTGAAATTTTTCAACCTCCAACTTTGATTTCTCTGGTACTTTTGTACTGCCCCAAAGTTTTCATGTAGGCCCCCTCCATTTTTCAGCTTGCTTCTGTTCTTGCTTGTCTCTTGCAATAATTTCTTCACCTTAATATTAACTTGGAAAGTCCAGCAAAGGTGCCAACTGAAATTACCTGCATGTTCACCACCTCCCAGCATCCATTGCAACCGTTTTCCTGCCATATCGATCCATTTCCTTGTGGACCAACTGCCATAACAAGCATCTGTAATTGTTAGCATATGTTTCCTTCTGGTATTAAGCTCCTGTATGTTGCGCATCATTGTTGTCATGGTAGTGGAAGATATACTCCTTTCACTTAATATCTTCTCATGCCACCCAACCTTAGCAATTCCAACACTAAATAGGATGCTCGAAGTCTCAGAATTTGCAAAGCCAATTCCAGGACCAAAATGATTGTCAGGTAGCTGGCACCTGCAGCTCAACATAATTATGTAAAGAATGTCCTTGCAATCTCCAGGAGACAAAATTAGGAGCACCAACTTGTCAGATAGAAATTCCAGCTTCTCCACATAGCTAAAATGCTTGCTACCCATGAGTCCACCCTTTTCTGCCTCAAACAGGGAGCAATTACTATTCAAATCATACAAACCAACTTTTACTAGCACTAAAATCGTGTATTTGATGAACTGTTTAGGATGCCCAACAATTAATAGCTTCATTTTTGCCTCAAAGAACCATATCTTCCATAACATGAATTGAGGCCAAATCTTGAACACTGAGAGTTGAAAGGGACCATGGTTCCCAAAGTGACCAATAACAGGTGTTGCACAACTCAGGTCCAATATATATAGCTTAGTAACAGTCAATTTCATATCTTCCCTTGCTTCAACCATATTTGCTCTCCTTAATTTGACAAATGTATGTGCATCGATCAAGAGCACAATGTTATTATCATGAGGTGGAGGCCATGGCAGCAGCAAATGTCCTCTTACCCAATGCCTTACTCTGAGCAACATTTCTATGGGCGGTATTGCAATATCAGGAATTAATGATGCACAGTAACTTACTTGAGTTGGTGGTGGCCATGGTGGCACCAGACCTGCAATTGTCCAAAAGGAATCGAGCATATACCATGGAATGTGCCACACCTCCCCTCCTCTAACCACACCATCTAACCAGGGAGGTGGCTAAGGGTTTCTCTTGGGATGCCCCACCAACAACTTCTTGTCACCTTTGAGGCATTGCATCAAACACCCGTCGGTTGTCTCCAATTTTAGGCAGAAAACGAAATCCAGCTTTCCTGCCACCCTTGGTGGTGCAATGATGTTTAGTACGTGAAGCAAGAGTGGGAATGAAACCTCGGCCTGAATAATATTGGTGTTGTCTTTTTGGCCAACAATAGAGGAGGCATTGTCCCCGCTAACCACTATCTCCATGGTGGCTGCAGCAGTTGTACTAGCACAGAACTCATCAAGAATGGCATGATTCATGCCAGTGTAGTTGTCGAAGCAATCTGCCAAACATTTAGTGGATGTCGATGTTGCACTACCAGAGAAATGGTTAGAGCGCACCAGCAAGCCCATGGCGTTTGTCAGAGTAGGTAGCTTGATGTTGTGGCTTGCACTTGCCATCGCGCATTTGTTGCCACTGTTGGGACATACCATCGAACACTTGGCGGGCATTGGAGTGGGCGAGATCGGGGCTGTTGAAAATGATGCAGAATTGATATCGGCGGTGGTCGCCTTGATGGAGGCACTCATCTCCTCGAAGAACTTGCTATGTACACATGTTGTAAATACTAATACTGAGCAGCAAAAATACTCTCCATCATGAATAAATTAAAAGTTTCTGTCATGTTTCTTTGCAGTGATCTTGTTCAGATGGCAAGCTATGCACCGCTCTTCGTAAATGACAATGAACGCACGTTAGTACCTTTGGCTTTGCCTTTTTTATTTTCTAACATTCTTCTTGTTCACAAGTGCTTGAGTTTGACTAGCTCTGAATGTGATGATCAGCTGGAACCCAGATGCAATTGTGTTCAATTCCTGGCAACAGTATGGCACTCCTAGTTATTGGATGCAAACATATTTCCGTGAATCAAGTGGTTCTGTGATTCATCCGATTACGATCGGTTCCAGCTACTCTGATTCACTGGCTGCATCTGCAATCACCTGGAAAGACACACATGATATCTTTCTGAGAATAAAGGTAGTTAACCATTCCATTTTTTCCTAACTTGCATACCATTGCAGCAATTCATTAGCGAAGTACCTAAATGTTTTGAATGATTTAGTTACAACAATATAAAGCGATATAAAACTGATTGAGCCACTGCATACTTGCACATCTGTTTGGATTTTAGAAGATATATTCATCTTCAAAAGATCTTCTGCAGATAAACTTTGGGCCCAATGCTGTTAACCTCACAATATCTTCAAGAGGACTTCAAGCTGGCGTCAATACGGCAAAATCAACTGTGACTGTTCTCACATCCGGCAATTTGCTGGATGAAGATTCATTTGCTGAACCAAACAAGGTAAGACAACCATTGGTTGGATCACAAGTTATTTGTTTCATAACTATGCACTGAATTAGTGAATTTAGCAGAGGGTAAGTTTACAATTACAACTTTATGTCGTATGTCGTAAGCAAACTGTGTCTTTCAGCTTTATTTGTAAGCTTTTAAGGAATTGTTTATTTAGCTGTCTGGAATTATTCTCTAGTCTTTCTCGATAATTTTTTCGCAGACAGGATCAATCTCAGTGTGACACACAATATTCTCATGTGTTGGCGAGTTCATCTAACAAACAAGTATCTTGTGAACGATGAATGCAGGTCGTACCGGTTAAAAGCGAGCTGCCAGATGCTTCAGAAGAGATGGAAGCAGTGCTCTCTCCTTATTCATTCACTTCACTAGCCGTGCCCCCCGCGCGTTGCGCGGGCATTAGATATAACCTTTAATCATAAGAGTTAAATAGAAAATAAAAAAAAATGAACATGAACAGGTGGACATGTTCTACAACAGCGGAGCACATAACTCATATTGCATATGTTTTACAGTATGTACTAAATTGTCCATTTAGAAAATAAAATAGAAATCAAGGTTGATGGCTATGATCCTAAAATACAGAAGCAGTTCATTTAGTTGATTGGTTTAACTCCTTTAGCTTGGGCTACTATTCAAATGAAAGATTCCGGGACCAAATCAAGGTAAAGGTAACATACAACTCAAGTTGATTGTGATGTGATCTAATTATACTGCAAACAATAAGAGATAACAACTCCAGACTTTCTGTTGGCCTAGGCTACCTGCAATAGCTAACTTTAAGTTCTTCTCAATTGAACCATTTGGGTAAAACGACTGAACATTTAACAACTCCTATGAGACCTTATATTACTGGACGTATGAGAAAACTAAAATTAAGTAAAATTGGTGTGCATTTTTTAGTACCTGACCAATAATGCATATAATACCTATATAATACCTGTAGACTATGTCCGTCAAGCATTTCTTCAAGTAATGAGTATATCTACATATGACATACGCAAGCATATATAGTATGTATATGAGTGTCTGGTTAATTTACCCTGTATTTCGAAGAGGCAACCAATTCTAAACCATGATTAAGATCAAGCATTTTGCTTGTAAGGTTGTAAAGAAAATGAAAGCTACTGAAGTATTTAAATAAAAGGAGAAGAACGCCAGGTATCTTTTTTCTAGTAGTAAATTGAGTTGCTCATAGAGTCACTGGACTATATATGTACCAAAATATAGCTGCAAACATGAGGCAAGGGTGTAGAATATGCATCTAAGCATACGGGGTGATGGTATAAGAAAAATAGCTTGTAAGCACTACAATACAACAGCAGACAAGTGAATTTGACAAACTTTCGTGGAGATAGGAGCCCACTCTTCATCAAGTTTACCTTACAAGCTGTCCATGCATTTCTTGCGTATGGAATAATGGCCATGCAAATTATCAATTGTAGAGTAAAAGGGAGGCGAAACAAATCCATTGGATAACAAATTTTAAAATGTAAATAGAAGAAATTATACCTGTATAATAAAAGAGGATGACAATTAATATCACAGATCAGCATGTGTCCTGTGAACCTGCACAAGGAGCAAAGTAAATTCAATCTGAACAGTATAACAAACCATTGTTGAAGGGAATATGTATGGAGTCAACAATCCGAGCATTAGAGATGCAAGAATTAGAGAACCTAGAATGCAAGAAGGCATCACTTCAGGCCTACAAAGGAGGAAGATGCACATATCTTTTTAATCAATATTGTTGCCCAGTTGCCCTATTAACCTGAAAAAACTGAAATAGAAATCCCACCCTCATGGTACCATTTGTTTGACCCACTGAACACAAGGACCTGCTTAACATGCATAAGAATGGTGAGGACAATAAAAATGTCTGTATATTGAACAGGTTAGCCATCAAATTGTGGTTTGATTTTAGAAAACAAATGCACTATCATAGAATCTTAACATATATATAGTATTAGCTGGTACCTACAATAGTGTTGCTCTTTGGGGTTAGATAAGTTGCCCCCTGTGTGCTAAATCAGTACATCTCACGATATGACATTTCGATAACCATTCAATATTCAATAGTGAGATTTGCAGGTAGTTTTTTTTTTT
>CM020180.1:36972423-37004699 GCA_009805545.1 Oryza longistaminata
AAAAAAAAGACATAATTGGAGTAATTTTCCAGATTTTTACTTTAACAATGAGATTTCCATTGTAGAAATGCCGAAGAATATCTTTAGCAATATATAAGCAAATAAGCAAAGCTATCATCTTATACATGGCTGAAATACCTGATTATATATGTGTAGTTTGTTTTAATAACCTTGGCTGCAACCACGCATCGCAGGAAGAAGACGGCGCCGGCCGGGCGTCGCGAGAGGAAGACGGCGCGGCGGCGGCGCCGAGGAGAGTAGGATTTGGGGATTTTTGGCAGGGAGGCGCCGAGGATGTCTAGGCGGTGGCTGGTGTGGCGATTGCGTAGACTCGATGTAGCGAGGACGGAGGGCTCGAGGGATGGAGCGATGACCGTGTGGACGGCTGGATGAAATCACCAGTGGGAGATCTGACGGCGCATGCATGGCGAGGGACTGTAGTACTGTAGCAGCATTTCTCTGGCCTGAGATGAATCGTAACACTGTCGGTAGTGGGTCACGAAAACTAAAGATCTAATATGATATGATTTGACCTCGCTCTAGATCAGTACAGTAAGCTCGTAGCAGAGATGTGAAGCAATGATGCACACTTATACCAGAGAAAGAACACAGGATGATTACGTGAGGTGTGGTACCTGAATTTCAGAAAGCTTACAGAGTGTATATACTGCATTCTGGCATTTGCTAATCACACTTCGTGTGATCCTGTTGTTTATGACGCTGTAAGCCTGTAAGAGTTTAAGGTTGTCACATTATCGAACCTAGCAGTAACGCTAATTAATATCATTGTCAATAAGCTATCCCTTTGATCACACTAAGCTCCGGCTACTCAGCTTGAATGGATTCCCAGCTAATCTGAATCAGCAAACAGGAGGGGAAAATGAAGGGTGGATGATAAATGGCTTGAACTATATTTCAATCATACTTATTCTGCATGTTTACCTTGTGTTTCAGTCATAACCAAGTGATAGGGTTGACATTTCATTTGATGCAGCACAACATACCTGTGATATCTCAAACACAAGTTCAATTGAAACTGATTAAACCTTTCATTCAAGGTTTCTTACCATGCAATAGTGCAGCCAATTAATGAACAGTAATCATGCCCCAAAAGGACACATGGTAAGACAATGGTGTCTTTGCTTGGGGGAACTGCATAAACACAAACGCAAACAATACATTTCCCCCTCCAAATAAGTATAATACAGACATTTTGTAATGCTATCAAATACATTTCAGAATGTTTTCTATTTGACTCCATTCAATAGCACCGCTTCCAGAGGGAAGAATTTTACATACAAGAGGATAACAATCATAGTAGCATTTTTAAGGCACCTAGAGAATGCATCTCTCTGAAAAGATAATTCAATAGTATGCCAATCATCTCTTGACCTTACTTACTGGACAAAAAGGAAAAATGAACTTCAGATTAAGAAACATGGCTGATATCATGCCACTAAAGTAAAAGACTTTGAGCCGAAGAGGTTTACCTCCTCTTAGGGAGTCAATGCGGGCGAAGTATGAGGGGATATGTACAACACCAGCCACTGCTCCAGCACTGCATGAATAGTTGGACAACAATGTGAGCAACCACAATTATCATTTACTAACTAATAAGCTCAAAACTTTTGATGATCTCATACCACAGAAAGCAATGGTCCTTCCTTAAATTTGCTATGGAAGGCAAATGCAAGTGGCTTTGCTCCTTCTCCAGGTCCTCTAATGAATCCACTAGATGCATATGCACATTGGAACTTCATCAGACAATGGTCCAAAACTATTGAGATACAATGTTCATGACCAAGATAACATGGTAAGTTAGAGGGCTGTACTTACACTAGTGAAACTGAGACAAGTGGAGATCTCCTCACATCATAGACAGCAACAAGGCCATGATACATTTCATTGCCATCTTTGAACGATAATGCCAAGCGCTCTCCTGAAGAATCCCATGCTAATTTATCTATGCCTCGGCTAGATGAACCAGAGAAAGCATAAATTAGTATATGGAGTGGACAAGAAGTTACTTTTCTAGACTGTAATGGATGAAGTGATGAACCTTTGATCATGTAAGGTTTATCCTAAATGAAAGCATCTGAGTATATACTAAATGAAGGCAAGAGCCAGACTTTTTACAAGCCAGATCTAAATATATTATTTTGAAGAAAAAAATGGTTAAGGCGCTAACATTGATTAGGGAGAACTTGCCTTTACTTAGTTTGCTAATAATCATAAGTTACATACTATGAGTGATTTATTTAAAAACATACCATGAATGACCTCCGAACCAGTTGCAAATGTGGTTAGTCAAAATATCATCAGTTAAAGTTAGCATTTAAGACAGCAGCAAAATATGTTCCATCAGGTGCACATGAGGTCAGGGGTATAGAATGGTAGGTCAACTGTTGTTACCTGACAATCACAGAGGAAATTTCAGGAAGTTCGACTGGTAGGAGATGGGCATCTGAAGTCAATGAACAGAACATAATGTTCAGGATACAGACAATAAACATAACGGCATAACTTCACATAAAAATGTTGTAGTGAGATGAGGGTAGCAGTGCATACCTAAAGATGGTGGCTTTGATGAGAAGTGAATTGAGCCCAGTGTTGTTGAGTTAGAAAAGGACAGTAACGCAATACGGCCTTCTGGATCCCAATTTGCTCCCTAGTATGCAAGCAAGATAAAAGCATAAAACATCATAACTCCAGAACTAGTCACAACACCCATATTTAATTCAAAATACTGGTTTAAGGGGGGTAACA
Source organism: Oryza longistaminata (assembly GCA_009805545.1). Lineage (NCBI taxonomy): Eukaryota > Viridiplantae > Streptophyta > Magnoliopsida > Poales > Poaceae > Oryza > Oryza longistaminata. Next base: position 36,975,190 of record CM020180.1, read on the forward strand.
TACATATTACAAGTGAATGAGATACATTTTCTGTAAAACTGACATTATGTATATTCTTGGGAAGGTTCAAATGAAAATGAGCTTTATTTAATATTTACAATTTACAAAGTAAACTGAAGCAAAAATCAACTGTTGAACAAGCAATTACCCTTGTTGGCAAACAAAATTATAGGTATATTTTCTATTCTAGATGCCAAAAGAATCATAATGACCAGATGTTGAAATGACAATATATTAACAAATAAAAAGGTACTGCAAGGTAGTCATAAATACAAAATAAAACCCAAGTTTAGAAGCTTGATACAGGCATGCTTACAACATATATTGCTTGAAATCACTTGTTAAATAAGGTAATATGCTTTATCAATCTTCATAATCATGCTAAATATACAGTTTTCAAGATAAATACATGTATGTACACAACATCATTTTCCAATAGATCTGAGATAACAATTTCTTATGTTAAAACACAGCCCAATAGCCCATAACAGGCAAAGCATTTGCCCTTTCATTTCATGACTTATTAAAAATTCATTCCTTGTGACATGGTAAATAACAATGTTAAATGTTGAACAGTACTTATTTAAGAATGAATACTACTTACAGATACATATCCATTAGATGAAGACCATGGTTCTGACGTCCATGTATTTGTTTCCCATAAGTGAAAAGTTCCATCACTAATTAAAAAAGTAAACTATATAAATCCTCAAATGCTATGAGTAATGAAAATAACTAAAGTTGAAGTTCATACAGCTTAGCAGTTAAAAGGTAATCTCCACTAGGTGACCACCGCACTAATGATATACTACTTAATCCACGTCTTATAGGCGTTCCCAACCCTGAAATGGAAGAAAATCCACAGATATTAGTATGCAGTTCTGTGTAAGATGGAACCAGGTATCTGCATTCTGATGACATTTATATACCTTGAGAAACGTCCCAAATTGTGAATGATGGGCTATTACAAGAGGCGGACACCAAGTATGTGGAGATATGTGTCAAGGAAAATTGTCTAGAGTCACTGATAATTTTTCTGTTTGCATGAAGACATATTATTTGTTTTAGGTTACATTTCTTTATTTTTCAAATAAAAGAGATGGAAATCAATGATACCAATGATTAAATGCTACACTGAAAACTTATAAAGGATATCTTCCATCAGGTTTCCAACAAAGTGCGCTAACTAGCTCAGCAGAAGAACCACGGAGAATGTCCACGAGTATCCATTGACCACCAGAACCTCTAGGAAAGGCACCAAAGGAAGAAGAGGTGACACCAGATTTCACAGATGCAACGTTGCCAGGATATGATGCTGACCAGAGGCATATCCCTCCCCTGAAAATAATAATAATAATAATAATAATAATAATAATAATAATAATAATAATAATAATAAAGTTAACCTAATAGTAGATTGTGCCACCAGGTATTATGACATGAAAAGAATATGGAAACAAATCTTTAATAATGCTCTAGTATATGGTGGCAGTAGGACATACTTGCACCCAACTGCAATCATCTTTCCACTATTTGGCCTCCATTCAACAGCTTTAACATCCTTTTGATGGTCACTTGTTAGAATGTAGGATTCTTTATTATCTGTTCAGAGAATACAAATGATTAGTTGTTGGCTTCAGCTGAGTTGAGAAACATACTTCAGTTCATGAAATACAAGGATAAATGTTCATATAGCCATCACATCTCATCACATCTCATCTTATTAATACAGCATAAGAAAGTTAAGCAGATCTCACCTGGCTCCTCAAAGTCATGAACTGTAACTTGGTTCTTCCCAGATACAAACGCCAAGCAATGCTTGTGCGGATTCCAACTAACTTTCTGGGTATCAATTTCTTGTAGCAGATTTGGCTGCGAAAACAAAAGATTTGTCGTAAGTACGGTTGTTACAAAATCTATCCTGAGTACTTTCTACACAAAAATAAGATTGTGGGTAGATTTTTGGTGAACTACGTCGAGAATGGGGCAATGTATGACAGAAAAGCAGTAAAATCATGAACGCAAGCAATGGAGTCAGTAGGATATGATAAAGAACCAACTCACATCGCAAGAAGGGAATAGCATTTGTTTGAAGGACTCTGCTATTGTCGAAACTAAACTTGTTCCGGGGACAACTTCAGCAGGCTCAGCAGCTTCATTGACAGCAGGAGGCTCGTGGGTGGCAACAATCGTATCCGGCTGGAAAGGAATCGGGCTGAAGACCATTCCCTGGAAACCCCAAAATGAAGTTTCAATTAGAGGCCTAAAATTAGTGTTGTGAAAAAGAAAAAGAAATTATTGCGAGGGGGAGGAGGAGAGTGTACTGACGAGGACATCCCCGTAGGCATCCTTGGCTCGATCATCGGACAGCGCATCCGCCACAACTGCAAATTTGGACAGCCGATTGAGAGAAAACAAGGAGGAGAGGAGATCGGGGTGGGGAAAGCAAGGAGGTGGAGGGATACCATACCGAGGTCGCGGTTGATCTCGCAGACGGTGACGCCGCCGGGCGGAGGGAAGCTCGGCATGGCCACGCCGCGCGCGGGCGGAGAGGTTTTGTTCGCCCTGGACCTGGGGAGGAGCTTGGCGGCGAGGCTGTGGCCGGCGTGGAGCTTGACGGCGACGGCGACGAGAGGGGAGGAGGAGAAGACCTCCTTAAACCCTCGCCGTCCGCACCGCACCGCACCGCACCGCACGGACGGTGTAGATGATCCTGTCCCTGATCCAACGACGACAGATAGAGAGACGAGAGGAGGGTCCCAACTCCCAACCCCCGAGGCCCCAACCAACCAGCAACCTCAACAAGGGTGAAGAGAGGCTTCCGCTTCCTCTTCCTTCGCCGGCTCCCCGTCGACCCTCGCCGCCCTCGCGCTCATCCAGCATCGATTGAATCCTGTCCCATCCTTGTCGGTGGCATCACTGCTTGACCGCTCCCGGACCCGGTGAGGCGGCGACCATCGGCCGCTCCACCCTGGACCGCTTGCTTCGTCCATCTGACCATAACCTGTTTGATGAAATGCCTACTAAGGTTTACCATCTTTGTCTTGCTCTTGTTTCATTGCATGTTACCATTATGCTGCCTGCGTGTAGGAGTACCAATAATTTATCTTCTATGATCAATTGTACCAATTGCCATTATGTTCTGATCAACTTCCTTTTTGCAGCTCCACACCACTTTCTTTTTCACCTTGTTTATTTTTCAGCTCGGCCTTCTACTCCACTCCACGGTGAGTTCCATCGCTAATTTGTTTTTTGCTACTTTTCAAAAATTATTTAAAGAAAAGAAAGAAAACAGACTCCTAGCCTAGGAATCCTAGGTCTGGGTTGCACGCATAATAGTATGATATGATACAAGCGTGTTGTTTCTGTTGACAGTTGTCATTGGATTTAAGTCAAACTAACTGTTTTCTAATCTACCAATGAGCTTTTCTTGAATCATGAAATTGGCAAAGCTTTTTGTAATAAAATAACCTAACGATGAGTTCACCTTTTTGCTAATATGACTAATGAGAAAGCATTGACTTTCTTTACTCAAAATCGAATGGCTTCTACACTATGTGGACGAGGAATCTCAGTATGATCCTTTTATTCGTAGTATAAAAAGGAGGTGGAAGAAGGCACTAAATTCAGCAAGAACTCATCTGGAATAGCTATGCATCTCTCCATTTTGTCTCAAGGAAGAGGTATGTAGTCAAGTTGAACATTGAGGTTGGCACTTTCATTAAGAAATATCCCCAAATTTTTAATATTTACATGCACACTGTTGAAAGGAACAAATGTTGCAAGGTCTAAAAGATGCTGATTTGATTGTAGAGAAAGATGCTGTCACCAGGGATAGGGAAAAACCTGGCCTTCAGTTAAGAGCTGAAGAAGCTTCTCATGTTGTCAACAGATGGAACTCTGAATATGCGCATTGTGGCTCACAAAGGACTTGCTGCTCGACAACTACAGTTGCTCTATACTACCAAACAATTGGTCACATGAACAGAAATCTAGCTGAAGGCCATGTTGAACAATGGATGGAGGAGTATACAGAAAAACGGCTAGCTGAATCTGAGACAAAATATGGTTTTCAAACAAACTTTCCTAGTGGCTTTAAGGTTTTGGAAAAGTTTCAGGAAAAAGCTTAAGAACTGGCAGTCTTCCCTTTCCCAAATCTTTTTTTCGCCGGGCCAGCAAAGCCGACCGAAGTTTATTAAGTAGGGAAAAGAGAGCATCTGTTACAACATTTCCGGGGCTTAGAGGGCCCCTTACAGCATTTTGCTACTAGAGCTTAAACTACCAAAGCTTACGGCTCACAGAACACTAGGACACAAGCAGCAGCCTGCCCCCAACCGGGGTGTTTCAGCTAGCTTGTTTGAACAGACCGGCTACCTCCCAAGACTTCCATTCATCGGCGATCGCCGCGCACAAAGATAGGACTGACATGGCCTTTCCGTCGAAGATGCGAGCGTTGCGTTCCTTCCAAATGAGCCACGAAACCAGAATTACGCCGGCATCAAAGGACTTTCGGTCTTGCTTGGCAATCTTCTTCCGATTTTCAATCCACCAATCTGGGGGGTTGACTGAGGGCGGCGAGCAGGGGAAGCCCAAGCGACTTCTCACCCTATCCCAAACCTGACTCGTATACTCACAATCATGGAAGAGGTGGGCACAAGATTCTAACTCCTTGCCACAAAGGAAGCAGCAGTTCGCCAAATGCCAGCCGCGACGCTGCAAATTATCCGTGGTGAGGCATGCTCCACGCATAGCAAGAAACATGAAGAATTTGCATCTTTCCGGCGCCCTTGCTTTCCAAATGATCTTCCCCAAAGGCCATCCGGAGCGCCCAAGACAGTGCAATGAGTAGGCCGACTTGACCGAGAAATCGTCACTTGCTGTGAACGTCCACATGAAAGAATCAGGGATGTCAGGTACCAAAGCAACCTCTGCAACCAAGTCCCAAACCCTGAAGTACTCCATGAGACCCTGAAGAGACAGCCCGCTATTGATATCGGCAACCCAAGCATGCCCCTGCAGGGCAGCCGCCACCGTGCGCTTCTTGTTGACGACAAAGGAGGAGAGGCAGGGTGCCCGATTCGCAATGGAACCGCCCTCTGGTAGCTAGCAATCGTTCCAGAAGGATGCAATCTCTCCATTCCCGAGTATCAGCTTAGAGCCCGCCGCGACGAGGTGCGCCACCTTTGCATCCAACGGGGCAGCCAGGGGAGCCCAGGGGCGGTCAGGTTGGGTCTGACGCAGCCAACCCCATCTAGCACGCATCGCTAAACCCATCAGTCGCAGATTTCTGATGCCCAGGCCCCCGCATTCAACCGGCAGGCAAAGCTTTTCCCAAGCCACGAGACATCCGCCCGAGGCTTCTTCATCGCCCTTCCAAAGGAAACCTCTACATTTCTTTTCGATCTCCTTTGATCGCCCAGACAGGTAACTCCAAGACCGACATGAAGTAAAGAGGGAGCGCCATCAGCACGTGCTTGATTAGTGCCAAGCGAGCATCAGGGGACAGTAACTTGGGTTTCCACCCCACCAGATGCTTGGAGAGCCTATCCATCATAGGTTGAATCTGCATCTTCGAGAGCTTGCGAACGGAGAGAGGGAGGCCCAAATAAGTTATTGGTAGGGGCTTCACTGGGCAGCAGAGAACTTGAGTAACTTCCGCAATCTGAGCTTCAGAGCAGTGGATAGGGGTAATTGAACTCTTCAGCAAGTTTGAGACCAGGCCGGTGGCCCGACCTAGAAGCAGCAAGATAAAGCTCATTGCCTCGGCATCCCTTGCCGAGGGGTGGAGAAAGACGATCGCATCGTCAGCGTACAGCGACGCCCGAAGAGGAATCAGTCTATCGGCAAGCAGAGAGAAGAGACCCCGCTGCACCGCCGTTGCGCAGAGAGCCGCAAAGACCTCCATGACGAGAACGAACAGAAGCGGGGACAGAGGGTCGCCCTGCCTCAATCCCCTCGCAAGCTGGATTTCCTCCGTGTCCCTGCCGTTGATGGAAACGACAGTGGAAGCTGAAGCAAGCAGGATGGAGATGGCATCACGCCACCTCGCTCCAAAACCCAGGAAACGCAAAAGCTCCAGCAAGAACTCCCACGACACTGTATCGAAGGCTTTAGCGATGTCCAGCTTGAGGAGGATGGCTAGCCGCTTGGAGCGGTGAAGCAACCTGACGGCGCCCTGAACGTACAAAATGTTTTCCTGGATTCGACGCCCCTTGATGAAGGCAGATTGAGCCGGGCCAACCAGATCATTCATTCTAAGGGCAAGCCGAGCCGCCATAATCTTGGTGAAAATTTTTGCAAAGCTGTGAATGAGACTGATGGGTCGGTAGTCGGAGAGCTGGGTAGGGTCATTTTTCTTCGGTAGGAGCACAATGCTAGCCGTGTTCAGAAGATGGAGATGCTGAGAGTTTGCATGCAGGATTGTGTTCAAGGCCGCCACCAAGTCATCCTTCACAATATCCCAACAGACTTTGTAGAACCGCCCATTAAAACCATCTGGGCCCGGGGCCTTGTCACTAGGCATTTCCATAATCACCTTCTTCACTTCATCAACCGAGATCTCATCCTCAAGGTGGGAAAGATCATGCGAAACCAGACCTATGTGAGCAAAGTCGATTGCAGCCAATGAGGTGGAGGGGGAGCCCATTATGCCGAGAAAGTAGTCATGTGCAAGAGAGAGCTTATCGGCCTCCGCAGTGACCAACCCATTGTCAGAGCTTAGCGAGGGAATGGCCTTCTTTCGCCTCCGAGCATTGATCTTCAAATGAAGGAACTGCGAGCTTGTACCACTATGTTTAAGGAACAGCAAACGTGAGCGCTGCCTCAACCTGATACGCTCCAAAGAGGCCAGCGCCAAGCAACGGCCCTTCAAGGCGGCCCGCAGGGAGCGCTCTCCAGGAGACAGCAACCGCATATCCTGAGCTCTGTCCAATTGCAGAATAATCTCATGGGCAATTGCCAGCTGCATCCTCAGCCCACTGATCTTCTTTTCCCCCCAACTTCGCAGAGCAGCTGCCGTCTTTTTGAGCTTAAAATGCAGGGAGCTTAGCGGATTGGATCCCGTCGCCGCAGAGGACCAAGCCTGCTGTACCACATCCTGAAACCCATCAAGTTCCGTCCAGAACGACTCAAATTTGAACTTCCTCGGACGATGCATCATCTGATCACAGGAGAGAAGCAACGGGCAATGGTCAGAGGCAGATGAGCTGAGAGCCTGAAGATGAGCATCCTGAAAAATCTCCTCCCAAGCAGCATTAACCAAGACCTTGTCTATCTTAGTAAGAGTAGGACAGTCTTGCTCACTACTCCAAGTGTATCGGCGGCCGAAAAGATACAAATCCCTGAGCTCCAAAGTGTTGACGAGACCTCTGAAACGGCTGATGAGCCTTCTGTTTACGTTGCCAGAACTTTTCTCTGATTCAGCTAAAACAAGGTTGAAATCACCCACTAGTGACCAAGCTCCCACTATATGGTTCTGCCCAACCAGGAGCAACTCCTCTAAGAAAAGCAATTTTTCATTCATTAACTGAGGTCCATACACATTCGTGAGAGTCCAGCTCTCCCCCCTTCCAAATTCGTGAACAGCAGCGTCATCGACCAAGATCCCTTGTGAACACAGGAAACACTGAAACGATCGCTCCTCCAAGCAGTAAACAGCCCTCCCCTAGATCCATCAGCAGGGAGAAAATCAAATTCATCCAGAGACTGGCCACAACACTGAGAGACAAGCTGCTGATCCAACACCTCAAGTTTGGATTCCTGACAACAAAAGATAGCTGCACGGGAAGACAAAACAATCTCCGCTACGAGTGCTCTCTTCCCTGGGTGATTCAATCCTCTTACATTCCAAACAAGAAGACAACCGGACGACATAATGAAAAAACAGAGAGCTACAACAAGCCGGGCCGACCAGGCAGGGTCAGCCCCCAACGACAACCAGAGGAGTCAAGGTCAGGGGCGAGACGGGCAGGTGCGACGGAGCCGGGATGCCACACAGCTCCTCCAACGCCTGAACATGACACGGCGAGAGAGGAGAGTTGAAGAGCTCCATGTACTTGGCGACTTCTTCTTCAGACACCTTGTTTTCTTCACGAGCAAAGCCCAGGCGTTTCATCACCACTCGCTGGGCTTTCGGCACAGTGTGGACGTGCCGGCCGCCATTTTTTGCAGCTAGACGACCGCTCCGACGGAGCGTGGAAGGAGGAGAACGCGGCCTCCGCGGCCGCCGTCGCGGCGCCGTCGGGCGCGGACCCAGAAGTGCCGGAGGAGGAGGCAGCACCACGTCCGCCAGGGCCGCGACCACCGCCGAGCTATCCCCAACCTCTCGCGGCGAGGGAGGCGAGCCCCTATCATGTGACGGCAGAAGGAGCGAGGCAGGGGTGACCGGCGAAGCCGGGGGAATAAGTTCATCTGAGGTCCCTTAACTTTACACCGAATCCGATTTTCGTCCCTCGATCGATAGTTGAGGGACCCGTTGTGTCTGGTTTTCCGATCGAGGGACGAAAATCGGACTCGGTGTAAAGTTAAGGGACCTCAGATGAACTTATTCCCGAAGCCGGGGCGGCCTCCCCCAAGCCCGTGGCAGAATCTGGGCCGCCGACCGGGCCATCAGCGATCAGCACGAGCAGCCCAGGCGAAGAAGCTGGGCTTTTTGTGAGCAGGCCTGCCACTGGGCCGACTGACAGGAGTACATGGCCTGGCTCCCGAGACCCATGGGCCGGCCCAGTCGCGCGCCTGGAGTAGACAATCAGTGGGCCGGGGGACTTGCCCACCCTTGCCACCGAGTCCACCAGAGGGAGCGAAGGCAGGAGAACCGAAATTTTCTCCCCGCCTCCCAGGAGCGTAGAACCCGAGCCTTGCAATTGCTACATTAATGCCAGATCGCCGAAGGGATCCTCGAAGCACAGCTTTTTGGCAAGGGACGACGACGAGAGGCGCGCAGGCAGCGCACCAGCCACGCGTGCAGGCGCTAACGAAGGGCGAGTAAATGCCCGGCTGCCACCACAGAGCTCCTCGGGGAGCGCAGTGACTTCCGGGGCAGGCATGCTCGGTGATGGTGTGTCCACTCCCAAGAGCAAAGTAGGGAGTTCATCGAGCACGGCCCCGGGGACTGACGGAGACACCGGCGATGCCACAGCCATAGACGCCACGAACGGTAACGCCTCGGTCAAAGACGCCACGGCTGGTGAATGCACCGTCACGGCCGTTGATTGCACCGTCATGGTCACGACCGCGATCTCCGACGTAGCAGTCGAAATCACAGGTGCCGGAGCCAGCGGAGCGGCGACAGGCTTCTCCGCCATGGGCACAACGTCTGGCAGCCCTCCCGTTCCAGAAGAAAACGGGGGCGACGGCGCCGTCACGCCCGCCGCAGCAACGGATGTCGAAGGCAGGTCCGCAGGCAAGACGGCCTCGACGGCCGACGGTGCCTGCGGCGAGAACCACACGGGAAGGCTCGACTTGTTAAGGACGGGCGGGCGAGGCTCGGACGCCGGCGGCAGCGACGGAGCCCCCCCGCCGAGCTGACGTTGCAAACCCCCGGCCGTGCCGGAACCTGAACCAGCAAACCGGTGCCCTCCTCCCAAGGGCTGCCCGGGGCCCGTGCCGTCCACCCGACCCAGGAAGACGCCCGTGCCCGTGGCTGCCCCTCGTCGTCGCTGCTGTCGTAGCAGAACGGGCGCGCGATCGCCGGCGGCCACACCGGATCGACCACCTCCAGGACGTGAAGCAGCAGGTTGTACGAGAGACGGCGTTTGTCTGTGGGAGGTGCCGGCGGCCCCTCGGCGGAGAGGGCTTCGAACATGACGGGATCATCCACCTCCGGCTCACGCCACCACTCCGCCATGGGCTCCGGGATGTCCAACACCATCTCCTTGGGCAGCGCGGACGGGTTAGCCGCCCAAGCGAGCACCTCCGTCATGCACGCATCGACGGGGGGGAAGGTCTCGATTAGCTGGCAGTCGAGCTTGTTGAGGAACTGCTTAAGGGCTTCCGGCTCATCAATATGGGCGGGCGGCCCCTCAATAGCGAGACGAACGACGGAGGACAGCTTCGAGCTGTCGGCATGGACCGATCGGTGCCAGCGCCGGAAGGAGATGAAGGCCCCAGCCACCTGGAACCGGCCGGAACGGTCCAGCACCACCGAGCAGTCGACGCCGCTGGCGAAAGTGATCAAGAAGTCCGAAGGCCGCGTGACCTCGACCCGCACGCTGTCCGGATGGATGCCGCAAGAGCGAGCGAGCTCGTCCACCATCATAGCAGGCGAGACCACAGGACGGCCGGACCGCACTGAGGGGACGAGGGCACGACCCAGGAGCTGCCGCTCCGCCGCCGCCATGCCGGCCGTCCAGGAAAGGACACACCGACCCTTGGCCGGCCTCAACTCCGGGTCACCCGCGGCAAGGTCCTCCCTCGCCGGAGCCAGGGCGACGGCGTTGGAGGCGGGCCTCGCACCAGGCGCAGCGGGAGACGAAGAGCCCGAAGCAGCAACGACCGGGATTGCCGGGACGACCTTGGGGGCGCGAGGTTGGGGAAGATCTTTGGGCGTTGCCGCTGAGACCACCACCGGCACGACCTTGGAGGGGGGAGGCGGGGGCTTGTGCGCGACCGATTGCTTCTGCTACTCACCCTCGCGGAAGGTGCAGTTGCGCTCTAGATGCCCAGGGAACCAACACCGATAGCAACGGGGAGGAGCCCTGTAGGCAGCTTTAAGATGGTCGAACCCCAAGCAACGGAAACACTGTCCATGTAGCCAGCGAGGGATGGGGCGGGGCTGCTGTGAGGGACGAGTAAAGGCGGTGGTTGAGCGACCGGCAGGAGCGCCATTACTCCGCTTCCTCTGCACCAAGCACCAGCCGTCCTCAATCTCCTTCTGGGTCAACTGGGGGCGGCCCTGCGAGCTGTTACCTGTGGGGCCCTGGACGACCTGCGCCCAGGAGGCCGACGCGACGGGGGCCTTTCCTGGACGGCGGCTGTCGGAGTGACTCGCCGCCGGGGGGTGGGTAGGTGCAGCGGCGCTCTCCCTCTCCCCCTCTTTCTCTTTCATGTCGCGATAAGATTCCCTTCCCCAAATCTTATGAATAGAATGATTTGCATCCAATCCGCAATTATGAGCATCTTGAGAAATGTAAATTTAAGTTTGACAACAGAAAAGATGACACCATTTTGGAAGGTTGTCGCACTTCAGAATACTGTTTGCTTTGGAACTACACCTGCAGGTACGTGTTCTTAAGCACCCTACATTTTCCACATCTTAGCAAAAGGAAACAAACATACAGTCCTTACACCTTGGGGAGAGTCACAGTATAATGAGCCCACTGTCTACAACCTAAGAAGGATAAATGCTACTAGATCTTATTTTTGTCAGGACAACATGGCACTGAAGAAATGCAAAGTTCATTTCAGTTTGCTGAGGATTACAACCAGGGCAAAAGTGAAGATTTAGGGGATCACAGATGTCATGCTGACACTATGAATTCAATACTGGAAGTTGAAGATGGCTTTTTCCAAAAGAATCTGCCTAATGATGAGAAAGTCTGTTTACTATCTCTGCTTTGACTGAAAATTTAAGCTGAATCAAATAACACTAACATGGGAAGTGCACACGCAATAACAAAAATACATATAGGGTTACTCTTTCAGATATGACAAGAGAGATCTCAAGGATATCAAGAAAACATATGTCTCAAGGATATCAAGAAAACATATGGCTCATGGAAAGTATCTGAAATTGTTTGGCAGTTCATATATACAGTACAAAAGTCTATATGTTTTGGACCGTGGCATCATTAACTCGGATATATGGAACATGAGCAACGTATGGCCAATCAGCACCATCTTTAGATACCCGAATACTCAGGCACGAAGTACAGTTGAATATATGCAACTCTTGAAGAGTCGGCGGCAGGGCATCGTTTGGGATGGAGAGGAAGCCATGCAAGTCATGAAGCTCTAGTATCTTAATGGAGGGCATGGCAACCAAGGACGAAGGGAGACATTTCAGCGCGTAACAGCCTGAAATGATGAGGTGTTCCAGTGAGTTGTGTTGCTGAAACCACAGTTCCTGCTCAACTGAGAAATGAGTGATATTTGGTATGTTGAAGATTGTCAGATTGCGCAGTGATGGGAGCTCTCCCAGCGTCTTGAAGTAATTACCGTACAACAAGCTCTCATCGGTTCTGAGACGGGTTAAAAGCCTGGCACCCTGCTGGTGCTGCTGCTGTTGTGCCGTACAATAAACTTGACCAAGGCCCACCGAGACAGAGGTGGTGATGGCACTTAAGAGTTGAGGACAACCCTCCACCCTTGCTTTTCTCAGGTTGCTAAAGCATTGGAAGCCATCAGCCAAACGTAGGCCTTCACTTTTGATAAGCTCAATATTTTCTAGGGACTTGAACTGGTGTGCGGACAGTACAACGCTGTGGTTGCAGTACTCGATTGCCAAGGTTATTAGTGATGCCAAGACTTGAGAACATGCTGGTAATGCCAGGATATAGCTTCCAGGCTTGGAGATCTTCAGTTCTTTCAATACAGATAAGCATGGAAGATGTGGGAAACGTCTCAGTGATGGGCAGTACGCAAGATGGAGCTTTCTGAGGTGTCCAAGGAAGAGCGACGACCCATAAGCATGAGCTGCTGCATCTGGTTCTGTCCACTCCTCCCATTGCTCCATCGAATGAAGCTCCAACTCCTCAAGAGATGGGAAGCCACCGAATGATGTGCCATCGACATGGTTCACTGAGGGCAGCTTTCTTAGAGTGAGGAGCTTTAGCAAAGGCAGATGGCCCAATGGTGCAAGGACAGACAGGAAGCGGCAGCTTTCAAGATTTACATGTAAGAGGTTAATCAAATTATTTGGATGCACCCAATCAGGAAAATCTTGATCCTGGTAGAATTTGATGGTGAGTTCCTGTATGTTTGGATGTGGTTGCAGTCCTTCAAGTGCAAACTTGGGCACTTTTTTCCCTTCGATCACCAGGGCACCAACATGTTTCTTGTCCATCAGTCCAGCTTCCATCGCTTCCTCCTTACTCTTGATATTCTCAATACCACGGATGCACAGCCGCCCCGTGAGCTCTCTCATGTTCCTTAACTCTCTTATCGTGAATCCTTGTCCCTTCCGTGCAATGAAGCTATCCAACTCTTGAAGTTCAGTAAGTTGTCCAATACCTTGAATCTTGGACAATGCTGAATCGTCTACATACAAATGCCGTAGGTTGGTCAGCTTGGTGATACTTTGTGGCACACTATCAGCATTATATCCGCGAAGATGCAGGACTTGGAGGTTGGTTGGGAGATCCTTCAATTTTGTGATCTTTGTAAATGAAAGATCAAGGAATCGCAGTTTCCTCAGGGGCCTAGCATCTTGGGGCCATATCTTCCCTGGAGCTTCAACATAGGACAAGTCTAGCACACGGATACTTGGTGAGTTCTCCAACATTCCATCAAGAATGTTAAAAAATGCATCACTCTCAAAACGGCCAAATAGTAGGAGAGTGCGCAGATTTTTGTACTTGTGCAGCTCCTGCCATTGTTCCAGGCTACTAATCTGCAGGGCCAGGTGGCGGATATTTCCCAGCGCTGGTGACAGAACTCTTGTTGATCTTTCACTATGTAAGAAGCACTGGTGTAGAGAAACGGCAATTGCTAAACCACGTACCAAATCAGGCATGACATACTTGTTGCTGACAAATGTGGGTTGGAATAAGGACCTTTCCACGAGCTCATCAAATAACTCCCTCCCAACATCTTCTAGCCTCCTACCATCTGCAATGTTGTTCCACTGGATGAAATCGTGTGCAAGCCACATCTGAACCACTCTGTCCTTGTCAAACAGGTAATTCCTGGGAAATATTGAACAATAGGCTAAGCACTGTCTTTGTTTTGGTGATAGATGCTGATAACTGATCCTGAGGTACGGCAGAATACCCTGGAGAGCTTCGTCCAAGTTCCACCAATCACTCTCTGCAACCCTTCTCCAGTTATCCCGGGAGAATCTACATCTCAGCAGGTTTCCTATTACTTTTGCTGCTAATGGCAATCCATCAAGCTTCTGTGCAATCTCTTCAGCAATCAACAGCATGTTTTGGCTGTCATCGGGAACCTCCGTGCCCCCAAATGTGTGATACTGAAAAAGAGGCCAGAAGCTCTCCCAGGGCAATGCTTTCAGATTGATGGGACAAATCGTGGCAACAATTTGTGCAACTCTTTGGCTCTGAGTGGTGACAAGGAGAACACTGCCATGCTGACGTGCCTCATCGGATAATGCTGTCAGCAGCGTGCTCCATTCCTGGCACATCTGTTCCCATAAGTTGTCTAGCACTAAAAAGAAACTAGAGTACCTATGTCCTTCACTGATCTTGATACGGAGCTTGGTGATAGTGGCTTCCATGCTTTCATCGCCATTGAAACTCGTGCCATCGTATCCTTTGAAGGAATGCAGGATTTCTTGCAAAGTTCTTTTGATGGTGAAATTCTCTGAAACATAGACCCAAGCTCTATGCTCAAAGTGTTGCTTCACTTTGGCATGATTGTAAATGACCTGAGCAAGTGTTGTCTTTCCCACTCCACTCATACCGACTATTGGAAGAACTAGAATGTTGTGTTTAGCTGCTCTTACTTTTTCGATTCGACTGCTGGATTCTGCAGGATCATGTAACGATGATCCAACAATCACCTCCAGGATCAACTCCTTGACTTCGTCCCGGCCAAACACAGGGACATCTACAGGAAGATGAGAGCTGGCCTCCCCAGTATCTTCTGCCTTGTACTGGTTTGCTCTGGAATCGTCCATCTTGATGAGCTCAATGAAAGTGGTCGAGGTTGCACAGAGCTGGGTGAGGATCTTGACGACATGTTCCAACTTTATCAGGCTATCATCAGGAACGACCAAACTTTTCAGAGATCTAAGAGGTGACAGTATGAGGTCGCTGGCCTTGCGCTTGCGGGTGATGTCTGCGTTGTTGACCTCAAATTCATCGAGGGCATCCTCGGCTTCCTGAGCTGCGGCATGGAGGCCAACCAGCCACTGGACAAGATTGGTGTGCTGCCGCTGGTTGTTACCTAGGGTTTCACTGGGCATTTTGGTCTTTTTTGAAATTACTGACAACGTAATGGATGTATGCACTAACAGATCTAACAGATGCCTAACGGTAAGGACATGGGAGGGAACACAACAAAATCTCGAGGGTACACAGGGGAGTGGTCAAAACTGGAGGGCGTGGAAGGGATTGAGTCAGTTTTGAGGTGCATACAAGGAATTTACTCTAACTTTTCAGTCACATCATCTCCAATTTCAACCAAAATCCAAACTTTGCGCTGAACTAAACACAGCCCAAGTTTTATATATTGCATCAAGTTTTAAATATTGTATATAGTTGGACCAATAGAAATTAATCATGGTTGGTTGTATGCAGTGCATTCAATTATGCTCATTTACTCTTTGCATAAATAAACAAAGATGCACTTGTTAGATGTATGCTTTAATATTTGGATCAGTGCTTATCCTATCATATCATTATTAGCCGATTGGTTTCTACTAGATTATATTATTGTTTTATTACATTATCATCAGCTGATTATCTTTATATTATTATTTATTTAAATGTCAGAATATATATTGGATATATAGCCGATTATTCAAACCTATCGACATGCATTGGCATCGGCTCGCATTGCTATATTGGCTTGTCAGCCGGTCAACTCTTTGATCTTTAATTTGTATATCTTATCAGTTTGCATGATCAAACTAAGTGGCATGTCCGCATATCATCAATATTTTGGACCTGTACTGGAGCTAAGCAGATCTCCTAGACCGTTGTGTTCGTCGAATTCACAGATCTGACGCCATCGGGTGAGCGTGGATTTTTCATCAACATGTATTCGGTTTCAAAATTCAACATGCTAGATTACCTTTCAATAAAAATTTAGGAGGTATTTATACTTTTCCTTAGAAATAAATATATTTGTCCCTCTCATTCCAGGACTTAAATTTGAAAATATACCGTTCATATCTTTTTCTCAGAAATAGTCTTGATATAAATATTTGGCACAAATATACCACCGGTATCGCTAAACCGTCGCTAAACCATGGGCTGACGACACGGGCAATCTCGCACAAAGAGGACGCGAGACCGCGCGGTGTCGTGCGGTAGAGGTGCGAGACCGAGCGGTGTCGCGCGGTGAGTGTGCGATAGTGTTTTGAAAATTGAATGATTAACGATTAATTAATAATAATTAGTTATTAATTGTCATGATTAGTGATAATTAATCACTATTAATCAGTGAATAGCGGCAAGGATCGGTATTGCTACTTGAGTCTGCGAGACCGCTTGGTCTCGCGTTTTTACTGTGTGAGATCGTAATATTGACAGTATATTTGTGCAAATAAAATTACAACCCAAATATTTCTAAGGGAGAAAAAATAAACGGTATATTTTTCATTTTTTTTCCTCATTCCAGTACTTGAGAACCCCACCCATGAGTCCACCACACCAAGTGGCAAATTGGCAATACACACACGCTCCTTGGTAGGACCGTAGGAGTACTTTCCAAGTCAGAGCCAGCTGGCTGCTGGGATCTTCTATCGTGCAGACAATAGAGGGTTAACCAACCGGCGCTTTTGACAGACAGTGCTTCGAACTATACCTCAACTCATATTTTCCTCCCAATTTTGCATAAGTATGCATAATTAAGTATGTTCTTGAACTGTTAAACGGTCGGTATGTTTTTCTTTAAAAAATATTATAGAGTTGAAACTATATTAATTCATTTTCATGATTTTAGCTAACAATTAATAAATTATGTGTTGATGATGCATCCTGTTTTTTGTGCAGAAAAGAAAGGTTCCGAAATGGTTTGAACATAGTCTAAGCTCTTACCCAAGATGCCATATAGGCTCATTTGATGAGGTAAAGAGAGCAGGGATGAGAGAGGAAAGGATTCACCTCTTATGAAGGGGCAAACTCTACACATACTTTAATAAAATCATGAAAGAATTAGAGGTACTGGAATTTGTATGTTAGAGATAAATTATTGCATATGTTAGCTCTTAATTTATAGGAAAATTATATGGATAAAATTAGAGATAGTAACGTCTCTACTATTAATTTAGCACGGTTCATACCCCACGGGAAGCTTCCACGGCGGACAGAAACATGGGAACAAGCACTTGTTGTTCCATTCAGTGTCAAGTGTTAACATTGTCAATATCACTATTTCCAGCGTCAAGTCTCTCCAGTATCAAGTGTCACCAATGTCAATATCACTATTTTATTTCCAGTGTCAATAATGTCAATGTCTCTCTGACTCGGCCTGTTTGAATCGAGCCTTGTGACAGAAGAAACTTTAAGAAGGTTCCCTCTCATTTCAAGTATCAACAATGTCAATATCAATTAATCCCTCCGTCCCTAAATATAAGGGATTTTGGTTGGATTGTATGTGACGTATTCTAGTACTATAAATCTGGTCATACTAGGATACGTCACATCTAACCAAAATCCCTTATATTTAGGGACTAAGGGAGTATATTTCTAGCTTAGTGTTAACAAATGTCAATGTCAAGTTCTCTCTTTGTTTTTTTTTAAGAAAATCCAAGAAATGCTATTGACAAGCGTGCAATTGTAAGATATGCCATTGACAAGTATGAGTTTTATGAAATGCAATTGTACAAGCGACTTTGTCCTAAAATTGCCGTCGCCATTAGGGTTCCGTTAGCAACCCTCTGTTACGTGCTGTAGGATGAACAATGTATTTAACGACGTAAGATGAATTGAACCCTAACGGTAATGACATTTCTGGGACAAAATTGCTTGTATGAAGGCATTTCATGGAACCCGTACTTGTCAATGTCATTTCTTATAATTGGACGCTTGTCTATGACATTTCTTTTATTTATGGAATTGTCTATGACATTTCTTGGATTTTCTCTTTTTTAAAACTCATGCATTTATTCAATATATGAGGTTTACATATAACATACATCAGTGGACATCACATCTCTCGAAGAAAGAGAGATTAGAGGTTGCCTACAGTAGGACACGCAGATAAACATATAACACGATTTGCATGAAGGCCCCTCAAAGATAGACAAGTTACACTGGAGTCCCAAAAATAAGCAAAGAAGGACTCCAAAAGAAAACCAAAAAGTAATCGAGTCCCGCTTCACTTCTTCCAATCCGATGACCAAGACGATGAAGCTGATGGTGACGACGACGAGGATGAGTTTGACTACAAAAGATACCATCAAGCCTATAGGGTCCGTTTGAATATGATAAAGATGAAGATTAAGTGATGGCACACAAGCATAACAGCCCTATTGTTTCGATGGAGAGAAGAACCATTAACATATGATTAATTGAGTTTTGATTATTAAAAACTTAAAAAATAGATTTATCTAATATTTTAAAGCAACTTCTATATTTTTTTACAAAATATATCTTAACAGTTTAAAAGACGTGTGCTAACGAAAACCAGGGTAAAATCTATACCTTAATCAGGTTAGTGCTACCGAATCTAGGTGTGTGTTTTTATGCTTATTCATTATTTTTTTTACACCTTTTTACATCCGACAAGCAGATACCAATTGATTTGATGTTTGGGAAGTTTCCTTGAAGATGGACATACGCGTGGTCACTACTGTGGACAAAAAGAGTTTTCACGTGCAGGTGGGCTAACTGCACACATCCAGGTGTCTGCAGAAATCACTATTTTTTCGTGTGGGTGGTGCACCCACACGCAAAAAATCTGATTTTCGTGTGTGGGTGGTTAATTCACCCGCACGCAGAAATTAAAAATAAAAAAAAATAATATCCAAAAATACGAAACCTAAACCCTATCCGTCGCCGCCGCTACCGCCCCCCTCGTGGTCACCGTCGTCCTCGTCGTCGCCATCGCCGGATCCACCGCCCCATGCCTCCCTACCACCGTTGACGCCCCTCCCCTCCGTCGGATCTGGGATGGGGGGGATGGAAGGGGAGGGGAGCTGGATCCCACGCGGGGGTAGGATGGCCGGCCACCGGATCCGCGCGGGGCTTGGCCGCCGCCTGCCGGAGGGGCCCGCCGTGCGCGGTAGAGCGTGGAGGAGGCCGCCACACGCCGTCGCCTACCCCTTCCGTCCGCGGTGGGCGTAGCTGCTGTCATCGTCGGGAGGGAGGAGAGGAGAGGAGAGGAGTGAAGCTGCGAGGAGAGGAGAGAAGAGGAGAGGAGAGAAAAGAAAGAGCCAGAGAGGAGAAGAGAGAAAGGTGGTGTTCTTTTCTTCTGAAGATGAAGATTAAGTTTTTTATGTAAAACAAGGTGGTATTAACTTATGATTGATTGAGTTTTAATTATTACAAACATAAAAATTAGCTTAATAAGATATTTTAGAGCAACTTTCGTATAGAAAGTTTTCGCATGAAATGCACCGATTAGTAGTTTGAAAAGCGTGTCACAAAAATCTTAATCCTAATCCAACTCTTGTTGGAGAAAAGAACATGACAGAGGGGAAAATTTAAAGAGAGTAAGAGGGAAAAGAGGGAGAGATATTTTTGCGTGCGGACCTCTTAATAGGTCCGCCTGTGAAAATAGGCTCATTTTTCGCGTGTGGTCCATTTGAGAAGTCCACACGCAAAAATCGATTTTTCCGTACAGTCCTCTTAAGGAGTCACACATGAAAATGGAGGACAATTTTCGCAGACGCGACCAGTTATGGTCCATCTGCAATCTAAATGGGTCCATGTGCATGAAAATCATTTCGTAGTAGTGGGTATGCATTTGCCCACAGCAACAGTTCAATCATGAGAAATCCCACATTTTACAACTGATGAACAATCAATTCTACGAATCGCCATTTGACCGTACAAAATGTCATCACACAAGCTTCTTTCCTGTTTTTCTCATTTCCGGCTTCCATCCACTGCATAATTAATATTATGAGAAAAATGGGTTATACCCTATTATTAATACTCTTAGGCTGTGTTATTTAATACTAGGAAAAATGGTTATATAGAAAAGTCCACGTTTTTGATTTTATAGCACCGCTATAAAACCAAAAACGTGTACTTTCGATACTATATAACCAATTTTGCCATAATACTATCCTTAGGTTGTGTTCATTTGCGGGGTTGAGAACCTTTTCATCTGACACACAAAAGGAAGTGGTGGATTAGCGCATGATTAATTAAGTATTAGTTAGAAAAAACTTTAAAAAATGATTAGTATGATTTTTAAATCAAATTTTATATATTTTGTAAGACGTGCGCACCATTTATATATTTTTATCAACTTTTTTATATTTTTAAATCGAAATATATGTTAACAATTTAAAAGACGTGCACACCATTTAGTTGTTTAGGAAACGTGCATTCATGAAACGAGTAAATAGAAGTTGGGAATGTGTTGCATAGGCACATGAAACACTCATTGAGACGTGATACACTTTTAGGAGTAAAATAGTCCTTTTTGCGACATGTTAACGTAGTCAGTTGACGGAAGACTAATGACGATGGCCAAAGGAAACAAGAATGTTTGGGAATGGCATTTTGTATAACTCATGTTTTCCAATAACAATTGATTGTAGAACCGGTAGCTTTGTCAATATATACAGATAGATCGGGGCTTGTTCAAGCCGCAACAACTAATTAAGGAGAGGCCGACCATGAAGCGATCACGAAGAGAAGGAGGGAACGATAACGTGAGCGTTGGGACGAACGAGGAAGCAGAGTACAGCAGCAGCATCTCACGCCTCCCAGAGGCGTGCGTGGCTCATGCAATCTCCTTCACCACTCCCATGGACGCCTGCCGCTGCTCCGCCGTCTCCGCCGCCTTCCAAACGGCGGCGAGTTCCAACGCCGTGTGGGAGCGCTTCCTGCCGCCGGACTACCACTCCGTTCTCGCTCGCGCCGATGATCCTGTGGATTTCACCACCTCCAAGAAGGAGTTCTTCCTCAGCCTCGCACAAGACCACGTCCTCCTCGATCAAAGCAGCATGGTACGTAGCAATGTCAAGTTGTAGTACTACTCTCTCGCGTGATGGAAATACATGTCGCTTCAGACTACGCTCAATACAATTTGCTTTTTTTTTTGGAAACGAGGGGACCAAAGAGAGAGTGTGTATTAACTTTAATTTGTTCAATATATTAGTACCAACTTTAATTTGTTATCGTGATGCTAAGTGCATGAAGGCAATTAATTTGTACATTGCATGCAGAGTTTTTGGTTGGAAAGAACAAGCGGAGCCAAGTGCTACATGCTATCATCGAGATCATTATGGATAGTATGGGAGCACAGTCCCCTGTACTGGAGAAGGATCTACTTACCGGATTCCAGGTATGCACCCCTGCCTACTGTAGCAATGTGCAGGATAAACTTGAGAACGGAGTGTCTGTTTGTTCTGCAATCATTTTTTTCAAAACATAGGTTCAGATTATCTAGGACACATCTTTTACAAATGTTTACTGCAGAAAGTAGTAAGGTACATGGATAAATATGCAAAAGCATTAAGAGATGAACTACAAAAACATTCCTCATCAGATAATCTATAAATATATTTATACAGAAGCATATATTAAGAGATGAACTACAATTCTACAAATATACATAGCTATTGATTTAAGAAATGAACTACAAATATATATAGCTATTCTTCAGTTTTCTTTGGCCTTTGATTTTCTTTTTTATCAATAAACGGAAAACAAAGTTTTCTCCTTGATTGATTGATTCAGGTTTGAAGAAGTTGCTGAGCTTTTAGCTGTCTGCTGGTTGGATTTGGGCGGCAGCATCAACTGCAGAGAGCTCTCACCCAACACAGAATATGCAGCCTATCTTGTCTTCAAATTGGCAGATGAAGCATACGGCCTTAACTCCCAGACACAAGAGGCATATATCACCGTGGATGATCAAGTAGTGTCTGCCAAGCGCACAATCTCTCTGCACCCGCGCACGCAAGAGACACATCCTGACATGTGTAGAAGGGAAGAGGCAGGACGAGCAGAGGAGATCGTGAGCTACCCAAGAGAAAGGAGTGACGGTTGGATGGAGGTACAACTGGGGCACTTCTACAATCATCAAGAAGACACTGGAGTGATTGTCATCCAAATGCATGAACACGTCCAGCTCAACTGGAAGAAAGGACTTATCCTGGAGGGTATGGAAATTAGACACAACATTGGTCCTTAAGGAAGAACTGAAAAATGAAGCAAATATGTTAATTAGAAGACAAAATTAAATAATGCATTGTTGAATATGCACAAAGAGGAGTCACGATATAGCCAGCATTCAAAAACCCTGGCGGTAAGTGATCGGTTGCCGCTCCTAAGCTGGTTAACGGTACCAATAAATTGACTGGAACAATTTAAATTCAATTTTGGAAGTATGCCAACCTCATATTCTCTTTGAAGTTTATTTGCTGCTACATTTCTGAAGGAAAAAAATTACTCACATTCAGTTCTAGAATTAAATCAACTGCCACATTTGTGGTGGAACTATTGTATGTTATATATTTTTTGTGAAGCATGTCCCTATGAATTATTCATATAATCAGTATGATATATTTATGATGTATTAATGTATTTTATATGTTAGATCTTGATTTTTTTTAAAATTTTCCCGTGTCAAAAATTTCTGACCAATTACTGGTAACCAATTTTTGAACGCAAAATTCTGGATTCTTACATTTTATCTGGTAAAAAAACAGTTATCTGTTTCCAAGGACACCAATATTTAAAAGAGACAGTTCTTTATGCTTCACTAAGTTTTCACTTGATCCCTTCTATCCATAAGTTATGTTTAGTCACTTATATCCCTAGTGTTCATTTTGATACCCTGATGCATGCCCTCATTATGACATAAGTTATGTTTCGTCCCTTGTACGCCTTAGAGTGTTCATTTCAATACCCTACACGCTCTAAGTAATTTCACTTTTGATGAAATCATATGGATGAAAGTATCTATACTTTTTTCGACGATAATATCTAAAATTGGTTGAAGCTGAGTATACAATATTTTGTAAGCCATAGGATCCTCCTACTGCCTTTAGCAGAAGAACAATAGAGAATGTCCACAAGCATCCTTGACCACTATAACATCTAGGAAATGTATTAGATTTCACGGATGCAACATTGCCATGATTTGACATTGACTAGAGGCAAATTCATCCCTTGAAAATAAATAAATTAACTTAGTCTAATGGTAGACTATACCGCCTAGTATCATGACATAAACAGAATATAGTGACATATTATTTAATAGTGCTTTACTATAAGTTGGCAGTGAGCCCAAGCTGATTTAGACCGGAACAAGAGGAACGGGCTATGCCAAACTTATTTGGGTCGGTAATGTATACTAATAGATGTTACTTGGGCTGGTATTGTATACCAGCAAACGTGCTCTTGATTATATAGTGATCTAAATTTCCTATAAATCCTGATTATATAGTGAACTAGATTTCCTAAAAATGAAAGAAGATAGAGCTCAAGCAATATTATTTAGTTATTGTTATTGTTTAGATAGAGCTCTAGCTTGTATTGGATAACAAATGATCATAAAAACTACTAAAAAATTGATTTAGATCATAATATCATGTCAGTATACAAACATGCAAAGTACAGATTTAATCTGCACATATATAAATAAACACAAATTTGGTAAGATGGTAGATACCTAATTCTTGATGTGTATATCGGCTTTATAATTTATTATTTTACTAGAAAAAATGCCCGTGCGTTGCAACGGAAAAAAACGTTTTTTTGGATACAATAATTATTAGAAGATGGTTAATAAATTGAACCATTAGGACCGCTATATAATCATAATTGAAAAAGTTAATAAAAATTTATTCTTTGTTTTAGGCTTAGCCCAGTCTCTTCTTCCTTTTTAGCCCCACCTAGTCCACTACCTCTCTCTCCTCTCGAGCTGCGACTCTTTAGCCTAACTCACACATTGAGGGGCGTCTTCAATCTCGGAAGACAGTCATGTGCCTGTATGCCCGAGCCAATCCTCCCCTCAAATCCAGCCAAATCTTTCTAAATTGTCCCCTCAAATTTGGCCAAATCTTTATTGATCTCCTAAAATTGGTTGAGGGCTATGAATCCACTCGATCTGATCCTCTTTCCGTTATCCCAAAATCAAGTGGCGGCGCTAGTGCTTGTCTCGAATCGAGTGGCGACGCTAGGGTTTGTCTCGGCTGTGGATGTGTCCATATGCCCGAGCCAATCCTCCCCTAAAATCCGGCCAAATCTTTCTTGATCTCCCAAAATTGATTGAGGGCTATTGATACACTCGATCTTCTCTTTCCGTTTTTCCTCGATCTTCTCTTTTCGTTTTTTCCAAAATCCAATGGTGACGGGAAGCACGTGAGATGGATCGGATTGATCTGGCAAAAAAAAGCGAAAAAAACGAAAGAAAGAAAAAAAGGGAAGCATTATAGAAAACAGCGAAAAAAGATGAAGAAAATACCGGAATCTAGATGGGCTCTTTGCTCGCCTCCAATGCGGACTCAACGCTGACGTTGAAAAAAAAAAGATTGATTAATAGGAACTCAGTCGGACAGAACGACCAGGACGAACAAAAAAATAGGTAAACATATAAATAAAACCAATTCAACTACGGATGACGTACCAAAATTCGACAAAAACATCTTCAATTTTATAATAGTAGTGATTTCTTGATGTGTAAATCATCTTTGTAATTCAAATTTGGTAAGATGGTAAGTTCCTATTATGTCAATATTATCAATTTCTTTTATAATTTTTAATATCTATTCGATTGAATTTTGAGAAGTTAGAAATAAAGGAGTGCACATGCATTTACTACAAGTTATTAAAAAACATTTTTTCCATTTTTAACCTTTATCTCACTTAATGGCTAAAATATTAATGCAAGTGTTGCATTTGGGAAAAACTAATAAAAGTATCGACTTGTCTCATCATTGCCGAAGAAAGCCACTAGACATACATATTGTTGGACAAAGAAAAAAAATATAGATACTGGACATATGAAAAAAATTGAGGAGTTGTACTACTATTCAAGCAAACTAAGGATCCTACGTACATGGTAGAAAGATAGGTTTACAACTAATAATTTAAAAAAAGATAGGGGGCCAAGGCCCTCCCACTCAATATAAAATTGGACTCATTCCTATCGAAATACATAGATACAAATGGAGTTATTGTAATACTATTAATTAGTGAAGTCATTACTAACTAATGGCAACATATGAACTTATTATTAAAAACACGATTGTTAACGGAAGTGATGATCGATTTTATCCAAAGCGTTCACAAGGTACTTGACCAATCTCAAGGGTAGCTGTAATGAGAAGAAAATAATCAATCATGAAAATTATAATGACAAAGCGCACAACATAAGGCAAGACGCAAATGAAAACCACATGTCGTCACCACTGCCTGCTCACTGCGGACAACCGATCAATCTTCTTGTTATACCCAAGTATCCATAGAGCTAAGCTGGCGGCGGAGGCATGCACGGTGTGGAACACAATCTTTGTGAAGCTTAGCATGTATATAGCATTATAGTAGCTTAAGTATGCTATGCATGCACTCGATAGCACTGATATCGATGGCTATGGCTAGAGGCTGAGGCCGATCGTGCAGCTTGTGAAGCCAAGGCCGCTAGTCACAACACCTAGTTGGCCAATGAAACGAAGATACCTGAATTGCTTGCAAGCAACAACATTTGTACACAATTTATTGGATTTCGCACAAAACAAGTAATATGAAAGCAGTAGCACACCAATCAATAAAGAGTAATAGAAGGGGGTAATGCATACTAAAAAAAGTTTGGTTCACAGAGAAACTAGAGGAAACCCCTAAAAACTTATGCCATAGCATGCAACTTTGACCATTTCAAATTTTTAAGTTACTTAGTAGTTAATAGTTAATATGTGGACGCTGCATTAGGGATAAGATCGTTTCGCTTACCGTTGTTGAAGAAAGCCGCCTGCCTGGACAGATCCATGAAGCTAGCTCTGGGATCTGTTCTTCCTCTAGCCTCACATCTCTTCTTCCACGACCTGCTTGATTGTCTCACTCTCCTTCCCTAAAAACTTATGCCAAAGCATGCAACTTTGGCCATTTCAAATTTCAAGTTACGTAGTAAAGTTACGTAGTAGTTAATAGCTAATATGCGGGTGCTGCATTAGGGATAAATCGCTTGGCTTACCGCTGTCAAAGAAAGCCACGTGCCTGGACAGATCCATGTAGCTAGCTCTAGGCTCTATTCTTCCTCTAGCCTCACTTCTTTTCTTCCACGACCTTGCTTGATCGTCTTAGCTATTTGTCTTTCTTTTTCTCTTCGCTTACATCTACAACCAACCAGGTGTTATATCTCAGGAAATTGGATCGCTATCTCCTATCGAGGGATATCTCTCCAACCGAACACACGCTTACAGTTGTGAAGAGTTGTGAAGGGCCTAAAAAAAATTTACTACTAGTACATGCGATATAGGAGCAGCTAGCATGAGTATTCTCATATCACCTAGTAGTGGAGAGAACAAATTAAATAACAACGGCATAATGAATTAATACATGATCTACTCACTAGTTGGGCAATGGAGATTGGGTTTTTTTTTTTTGCATTTTATACTTTTCAAAAACATATTTTACACATAGACCCATGAAAAAACTTCTTCCAGGAATATATCATTTTCGTCATGTCAGCATTATTGGTGCCATGGTCAAACATGATGGCTCCAATGACATTGGTGTCCTTCTCCCCCCACCCACCCTCACACCCCACACTAGAAGCTAAGTCAATGATATGAATGAGGTTGACGCAAATGATGTTGGCGACGCGAAAAGGGTTTATTCCTGGAATAAATTTTTTAGGGGTCTATTTATAAAATAAGTTTTTAAAAAGGACAAAAAAGTAAAAAAAATAACTACAATGGAGATGCTGCAGAAATCCTAAAGCCTGCATACTTTAGTGGAGATGACTTCAAAGAGACTGCATGTTTGCCTTGTATATCATTTTTTTTAGAATTTTTTTAGAACGATTCATGGATATTACACTCCTACAGCTTCCCGAACTGCTAAACGGTGCGGTTTTGCAAAAACAAAAAAAAATATAAGAAAGTTGCTTTTTAAATAACCATATTAATTTTTAACGCTATTTAGCTAATACTTAAATAGCTATACGCTAATGTATCACTCCGTTTCACATGTAGGGAGAAAGTTCTCAACCCTTACTATCAAACACAGCCTGGCTACTAGCCTACTACTGTACTTTCTCCGTCCCATTAAAAACCTAATCCTGGGTTTGAATTGTCCAAATTCAAATCTAGGATTGGTTTTTTTATGGGACGGAGGGAGTAGGTAAGAAGAAGAACCAAGCATCCACCATTACTACTCTCTTTGTATTATCCACCGGCATATCTAGAAAGACGACTATTACTACTCTATTTATTATCCATAAGCATATCTGGAAAGACGTCTCAGAAACAAGTAGTGACTTTAGAGTTCAAATTGGATGGATGAAGCTTTGCCAGCCTATATGATGTTGACCAGAAGCATAACCCTGAAATGAAAATGTTGCCAGGAGAGTGTGTATAATGAATGATCAAGACGGCCAGCATGACTGAGGCTCTGTCAAATGATATGCGCTAACACAATATAGGGCTTCGAGAAAATAGCGCTGATTAGATTATAGGGTTAATCAAACCAATTTGCTCAGTAGTTTATATTTTCTAGAGTAGCATTTCGATTTTTTCCCCGAAATGCTAAATAAACTACACAATGATTTTGAGACAACTATTCGAAGATAAAAAAATAAATTAACTATTATAAAGCGATAATCCTCCTCGGTCGCTCAGGGGGAGAGAGCAAAATCGGTCGCTCCCCCCACCCCACGCACGCACATGCCTCCCCCGGGCCCACCACGTGTCCCTGCCACCTGCCACGTCCACCATATACTACGTTGTAACAAATTACTCACATATTTTGGAAACCATCTATTAAGGGAATTCATTTTATTTTTTTCCATAAAAAATGTTTCACCTAGTGTACTCACAAAGTTTCACTATGTATAGATCTAATATTGCAGTGAATTAAAACATTCTTTTGCAACAAATCACCCACATATTATGCAAACCCTCTATTAAGGGAATTCGTTTTATTTTTTGTTCTACCAAAAATGTTTCATCTAGTGTACTTATAATGTTTCACTATGTATGGATTAAATGTTGCAGTGAATTGAAACATTCTTTCGCTATTTGCTGAAACATTATTTTTATATAAGGTGAAACAACTCCCGATTTAAATGATTGAAACATTTTCGATCTACTTAGTGAAACAATTCCGATATACTTGGTGGAACAGCGTGCAACATTTAAAAATAATTCAATAATAAGCTATTTTTTTTTGTCGGAATATATATTCATGTGTGATCTTGTTTTAAAGATTTAATTGCAGCAAATTTAATGGTGCAATCGGATCATGATTTGGATAAATAATTTAAGATAAAAAATAGTTTAAAGTAGTTTTGCATGCTTGCTTGCAGCTGACGTCAGCATGACGTGGGCGCCCGATTTTTTTATCCCCGATCGAGCGTCCGACGTGTAGTTGCCTCCATTATAAAGCTGAAAAACTGATCCAAAACGGTTTTCTAAAAAAATCATCTATATAAGTTTTTTTTAAAAAAAATCAAATTGTTTAGGAATCTACTTTGAAAAACAAGAACTATTTCCAAAAAATAATTGTTTAGGATCATAGAACCGTGAAATTGTAAAATGTTGGGATCGGAGTGATTTGTGATGCCCATTCTTTCTCTTGATTTTTTACAATTTAGTCCTTTTAAAAAATTTATTTCGCAAATAGACCTCTGAATAAACTTATGCCCAAAATAGTCCTTTTTGGGGCGCCAGCCTCTTTGGCACCATCGTCCAACGGGTGGCGCCATCCTCCTACCACCGTGGCGGGGTGGCGCTGAGGGGAAGTGCGCCAATGTGGCTGGCGCCGCCCCCTCCCCCAAATCTTTTTTTCCTCTCTCTAGTCTAGAGGAGAGAGATCTGCAACTTTTTTTCATTATTATTTTTTTGATATTTGTTTCACACTTAGGAGCACACAAGAACCAACCGTACACGAATTAAAATCAAATGGACGAAATATGTGACTTGTAAAATTTTCCAAAGCTATACTGAAAAGGCGCCTCCCCCCCAAACGCTCTCTCCCTGCTTTTCGTTGTTTTGGTTTTTCCTATAATCCCAAAAAATTTTGAACAATCTTAGCCTTTTTTTACATCTTTTACATCCTATAAACAATAAAAAAAGTTAGGGTTTGTGTTTTTTTACATTCGGGTGTCATTTCTTAAAACAGACGTAACTTTCTCATACGGACTCGGAATCAGACAAATAATATATCCACGGACATCTACATAAAAAGTTACATCCGATTCAAATTCCGCTTGAAAGATTGTGTTTTCGAGGCGAGAAGCTTTTCGGTAGAGCTTTGGAAAATTCTACAGGTCACATATTTCATCCATTTGAGTTTATTTTTTTTATGGTTGGTTCTTGTGTGCTGCTA
>CM020180.1:37007243-37019622 GCA_009805545.1 Oryza longistaminata
TGATCTCCACCCACCCCAACAACAAATTTGAAGGATTTGTCCTGAAAAATGAAGCAGGTGAGACAATTTCAAGGGGTGAAGAAAATAGATTCCTGGTGCCACCACCACTCCTCCATGAAAAAGAAGGGAAAAAAAGGCAACAGTGGTTGTAGCCTTTGATGAAAACATCATCACCTACGTCACTACCACGTAAGCAATATTTTTGCATTTTCATATTGTTTCTAGTACGGTAATTATTCTTTTAGGAGATTCAAGTACAGAAGACTCACAGGTACACTGAGTTTGATATTCCAATTGGCATAGCGTCTATTGGTTTATATGTCTGAAAGTTTGGGAAAAGCACGTTTGCGACATAAACAATCCACAAAATCTCAATCATTTGCACAGGACAAACTGTTTAGTATGACCCACATGTGTACATTTTGCAACAGATCATGTACATGTAGGTGAGAGAGATCATGTTGTACAATCTGATTTCAGTTTCAGATCCCTTTAAAATGCGTGGTAGGTGAGAGAGATTTTGCTACTAGTTGGCATTTGCAAAAAATTAAAGCACACGCACCAGCTTGATGGATCATGTACGTTTATATAGAGGGGTGTTGGTAGGTTGCTGAAAGGGTTGCTTCTCCACTAAAAAAATTCATCAGCAAAAGCTCCACTACTATACTATTCAGCTCGATCGCACTAGCTTAGCTAAGCTTGCTTAATTAGCTCAAATACCTAACTCGTATTAAGAACACAAACACATACACAACCCAAACTGCTTCTTCTCCAGCTAGCTACCTATAGCTCGCTGCCTTTGGCTCAAGCTTCTCATCTCGTACGTCTCCAATGGCTGCTGCTTCTACTGGTAATTAACCAACTGCAAGAACTGTACACGCAAAGCTGAAGATTAATGCAGCAGAAGCAAGATGATACCATGCGTGTTCATGTGTTTTTTCTTGCAGGGAACAATGGGAGCCCGCCGGTGGCGCTGCTGGTGCTGATGGCGGCGGCGATGGTGGTGGTGTTGCCTCCGGTTAGCTAATCGATTTTGTTCTGGCTCTGGATTAGGGTTTCCCCAGGTCCGACATCGACATCCCGGCCGTCCTCGCCCAGCGCCGCAAGCTCGCCGGTATGGTTGCCCCCGTTGCTTGTTCTGTTACCGATTACTGTGATCTGTTTGGTACGGGGTTGTGCATGAACTCCATTTAAGACCAGCAATGGGGATGCTTGATTATAATGAATTAATGGGTTTCTCTAGCGAAGTTGGGGTGGGTCTGTATTATGTACTATGTGATAAGATCAGTGTGTTAGGGCTGGATAGTGTGGTGCTTAGAATTTGGCTGTTCTAATGAGGTGCGAGGATGGAAATTGTGCAAACCGTATATACATGATGGCAATTGTGTTATGTGACCTTGGTCTGAATGTTTTGAATTTTATAGCTTGAGCATTTCTTTTTGCATTTTCTCATGATTCTTATGCATGTCAATGTGTTCAGGAAACCCTTTTTTTTAATGGATCTCTGTGACTCATTTATGTTTTGCTCTCAAGTATCAGAAAGTCTCTTCATATTTTGGATGGGATTGTGATAAGTTCACCTACTAGGGTGCTACTATCGATATATATATAAAATGTACATGAAACATGGGGGTGAAGGAAAAAGAGGACTAAGATGTAGATGAATGGGAAAATAGGCAGTAAATGAAACAAGAGACAGTTACAGTACGTGCCAGTTATAGGAAGTTTCTTAAATGTTTGGGGGAAAATTATATTTCTTGAAGGTTCGAGGGAAACTTATATTACAGAACGTGTGGGTCCAGCGGGGCAATGTTCAGCCTTGGGTAATAGTGGACTACGTTTAGAATTGTGGCTTGGGGCTTTGGGCTGGCATATGATGTATGTATACTAAATGCTCTATACATATCATGCTGTAGTTGGTATTTATATTGTACTATGTTCATTGCAGAATTGCGGAATGATCACAAGGATATTACGAACAAAATTGAGAAGAATCTGGAAGTTTTGCACTCAACAAAATTGTCAAGAAATGAAGCGTCAATCCCTGCAAGTTCTGGTAAGTTTTAATCACCGTCTGTTCATATAAAATTTCTCATCGTAGGAGCTGCAGCCAAAATTTTAGATTTTTTTGCCAACATTTTATCACAAAATTCTATATTGGTCCCATGAAGATAATATGAACAGATGATCCAGAATTCCAGATGTCATAAATACTGTACTTCTGTAACTTTGTAATAGTCAAAGATGTGCCTTGAACTCTTGGAGATCATGAGAATTCAAAACAGCATACTTTCTGTGATCATAGGTTTCTTTCCCATACTCTGATGTGCTATGATTTCTCATACGAATCAATTATTAGTCATCTTCACTATAGCCAACCAATACCTTCAATTTTGCAATTTCTACATGTTCACTAATTCTGCAACATAAAAGTACCCTCAGTGACAAAATGATGGCTTGGCAATTGTATTCTGTTTTCCTCGATGATATAAATATGGAATAACCAACATAAAGTGAGTTATTCTCTTTTTCTTGCCAATCATCTTAAGTATCTTAAAGGCAAGAGTGCAAACCGGTGCATGGAAAGTGGTGCGTTGCACATAGTATATAAAAGCATTGGCTAGGCTTCTGTTAAATGTCTGCTACATAAAATTAAGGTCCTAACCTCACCACCAGAGCATGAGTTAATTCATGATGCAAAGGATATTAGGATTGTTGATCTCTCATCATATTTGATTTCGTGCAGGCACACCTGCTTCATTGCACAGTGGGTTATCTCAAAATGATCCTATGGAAGAAGATGCTGTGACCAGACTTCCTTTTGCCATAATTGATGAACTGACAGATGGTTCTCCTGCTGCTGTGGATGGCTTGCAGCTTTGGGATGAGATAGTAAAGTTTGGAAATGTGGAAGCAGGTGATAGATTGCAAGAAAGGCTTGTCTCTGAAGCTCTTTCCAATGAGGATTGTCAAGTATCTCTAGTCATCATTCGTCAGGGATCATCAATGAACTTAACTGTTACACCAAGAAAGTGGCACGGAAGAGGACTTTTGGGGTATGCACCTTTGCATCGATTGTTATGCTTGCGTTTGCTAGCAAACAGTCATAGTTTGACCTTACTTTTCCAAGAACAGTGTGAATATTTTGGTTGCTTCTATTTGGATGTTTCAGAAATAAAGCCAAAAACTGCCAATCATGTTTAGCTTTAGTTGTCCATTTACACACACTGAAAACGCACCAGCTTACAATTTTCTTTTCACACTTTTTTTTTGCGTAAGCATTTGTGGTATTCTGTGGGCCTTTTTCTCTTTGCGTCTCATTCTAGTGTGTTCGCCAGTAGGTATGTCACCTGTTGAACTTATCAGTACTTCAGTAGTAGCACTGCCTCTTTCTTATGTTTGCTGTTTATTAGTTTATCTTACCAATACCTCGGCACAGGGAATCGAGCATATTATCTCTAGCTGGCAATTTTTATTATGTGCTAGTTAATAAGCTACCTAATTCTTCCTTGTTTGCTGCTGATTTATTAACTTCAAGTTGGTTTCTTATACTTGTAGATGCCATTTCCGAATCTTATGAACAACGGGCCATGGTCCCACATCTATGAAAGAACGAGATGGTTTCGTTTTTGTGCTTGCAGACAGAGCTCTTGCAGAATCAGCGATAACATTCAACATCTAAGACAATCTGATTAACCTATGAAAGGATTAAATGCTTTCATGTTTGTACTTGTGCAGACAGCCCTTGCAGCACCGAGAGCAATCTGATTAACTGAATGCGTGTCCAAACCTTTTAGCATCCCCTTATTACATGTACATTGGAAGCAAACCTGGCTGCCTTTGTTTGGAGTTTTTTTTAGGTGCATTGTTCTCATGCATATTGGTCCTATGAAATGATGTCTTATGCACAATCTTTTTGAAAAAGCGATGTAAATCTGAGTCTGTTGGCACTAACCAGTAACCACTCCTTGACTGAATTGGC
Organism: Oryza longistaminata; assembly: GCA_009805545.1. Lineage (NCBI taxonomy): Eukaryota > Viridiplantae > Streptophyta > Magnoliopsida > Poales > Poaceae > Oryza > Oryza longistaminata. The sequence continues at coordinate 37,011,226 of CM020180.1, forward strand.
TTCGGCTTGTCGATCACTTTTACTAATAATACTGTAGTAGACGTGAAGTCAAAATGAGATAGGAGGAGAGCTGCAGCCATCGTATGGACTTCGTACAATTATGGAAAGGCTCTCTATCTGGTCTTCGTCTTACAAATTTCAGAATGCTTAAGAGGAGCAAGAACATGTCGGTACCTTCCTATTTATGCACGCATAGATTATGAAGTGAGAACGCATCAGCTTCCAGAATTGCCAGGCCCCTCGGCATTACAATATTCAGGAGCAATAACCTAATACGCCTCATTAAGCTGCTGCTGTTGGGTTAGCGAGTCAAGATTAGACACTTGTATTCAACAACCGCCTGCCTGAAAAGCTCAAATTGCACAAGAAAAATTGCCCCCTCTTGTACGGCCATCTGCCATATCGATAAGTTATGAAATCGTGTTTAGACTTCTCTTTTTTAAAAACAGCCTTCACGGCGTTAATTAAGCCGGCATCATCAGACCTGCGAACTAACTGATGGGAAGAGTTAGCCTACTTGATTCTGCTTTAATAACCCTCTGGTAAACATACTTAGTTGCTCTAATTAATATGCAAGATACGATTAAATATAACCAGAGCTATTAATTGGACATACCCTCGCTAAAACAAGCTCAAAACAAAGTACGGCAAATTTTCAATATAGTGTTTGTTCTTCCAATAATCAGTGCGCTTCTTTCTTTAGAAAAAAAAGATCAACGCTATATATGCTCTCGATAATAAAAAAATTCCAATCAAAATTCTACGTCAAGTCCCTTGATGTCTTGCTAACAAACATCCGTTACGAATACTGATTTTTTTTCTAGTCAAAAGAATTCAATTATGTTATTCTATAGTTAAATTCTAAAATTCAAAGTTGTCTACGTGGCTCAAACAAGTAGATCGTAATGGTTGTAATTCAAAGGGACGATATGCATGGTCAACTTCCTCGCACGCACGGTATAGGTTACTCCCGCTTTAAAAGCTAGTGATGTGCTGATGCGAAAGATACGACGAAATTCAATGTAGTAAAACATCCGTTACGAATACTGATTTTTTTTCTAGTCAAAAGAATTCAATTATGTTATTCTATAGTTAAATTCTAAAATTCAAAGTTGTCTACGTGGCTCAAACAAGTAGATCGTAATGGTTGTAATTCAAAGGGACGATATGCATGGTCAACTTCCTCACACGCACGGTATAGGTTACTCCCGTTTTAAAAGCTAGTGATGTGCTGATGCGAAAGATACGACGAAATTCAATGTAGTAAAACATCTGTTATGAGTACTGATTTTTTTCTAGTCAAAAGAATTCAATTATATTATTCTATAGTTAAATTCTAAAATTCATAGTTGTCTATAAATTATAAACCTATGGCTCAAACAAGTAGATCGTAATGGTTGTAATTCAAAGATACGATATGCATGGTCAACTTCCTCGCACGCACGGTATAGGTTGCACCTGCTTTAAAAGCTAGTGAAATTCATTATGAATACTATCATTCATTTTTTAGTCTTTAGAAATTAATTATACAGATTCATAGTTGCATGGCTTGTGCGGTATTGCCCGCATATCACCTTCATTCTCAATGTCTAATAAAACAAACTAAAATCCATTATTTTCACTTAAACCAACTAATCTATCATCTTCATCTTCTCTTTTCTTTTAAGAAACGTCAAATTTTTCTCTCTCAAAAAACCTCCTCAAATTTCTCATCCCTTAGACGCCACATTTCACTCCAATGCAAAACAGCACGCATGTTGAATCACTTATGCAACATATATAGCATAGTAGTATGAAACAAAAAATTCCATCCCTTTTGGCATCCAACAAGGCAAGATAAACCAAGCCAAAAATCAAAAGGAGAAAGGAGAAAAAGGGAAATTCAGCACAAATAAATGGCACACACACGAAGACACGAGGGGCAGCCCATCCATCCAGCTTTGCACAAATCCAGGCGTTAATGTGTATCCCCACCCCACATCTTTAAAAAGAATCCTTTAAAATAGATAGTGTATTGGGACTTACACGTTGAGATCACAAATTTATTTGATTTTAATCAAATTCCATTTCCCAAATTTTCAGATTTCCTCAAAATGAAACAAATTGGATTTCACAAATCTCGTCTGAAATTCATGAGATTTTGCATCTTGCTAAGGATCGCATTTCAACCCTAAAATGAAAATGAAACCTACTCATCATGCAACACCTAAGAGTGGGCCTTGATCTTAGCCACACGGTGTCGTCAGTGAGGTGCATGGGAATTGTGAGAGTAGCCATGAATTTAAGATGTGGTGCCAATGGGAGTAAGGTCACTCCAACCTAGCTTAATCACTGGTCAATGTTGAAAACAACCAAAAGACCTTGGTCGCATGGTGTAGTTGGTCATGACGCATGCAAAATTAAGAGAGTAATCATGAATGGAGATAGGATGCTGATCAAAGTGAGATCACTCTACCTAACTCTGTGGTGGATGCTGGATATGACCAAAAGATCTCAGTCACACAATGAGTTGGTGAGGGCTCGTGGGAATTGTGAGAGTAGTCATGAATGGGAGACATGGTGTGGAGCACAATACGATCAATTTAGACGAACCAGATTAAACTTGTAATGTGTTTTAAGTAACATGTTGTACTTCGAATTATAATAAAATGCCATTCCGGCTCAGTAGTACTCATTAACTACAAGTAGTAATCCAAAAAAAAATTCATTGGTGAATGTTACTCCTAAGTGATCTCTTATTGGTAATAATAAAAAAAATAGATCGATAATCTTTAAAAAGAATCCTTTAAAATAGATAGTGTATTGGGACTTACACGTTGAGATCACAAATTTATCTGATTTTAATCAAATTCCATTTCCAAAAATTCAGATTTCCTCAAAATGAAACAAATTGGATTTCACAAATCTTGTCTGAAATTCATGAGATTTTGCATCTTGCTAAGGATCGCATTTCAACCCTAAAATGAAAATGAAACCTACTCATCATGCAACACCTAAGAGTGGGCCTTGATCTTAGCCACACGGTGTCGTCAGTGAGGTGCATGGGAATTGTGAGAGTAGCCATGAATTTAAGATGTGGTACCAATTGGAGTAAGGTCACTCCAACCTAGCCTAACAATGGTCAATGTTGAAAACAACCACAAGGCCTTGGTCGCATGGTGTCGTTGGTCATGACGCATGAAAAATTGTGAAGAGTAATCATGAATGGAGATAGGATGCTGATCAAAGTGAGATCACTCTACCTAACTCTGTGGTGGATGCTGGATATGACCAAAAGATCTCAGTCACACAATGCGTTGGCGTCTTGGCGAGGGCTCATAGGAATTGTGAGAGTAGTCATGAATGGGAGACATGGTGTGGAGCACAATACGATCAATTTAGACGAACCAGATTAAACTTGTAATGTGTTTTAAGTAACATGTTGTACTTCGAATTATAATAAAATGCCATTCCGGCTCAGTAGTACTCATTAACTACAAGTAGTAATCCAAAAAAAAATTCATTGGTGAATGTTACTCCTAAGTGATCTCTTATTGGTAATAATAAAAAAAATAGATCGATAATCTTTAAAAAGAATCCTTTAAAATAAGTATTGCATTAGGACTTATAGGTTGGGTTCACAATTTTGTTTGATTTTCATCAAATTCCATTGCAAAAGAAACCATATTTCCTCAAAATGAAATAAATTGGATTTCACAAATATCGCTTAAAATTCATGAAATTTTGCATCTTGCTAAGGATCACATTTTGACCCTAAAATGAAATTGGGAACCTACTCGTCATGCAACACCTAAGAGTGGCCTTGATCTTAGCCACATGGTGCCATTAGTGAGGCGCATGGGAATTTTGAGAGTATCCATGAATTTAAGATCTGGTATCAATTGGAGTAAGGTCACTCCAACCTAGCCTAACAATGGTCAATATTGAAAACAACCACAAGACCTTGGTCGCATGGTGCCGTTGGTCATGATGCATGAAAAATTATGAGAGTAATCCTGAACGGAGATAGGATGCCGACTAGAGTGAAATCACTCTACCTAACTCTGTGGTGGATGCTCGATATGACCAAACGATCTCGGTCATACAATGCGTTGGTGAGGGCTTTTGGGAATTGCGATAGTAGTCATGAATGAGAGACATGGTGCCGAGCACAGAGAAATGTTGTTCATCTCACTTGTGTGGTGGACGCCAAAAAACAACAAAAATAGGCTTTTTTTTTTCTACTGATTTAGGCCATGTTGGACTATGTGAGATAGGTTAGTACTTGGTATCTCAATTGGATAGGTCAATATTTCAGCCTATCCACTCGCACTCTTAGATGAGAGGGCAAAGATGCCTAAAGTATGCATGATGGTGTTGCTTGGTTCTTCATTGGTACTAGTGTCATACAGACCTACCGATTGTACTATCTTTCTTGATTAGGACAAGGATTGTACGGACGTGTCTTAAATGGATCTCTATCTTACTCGCTCCGTCTCATAAAAATCAATCTAGAATAAGATGTGACGTTTCATAATACAATGAATCTGGATAGAGATCCTAGTATAATGAATGTCCTAGAAAATATCACATAACATGTTTGTTTATTTTGGGACAGAGGAAGTATATCTTTGGCTCACAATAGCATATATTTAAAGTCAATAAACGGATGTTTCTTGAATGAATCTCTATCTCATGTCTTTGGCTCACTTTTTTTTTTTTGAGGATTTATGTCTTTGGCTCACAATAGCACATATTTAAAAGTCAAGAAACGGATGTGTCTTAAATGGATTTCTACCTTTTGTCTTTGGCTCACTTTTTTTTTAGGATTTATGTCTTTGGCTCACAATAGCACATATTTAAAAGTCAAGAAACGGATGTGTCTTAAATGGATTTCTACCTTTTGTCTTTGGCTCACTTTTTTTTTAGGATTTATGTCTTTGGCTCACAATAGCACATATTTAAAAGTCAAGAAACGGATGTGTCTTAAATGGATTTCTACCTTTTGTCTTTGGCTCACTTTTTTTTTATGATTTATGTCTTTGGCTCACAATAGCATATATATTTAAAAGTCAATAACGGTCATATATTTAAAATTCTGACTATCAACACTAAATTTGTTGTCAATTTTTTGGAATATATATACTGTCTTTCCTTTTTCAGCACTCTGTTATTGACTATGATGGTATATTTGATAACCCCTTTCATCTGATTTTTCTTATTTGCCTAATCTGGTAATTTTACCGTAACAGGTGTCTACTGGAAGAATTGTGATCTTTAAGGCCTTTTGGCGGCCCACGATTCGTAGCCTTTCCACGGTGATGGGCTCCCAAAGCAGGCCAAAAAAAAGAGAGGCCTGAAAGACCAGAAATCCAGAATAGAGGTTTTCAGTTTTTCCAAGTTCCAAGTCTCTCTGCATCTGTTTCAATTCCTTTGCAGATGAACCCCAGTGATTGATTCTAACATACGAAAATGATTCACCTAAAAAAGATATTCTTACAAACTTTTGACACGCGGTTAAAAATATGTACGAGCAAATCACCGATTGGACGGCATCCAATCCAACGGCAAGAGAATCGAATCATGGTGCCACCAGAAATGAAGTTTTGAGTGTCTCCCCTAGCCTCAAAGAATCACTGTTGATTAGCTTTCTCACTTAAAATATCATGCGACGAAGCTGTGCCTGTTTTAGCGGGGAATTCCCGAGGATGGATTCTAATCTCTCGGGTGAACGTCCACCAGTTTCTTGCATGTCATCTAAATGGTTATAAAAAAATTTTAAAAAAATTCACAAGATAGGTTAATATGTAATATATCACTTCAGAAACATGTAAGTTCAAATTCGACTTCTACAAGTTGTAACAAAAATAACAAATCCCTTGGCTTCCAGTGTGCCGCCGTGTTGGGAACTCCCATCTACGAAAGCAGAGTTGACACAGAGTTGAGGTAACTGTAGCCTGTAGAGAGAGACAGATAAAAAAACGTCGATTTCCAAGCTGGCATGCGACGAATGGCGATACGAGTTCTTCCTAGGTTGTTGGTGACTTGCTGGCTCGTACAGCTCACCCTCCTGAAACGAATTAGAGCACGTATAATAGGATGATGTAAGCAGACTAAATGCTAAGGTGTAGGAGAAAATAGAGAACAGAGAAGAAGTGGATTGTAAACTTAGGCTGTGTTTAGATCCAAAGTTTGGATCCAAACTTCAGTCATTTTCCATCACATCAACCTGTCGTACACACACAACTTTTCAGTCACATCATCTCCAATTTCAACCAAAATCCAAACTTTACGCTGAACTAAACACAACCTTATAGCCGACTTGGACACAAGAACAAAAAAAACTCTGTGAGTGAGACAAGTGGACCATGTATTAATTGTAAATAGCTAATTATTATATGGGTGGCCTGAGAGAATGTGGCAAAGAAACTTACAGTCGACTATTAGCCTTGCTCTTAAGAGCAAGTTCAATAGTATAGCCAACTACTAGTTTCAATTCATCTATAGTCAATCTAATAGCTCATTCATACAATAGTTACATACTACACTATTAATACCTAGTCCCACCTGTCATACACACACTGCGTATTGGAGTCCGTGCTACAGCTGGCTACAAATTTATAGTCCAACTTTTCTTTCTTCTTATTTATCTTGTTAAAATATATTTGCAGCTGGTTTATAGCCGGCTACTGTACCTACTCTTAAGAGTCCAAGTGCGAAACGTGGCGCAAATAGAAAGTCCGGTACATGTCTCGCTCCGGTTGGTATACGAAGGAACCCGTCCAAGGCAGACTATTTTAGCAGCAGCCAAGTAATTTCCCGGGTTTCCCATGCATCTCGTCTCGTCGCTGTGACTGAGTAATTTCCCCCTTGCAAAGTTGCAAGCTCGTAAACTGCTAATTACGCTATTTACTGTATGCCAAATATCTAACCACGCCCGCGGGCCCCACGCCCCCGACGTGCCATATGCAACTTTGCACACGCCACTAGTGGTTCCACACGCCAAGCAAAGCAACACGCGCGCTTGCTAAGCTAGCACTAAAATCCAGCGTCCACGTCGAGATCAACAGCCGTGATCTGACCCTCCTCTCCTACCCAAAAAAAAAAGGAAAAAAAAAGGCTATAAATCTCGCTTCGAACTGGCCTTTTTCCCATCAATTTCTGTGCTGCTGCTGTGAGACGTGTCGGCAGCAACCATGGTGGTCTCCTGCCAGCTCAAGCCTGCGCCGGCTCCGGCCGGCGGCGCGCCTCACCTCCAGCAGCTGCGCCGGGCGTGCGAAACAGCTCCCACCCGGGCCTTCTTGGTAAAAATCCGGAACCGCCTTTGTTGCCTTTCTTTGGATTGGAATTTTCGGGTTTTCCGCTGGCACTTTGCGCACTCGCGGTCTTTCGCTGTTGTCTTTCTCTGTCTACTTTTCCCTCGAAAGCACATGGTCAGATTGCCGCAGAAACTGGGTGGCCATAGACGCGCCATAATAGACGAGTTTATACTGTGCGGGATCAGGCCTGGCAGGATTTGTCCTCTTTAAACTTTGGCAAGCAAAGCGCACTTTACGTTAGTAGAGGAGATACATGCCGGCTAGCTGCGCCACCACTCCCCGACATCACAAACAGCTTTCCGTCTCCCTGGCCTTACCTCGGTTTTTCGTCCCAGAGACCAAAGGGACAGCCATACATGCTGATTAGGCTATCATTTATTTATTGGTCCTTTCTTCTTCTTTCCGGTAAGCTCTCTTTAATTCAGAGATGATAGTGTATTTCTTCTAGGGACACCTTTACCTTACATTATACGCCATAGCTGCGCGAATGACTCAGACTTTCTCGATTCCTTCGACCATGAAAAGGACACGTCAGCTAATCGCATCCGGTACATAGGTTTCACCTATCATCGGCAGCTTGGAAGTGCTCATTTTTGGCTATACAACCTCAGCATTTTGGTTCACTCGCCTAATCTACACACTATTTGCGCGCATGACTTCTTTATGACATAAGTGCCATACTGTGCTTGTCGGTTCTCGCTCACGGTTAAACGTTCGCGGTCATTCGTGTGCGCGAGAGGGATTGGCAGGCCCATTGTTCGGGGAGGCGGCAGCGCCAACGGGAGGCACCGGCCGTCGGGGCGACGCCGCCGCCGACGCGACGACGCGGGGCGGCGCGAGCTCTCGCCGCGCCGCCCCGTGGATTGCTTGTTGAACTCTCCGGCGACGGCCGACGGCGCGCGGCAGGTTACTCCGGCACGAATCGGTCTCTCCAGCGAGTGGCGCGCCCACGGCGGGCACTGCCGGCGGTCGCTCCAACCGCGCGCGCCGGCCCGCCGCGCGCCGCCCGCCGTCGCCTTCCGGCGCCGCGCCATCACGGCGCCTTCGTCCCCGGGTGCCGCCCCGCCGTCACCGAGCCCCGCGCACAGCCGCCGCCCGC
>CM020180.1:37019647-37043830 GCA_009805545.1 Oryza longistaminata
ACCCGTGTCCAGCAGCCCGGCCCGCCGCCTCCGTCGCCGCGCAGCTCCGCGGACCGCGACCTGGACAGCGCGGCGCCGCCACGCGGGCCAGCGCCAGCATCGCGGTCGACGTACGCGTCCCGGATCCTCGCCATCAGCCCGCAGGCCGACAGCAGCACCCGCGCGCCGCCGCCGCCCGCGGCGTTTCCAGGACAGGGCCCCACGCCCCGCGCCGGACGGCGGCGTCCCTTCGTGCGCTCGCGCGCCACGGCCGCGCGAGCGCGCGGCCACGCGGAACGGAAACTGGTGCCCGACCCGCGAACCGGGCGATTGCCGAACAAGCCCCTGAGCCCCACCAAACACGGCGACAATACAGATGGTATTATCAGTCTCCTGCCTACAACTTTATCAACAAACATAACAAATCCACGCATGTGATACTTCTCGTTTAAGTTATCTGAAATTAAACATTACAGGCTGCCACCCGAACAAATATAGAACAGATGAGAAATTTTAGCTGGACTCCGTAGAGCAATGGAGACAAAAACTAAGTGACTAGTCTGATTGGCATAGTAATTAGGAATAAAAGAAGATCACTTGTTTCTGACTCTACGCCCGACTAGCTCCTTGTAAGGTTTAGACTCTCTTACCCATTTCCGCCCCATTAACCACTGTTTTCATTTGTGGATCCGGGTAAGACTCTACCTTCTGTTTCACTTTGAGACGCCACTCGACGAATCCGCTTCTTGCAAGTATATGAACTGTCTCAATTACACTGTTTGTTATCTACTTCCTCCCCGTCAATGAGGATTTACTCGCAGATAGCCCTTGGTAGTGATCAATGACCATTTTTTTTGTTCGGGTAGCATTCCCCTGGGCAATGGCGACTTGAATGATAATATTAGGATATTAAAGAGCCATCAAGAGCTCCTCTGTTGCGTCTGAGTTGGTTGTACACAAATGTGAATGCCCCATGTACCACCAAATGTGAAAAATACCTTCAAAGTAAAAAACATTGGTTAAAAGCGTTTGTCAAGATGCCAAGCCCAATAAGTGCGATAACGAAAAAGGAATTCCTTAAAGTGAAATGTTACTTAAAAAATATCGAGTTTGGACATGATCTCTAGGCAATAGTGAGAGGCAATGAGTAAGACTATGTCAAATTGTAAGTGGCAAGTAAAATTGTAGAACTCTCACTACTAGGATTTTGTTGTGAAGTCACTAACAAATTTGAAGATAAAACATTTTAGGGACTCTTAAAAAAGTTATAAAACAACAGAATGGCTTAATACTCTATTAATAAGTGGCTTAAGCTGTCGCGCCCGTGAACCCAGAATGATGGGTACTTGTGATTCTTATAATTATATGTGTATTCAAGGTTTGATATATGCGTAAAGGCATGGCGACCTACAAAGGGAGAGGGAAAAAAAGTCATACAAGCGTAGAGGAATGTTATGAAAAAAAAAACATCATGGATGTTCTAAAAACGGGTGGGATTAAACCGTATGCAAAGGGATAGGAATCGTAGAGATGATAACTGGAGAGGCCATCAATGTGTGTTGCACTAGGGTGCTAGCTGATTAACCAATCACGGCCCACTAAGCAAGAGTCGATTAACGTAGCCACAAGACAACAAGGGAAGCCTAGCCTTGTATTGAACCTTATTGAACTCACTTTTAGTATCTTATGTCATTACTTATTTTGCCTCCTTATTATGTTTATAATCAAGGGCCGTGGAGTCCAGATCGAAGAACCAACCACAGGCACCATGCATAGATAATATTTGTCAGTACGGGAGACCCCGCTTCTAAGATCTGTCATATTTAGATCAAACCCATCTATTTAGTTAACCAGTATTATCGGAATTAGCTGATAATATAGTAAATAATTAGAAAAATTCGTGGGTAAGCCACTACCAACCATGAAGAAAAGCTAATGCTGGCGTCACTACATAATACTAGATGTTTCACAAGAATAATAAGTTTGTGTGATTATCCAAGTCGCCAGCTTTGTTATTATATCTTAACTTGCAAAGCTGCAAAAACAAGCCTTTCAGTTATTCGCTCCGCAGAGGCTAAGCAATCTTTGGAAATGTGTACCATAACTTTAGATCCAGTGAGATCTATAATTGATATTATGAGACATCGCTACCGCGACTTTTATATCTCAGACGAAAAAACTAATCATATTTCTTGAATCACCAGAAAAGAATTTACATTTAGAGTTGTTGTGTGGGTTGCTGAGCTGGAAAGTGGGATAAGCTGGCGGCCCAGGGAGTGGGAATATTTCTCCCATCATGGATGCTGTAAGATTATGCGCTAAGCAATCCGAGGTTTATTCCGATTTTCGTCCTGCGAAATGGCCAAACTGCAGCCCGTCTCCCCGGCACCGAAGGCTCCGGGGCATAAGGCCCGGTGTTGGGGGGTTGGGGATTGGCAAGCGAGTCGTGTGACTCGCGTCGAGCCCCTCACTACGAACTGGCGCGGACTACGAGCTATGAGAAATTAAAAAAAAGAAGAGCCAGAGGGCCCCCAAGATTCCCTATAGATGCCCAGAATGCACCGGTGGGGCGGAGTGAGGGCAAGCCCGGCTATAGGATACCAGCCATGAATACGTTGGCAAAGGCACGCGGTACGCGCTGGTCCGGAGAGATGAATGAGGCCCCGAAACGAAGGGACATACAGGCGCAGCCTAGTGCTGCACTCGTCTTCGGGTGCCTGTTGGCCCGGTGAACGATTGAGCGCGGCGGCCGGCGAGAGAGAAAGGCGAGCTCGGCAGCCGGGGTTATCCGTGCTGCAGGTGCCGCGGGCGCGCCTGCAGGGGAGCGGCGGCGACTTCGAGCGGCGGATGATGGAGCACATCTACAACATGATCGTCACGCCGGAGCTGCCCGGCGCCGCCGCCGCCAGGGCATAAACCGGTCGGCGTCGGCGTCAGTGTCACCGGCCGATCGAGCAAGCAGAGGAATTAATTGAAGTACGACGCAGTAAAATTGCTCGCGTAAAGCGTAAGGATATGCTTGGAGTTCGTCGCGTGTCCATGGATGCGTGACAGCGTGAGTGCGTGCGTGCTGGTGTGTTTGTTCATAGTTTGTTCGTTTCGGTCTCATCCTTTTTTTTTTTTCAATTTTGATCAAAATCAGTGGTGACTCGTAGTACGTACTACTGTGGTCTGTGGTGGCGTTCTGAATTCAAAGCACGGTCGCGTATGATTAAAGAAGAAAATTACTGTATGGCGCCTACATTCGGAGTGTCATTTTCATACCCCGATTTGTTTTTTTAAGTAGCTGGAGTAGTATGTAACTTTTGATAGGAAATCGAGGGAATAACTTCTAAACATAACTATACTACATTTTCATTCCGAGTGTACTGTAACTATATTATAATAACTATGTAAGTTGCATATAATAACTAAAAACAAACCATCATCTCTTTGCCTGCATGAATTTTGGAGGAAATCCAACGATTGGAAATTTTACAGTATAATTACATAGTATAATTTTACAGTATAACTACATAGATCGAAAATTTTGACCCCAAAAGTCTATTGATAGAAAAATAAAATTCCGTTTTAGTAATATTATTAATAATAAAGTTATAGTGATATTCCCTATTCACTAGAACATAACAACAAATATGTATCTTTTCACGTGTAGAGGTTCAATCAAAAGACCATTCTTGTTTTTTTATTCTTTTGACTCTATTTCATACTTGTATTTTTTTTGTCAATTTTATATATTTTTTATTCCTCTGATTTTTCAGTTCAGCATTTCAAAGGAGTCCTAAGTTGGATAAAGACAACTTTCCATCAAAATTGCAGAGATTGACATGATCTACAGTTTTATTTTTATAATATTTGTGTCTAAGAATGTTATAAGTCCAAATATACGTTACAAGTCTTCAAACCCATTTGTGTAAAAATACTTTTAAAATCTTCAAACGATTTTATATGGAGACAAATTCTACACGAAAGTTATAGAGCTGGATTATTACAATTTTATAGTTGATATTATTTCACGCCAAATAAACATTTACAAGTTTCGCACGGAAGGAGGTGTCGCGTAACTAGTGAAACGTGTCAGATTCCCAGCGTAAAATTGGGCCCAAGGAAGAAGAGGGTTGTGATTGGTTGGGAAGAGAATGTTGGTGGAGAAGTTGTTATATTTTGGGACAAATCCTGAGGACTAAAAGTTGTTATATTTGGACAAATCCTGAGAACTAAAAGTTGTTATATTTTGGGATGGAGGGAGTAAGATGGAGCGGAACTCAGCAGTTACTATGTAATTATCAGAACCATGCAATTTTAATGAATTAGGTTTCTACTAAGGAATTCAATGTAGAATCTCAAAAGGAACATTTAATTATTAACAAGAATAATGGTATACTGAAGGCCGAAGTTGTTATCACAATAAGTCAAAGCTCTCTTAAGATTGTCAAGCCTTTCACAAGCATTAACAACATACAAACTGTTGGCTAGAACAGAGCAGTTTACCTTAGTAAAGGGGGTACTTGAACAATAAAACCCAGAATATTCTCGCGGACCATCAATTTGTCACTTTCTGAAATCTTTTGAGATTCCTCTACAGAATAAACAATCGATACAGTTTTAGGTAATCAGAAGTCATAAATAAGTCAACAGTCAACTACCAACCTCTACATACCAGGATCATTTGGAGACCAGTTCTTTGCAACAAAGTTCTTGAAATGAATACTTGCAACCTGTCGTACAGCCATATCACAGCTCCCATCGACAATAATCTGTAACAACCTAACCAGATGTTGTGGTGCGTATTGAAACTGCAGAAATTACAGAATTATTAGCACAGGTGCTCAACAGAAAATGGCAAAATAGTACAGTTTGCGATGGGAAAATATATAACAACTGTCTGACTTGGGTGTTTGAGGAGTGCTTGCTCTCACGAATTTCACAAAGCTCAGTGAATTTGAACTACCACTAAGTCATGCTTAGTAATTAGTGCAGATCATTGTGGGAGTAGCATACAAGCAACCTAAGCCATGCTTACTAATTAGTGCAGATCACTTTGGGAGGAGCGTACAAGCAATCTACTGTCTTAAGTGTGCCTGGTCATATTACTTGTATACTCAGTTTCTCGCTAAAAGAAAGAAAATATCCTGTTAATCAAGTATATTAGATGGTGGTACAGTGCTGTACATCCCTTCTCTGCCTTCAAATGAAACAAATTACCAAGTATTAGCATCATAGCAAACCAGACATGGTACCAGTACAGGACTTCTCAGGGACCATGTTTTATTAAGTATTATCTGGACAACTAGTTTACATTAGTAACTAACGATAGTGCAACTCATTACTAAATAAATGAGCATGATGTCTCCAGCAAGCATGTTAGCTAGCTTTGAACAGGAAAGAGACAATCATTACTAATGAAAAGATTTACCACAATACAAATAGAAGTACATGGAAAGGCACAAGAAACCATTAAGAAAGGTCGGAAAAGTACATAGTTCCTTTGGAATAAGGATACTCCACTAGCATAGATAACGGAATAAAAGTATAAAACTGCATGTTCAGTGTACTCTAGGCTGACTAGCTTGCACATCTCTGCTGGTACACATAGTCCACTTGATTGAACATTATGGTGTCACCAAATATAGGATTACAAAACAGCAAAAAGACCAACATTTTCCAAAAATGCTGCTTATTCATGTTTTCGCTTTGCAGTAAGAACAGAAAAGAATACCAGCGTTCCATCTGACACAAACATTTTTCAGTTGCCTACGTAGTCCCCCCATTTGAACATGTTGACCGGCTAGTTTGTACTATGATTTGAACAGTAAATTAAGCTACCAACCCATCTCGCCCAGAGCAAGGAGAGAAGTAACTCAAATTACTGTTGGCGACCCCAGAACTTAATGCCCCTAACAACCCAACGCGCTCGAACAGAATACGGCAGTACCAAGTTTACCATGGCCGCAGTTACCATAGTAAGACCTGAAACGAGTACTAGTATGACGCCACAAACAAAACACCCTGTACCCATCAGAATAATCAGAACCCCCCCTCCGCAAACTCCCAAAAACCCCCCATCGTTCACACAGGGACAGCGAGTTCATCACAGTCCCCGAGCCAGATTCGACCGGATCACCAGCCCCTGTGGTACTTGCTGACTTGCATGCTCACCTTGACACACGAAGGGAAGATTTTGGCCCATTTTGAGATAGTTGGAATTGATTGACTGATGAATAATCTATTTTTAAATATAGCTATAAAAGAACGAATTAATTAACTATTAAACGTTGCATTATAAAATATTCCATAAAAGTTATATATAATTTCTTTTTTTCCATTAAAAAGTCTGCTTAGGAAATCGGAATGTGTATAAACAAAAATCCAAAAATCCAGAATCAGAAAGAACATGACTTTGCCATATGATCCCTTTATTCTAAAATGAAATAAACACAAAAGGTTATCTTTTTACTTAAAGGTTGTTGTAAAGTGAAGTTGCGTTACTATGACTCGATTAATTGCCTTGGTTTTGCCGTTTGGACAAGGTAGTTAATAGAGGCATACGATGCATAGGAGAGTGCCACTGAAACAGCATGAGCCATCCAAGTATTCAACAACAATAACTTCAAGAGAAGATGGTCGGACGGTTTTATAAACCTAAGGTAGGTGAGAGGTGAGAATTTATCTATTGAGAGGATGAGAGTTGGCATGCTCCCAGGCATTTTTTTTATGCCAACCTCTTATAATTAGAAACAAATCCTACAAAAACTTATTTTCAAGAAAAAAAAGGCTTTTGGTCAAACACCGGGCATACATAGCAAAACATTTCTAATACCATGTACTGTAGCACGGCAAATTACTATACAACGATATTTATATTGTGACAACACGGCAAATTACTATACAACAACTCATCTGAGTGGAAAACAAGAAATCCAAAGAACACCCTTGGGAAAAAAAAACAATGATATGGTTTTAAAGTTTATTTTTCCTCATTCAAACTACTAGTATCACTTCCAACTTGGCTGGAAGATTTGCAGCGCAGGCAAAACAAGAAAGCCCATTAACAACTAATTAAGTACTCCCTCCATTTCATATTATAAGACATTTTACCTTTTTTCAAGTCAAACTTTGTTAAGTTTGACCAAGTTTATAAAAAAAAAAGCGCCATGCAGCGAACCAAGTATCCAAGCCGGCCCAAAACAGTGCCGTGCAAAAATCACAAGCAAAATAAAGCGACCAGCTTATCTCCGCCAGGAATCGAACCTGGGTCCCGAGTACTCCAACCTTGGCGCACTAGCCACTTGAGTTAAGTTTGATTCTTACATGGAATACTACGCGCAACCATATTTAATAGGGGCAGACAGGGAAAAATACCCCTAATTAATCACTCCTTGGTATGCTAAATGCTGTCCTAAACGTCATTTTTTACCAGTATGGAGGGAGTATGTATTATTATTAATTGGTGCCATTTGACTTAAGTTAGTTCGAGATGTACGTATGATCAGTAGTCTAACTTTTTTTTTAAAGATAATGGAAGCTTTATTTAGACTCAGTTAATTACATCAAGATGATACAATCAATCTAAATCACCCCCGGCCTCTGCATAAAAAAAAGAAGAAACAAACAACCAAAACATCTCCCAAGCATAAAAGTTTGACAGAAACATATATCTTAGTGGCTATCAATTAATAGTCTAACTTACTGCTAGTAGCATCTTTTTGTTTTTCTGTATGATCCTTGGCACTTTTGTGCTTAGAATCCTTGTGTGTTGTGAATATAGATAGCCAAATAAATATACAGCATCATATTGGCAAATTATGTGTTCCACAAGATTGATACATTTTCCAGATTCTGATCACGCAAAAATGTTGGATGCTAGTACTAATTGCTATTACTATTCAGTTACTCCAAGTTGCTACTAACTACTTCGGTTGTAGTAGCAGAGGCCATCCTAGTAAGCTCTAAAACTTTTCACTTCAATGTTCGATTCAACCAGAGAGGCGTATGCTGCTGCTAAACTGGTAAGTTCAGATCTTTCAAGCCTCAACAGACAAAACCGTCTTCTTTGCCGTTCATTGTCAGCTCTAATCTTTCCCATTTGGTCCTGAGGGTGATAAAGAGTAGAACGGCGTTCTGCAACAGGAGACCACATATCTGACCCAGCCACAACCCCTGAGGCAGGCAGTGATAAGATGGATTAGTGAGGAAAACATCAAATTCTGAATTTTCTTATTTGCATTGGATAAACATTATTACATATATCATATATGCAAAGTTTCAGAAAGAGTACCTTGGTCTGAAGGCCAAGCTTAAATCCAAAAAGGATAGAAAGTGGTAAGCCAACAATGTAGAATGCCACCAGGTTGGTCCATGCTGCCAAGTGCTGCCAACCACAGCCTCTTGAAACCCCTGCAAGTTTTTGTTGTACACAAGTTACTACAAAATGGCCTTCATTTGAACAACACGGTAATATCTCTATGTGCTTTTTTAGATAGAGAAAGTGAGAGAGACTACCCACGAACTAACCTGACAAGACTCCCTGTGTAGAGTCCAGCACCACTGACCCGATGAGCAACGGAGTCATCGAAGCGAATTCGCTTATAACTGCATCACTTTTGCTGAACAGCCCTGCCCAGAGATCATGACCAAGGCCTAGGAGCAGAAGAAATGCCACTCCCAGCAGCAGGGAGAGCACTAGCGTCACAGCAAGCGCCTTCTTCGCCTTCGCAACGTTACCAGCTCCAAGCTCATTTGACACCCTTGTGCTGTTAAAAAAGAACATCACTTTTGAGTTAGCATTGTCACCTGTCATGGATGTTGTCAACTGTCACAATGTTACTTACCTGATAGCAGCAGCAAACCCATAGGTGATCATGTATGATATCGCTTCAGTGTTTTCACTGTCAAGTAGTCATTGCACTGGTTTCAGAATTTTACCATAGACACACACACAAAAAAGATAAGGAATTGAATTCTCAGATATGAAAGTGAAGAGATATTTACCACATTGCAATGATAGAAGTACTCATATGAGAATTCGGCATCAGCCCAGCAAGTAAAACCAGCACCTCAAACGCCCAGTACTCAAAGCTGTTATTTACAGTTTGCAAAAACAATGTCATGTGAACACCATCAAATACAATGCTATAAGTTGTTGAATTGATCAGATCATCATTTGTGCACTAACCACACCATCACTGCAGAGGGGATAGCCAGCTTTAGGCCAGGTAGAACATGGCGAAATGCCTCGGTGGAGAAGCCCTCCCAGGTGTGCTTGAACCTTTCTGATAAGCACACATAGGCAGCGAGCATGAGGAAGGAGAGCCACAGCGACACTGACGTTGACATACCAGCCCCAGCATAGCCGAACCCCAGGTAGTGCACGAACGCATGGGTGATCCCGACATGAAGCACCAGTGGCAGGAGTGCAAACACCACCAGCGGTGTCACCACAGATTGTGTCTGTAGGAACCTGAGGGTGCACTGGATGAAGCCATAGGCAAACTGAGCCGGGATGGAGTAACGCAGGAACAGCGTTGCTGTTCTCGCGACCTCAGGGTCCTGGCGGAGGAAGATGAGGACAGACTCTGAGTAAAACCAGAGGAGGGAGACGAGCACCGAGAAGAAGGCTGATGTGATGATGGATGCTTGTAGGTACACCCCCATCATGTGGTACATTTTTGCACCATAACCTTGCCCGCAGAGCGTCTCTAGAGACCCGCTTAGTCCAGTCTGCAAGGGGAAGAATATGCATTGGTTGATAAGCATAGTAATTTCTGTTGCATCCTAGTTTATACAGTAAACTATAGATGTGAACGCCAAATTCTTGCAAATTTCGGACCCTCCCCCCCCCCCAACAAGTGATTATCTCGGCCGAAATTTTCGGTTTTTCTCTTTTTTTTTGCGAATTTAGTTAAATTCAGTAAATTTATGTTAAAATTTCAAAAAAAATTCGGTCCAAAAAGTACCAAAAATACAGAAATTTGAAATCAAAATTGAAAACCCTGGCCATCATAATCTAAAGCTTGGTTTGACTCATGCCATTTTTTTTAGTTGAAGGAGATGCCAAAGTACTACCTATACACTTGGGTTGATGTTGTTATGCACACATATGCCTTTGCAAATTCTTACATCCAACTTAAAGGGAAAAAAACATATAACTCCCACTTTCAACTTCTAGGACTCACTCAAAGCACAAGTAACATCGAGTATGACCAGTTCGGCAAATCTCAATGAAAATTTGGGCTGAAGGAACTAGAGCAACATGCCAAACAGAAGTTGACATATATTTCCATTTCATCAATAAGATCTTGTAGTTGTGAACAAGGGTGTTGAGTTGGTCTTAAATTGTGACCATGTGCTATGTTTTACTCTGTAGTTTGACCATGCTTAATTTTTGGGAGACTCAGGCATGGACGTTATCAGAATTCAGGACAGAGATGATACATTAAACAATGCCCCCCCAAAACTTTTTATATTTTAATCTAAAATAAAACATTCTAAGTTGACTATTACAGGCTTACATCTAATTTATCCTTTTGCAGCCCTTTTGTAGCCAGAACACTCCTAACCATGGCTGTAGGAGTTGACTGCATAAAATTATCTTGTCCTATATATTAAACAAAAAATTCCATCCTCCTTATCTGATGTACTGGTTGACTTGGAACCGAAAGAACACAGAGCACCACTATTTTCAACCAGAAAGGAGACGGTTATGTGCATATATTTCTGTTCAAAGATTTATATATTTTTTTGACTGATATATACCCTACAACGAAAAAAGTTATATATGAACTCATGCTTTGAAGTGACAAGATGCACTTGGATTACAAACTTCTCTTGAAACAGCGTGTGCACCTATACTTGATGAAAAATGGCGTTGAAGTTGTTTGTGTTTTTTCTTCCTTCCAGTTAACATCAGCAAGTAGTTGGTTTATAGTCAGGCAAAGACAGATGGACTATGTGACATTTTAGCACCAACATATGAGAAGATTTGTAATTTGTTTGGTCTAAATCTAGTTTGTAATTTTCATCAAAAAAATAAATCAAGTGTATTCTTTGAAACATTCATAAAAAAAATGACATGTTTAATCTTTCATGCAGATGTCCCTTTCAAAGCGAAATGACTAGCAGGTTTTCAGTGGTTAGTAAATATTGTCGACTGCGCCAATTTGTCATATAAAATGTCAAGTGTGATATTTATTCTTCATATAGCAGGAATAAGGGATGTGCATTATGACAGTCAAACTGAAAAAACATAGAAAACAGTAAATGATCCAAGGGCTTAGAAAGTGTAAATGAGCATGCAACTTTGACCAGACTGGGGCTAATTTTATTAACTGGTAGTATGATATACTATTATAACCTTATGAGGTAAATTTAATTTCGCTTCTGTTAACAAGTTTATTTTCTAGTTTTGGATACACCAATTAGTTGAGACTTGAGAGAATATTATTTAGATCTAAAAGCAAAATGTTGTAAAATTTTGCTTGCACTGACATAGGTAGTGGAGTAGATGATAGATCTCATTTCAGGTAGAGCTCATTACATGCTAACAACACATCTACAACAACCACTACAAAACCAGCTCATTTTATGGCGTTTTGGATTTAACCAAAATTACATATGCATTCTTGCCTGAAATCTCGTGAAATCCTTATCGTAGCAATCACCAACCAGCACCATATATGCAATCCAATTATTTATTTTGTCCACCAACAATAAAAAAATATATATCGAGTTTGGAATCTCGATGCAAAAATGAAGTATGATAAGACATGTCAGATGGTGGGCCCCACTGCATGGTGCACCGTGACTGGAGTAGTGAGACCAACACGTTATATCTTTTCATTCCTTTTTTTATTGTTCAGAAAAAAGTCCAAAAAAGAAAAGAGAGAGACCAACAGTGAAACCATCGGCCGGTGAGCCTCCGGCCACCGGAGACGAAGGAGATGATTGATTAGATTAACGAATCGATTGATAATTAAATTGGAAAAATCTAAGAAATTAAGGATGTGATTTTCAGATGGTTAAGGCCGGTATAGATGAATGAATCAAAAGGAAAGGAATGGGAATGTGATTACCATGAGGGCGATTCCGGTGACGGTGCCCCAGGAGTTGCCGAGGGTGGCGCCGGCGAGCTCGAGCTCTCCGAGGCGGCCGGCGTACATGACGGAGACCAGCGGGATGGCGTAGTAGGCCATGCTGGTCGCCACCATCGGCGCCGCGAACGCCAGCTGCCCCGCCGCCTCCTCCCCGTCCCACCATCCCCACCACCTCCTCCTCCTCTCGCCGTCGCCGCCGTCCTGCTGCTGCTGCTGCAGCAACGGAGCAGCCACTGCCCGCTCATCTCCACCCATCTTCTTCTTCTCTCAACTCTCAACTCTGAATTTACTTTTTGTCTCAACTCTTTTGTAGTTAAGGGCACAGCTTTAATAATAATTACAGTAGTTAATTTTGCCTGCGATTGGATCGATGCAGTGCAATGACATATATATAGCGTGAGCCACGACATTTTATAAGACCAGGCTTGGTGAAATATGGTCACCTTGTGGTGAATTTAGTCCTAGCCCACTGTAAAGAAGCAAGGAGCATGCGGGATAGTAGCGTGGTGCCATGGTAGGGTTAGGTGAAGTGGGTGAAACCTATCCCACAAGTTCCCAGATCCATGGGTCGAGAAATAGGATTGAGGAACACGGGATGCTACTTATTTTAGGTTTAACATGGGAGGGACAATATTGTTCCCGTGTTCCCATAAGTTCCACATTCCATGTGACGTTTGACCGGATATCGGAAGAAGTTTTTGGACACGAATTAAAAAACTAATTTCATAGCTCGCCTGGAAACCGCGAGACGAATTTATTAAGCTTAATTAATCCGTCATTAGCACATGCGGGTTACTGTAGCACTTATAGCTAATCATGGACTAATTAGGCTCAAAAGATTCGTCTCGCGATTTTCGTGCGGACTGTGCAATTAGTTTTTTTTTCCATCTATATTTAATGCTTTATTTTGGTGTCGAAAGATTCGATGTGATGTTTTTGGGAAAAAAAATTTTGCGAACTAAACCAGGCCTTAGGGTGAAACCGGCGAACAATCCACCAAACGGTAAGCTGTGACAGTGATTTTCAGAAGAAAAAAATCGTCTGGAAAAGCCACATGTCTGTAAGATTGTGAAATTTTCTCTTCTTTTGTAGTAATACCTTAGGGGGTGTTTGGGAACTAGGGACTAAATTTAGTCTCTCTGACAAAAACATAAGTCCCTACCATAGAGACTTATGTTTTTGTGAGAGGGACTAAAGTTTAACCCCACTTTAGTCCATCCAACCAAACACCACCTTAGTGCGGCTTGTATCTATGATCTATCTACACCAAATGGGAGTACATGATGTAGCTGAAAATTTGAAACAGTAGCTTCCACATGTGACTCGTGACCTCTCCTAGCTAGTAGTCCTAGCTACTAGATGATAGTGCAACTCTTGTACACACCATATCAGGGAATGCATTTTTTGCTGCAATACATTTCTTTTTCAACCAATGGCATGCATTCCTTGGGTGTATACTAGACTTTTTTTCTGGCAACCTGATTTGATGAGCTGATGCGCAGTTTGTGCACAATGGGCAGCTGCTTTCTGAAAATGACTTGGCGTCGTGCGGGCTCTGGTCGACTCGCTCCTCTGCCCTCACGGCCATCGAGCAAGTCGAAGTAGGAGAGCATCGTGTCGGGGAATACGTAATTATTGTATGGTAGGCTATTAGATTAGTTGTAGGTGTAGTATCCAATTTTATGAGCTAGTAATTGACCATACTTTTTAATTCGCTATAATCATCATCTTTGCCATGCCCATGTTTTGGCGAATTTGCCTTCTCATACCCATTGTTTCCTACTTATACCATGAAAGGTGCGGTGATTTCTTATGTATCTTTGTTATATTTTTCAGATCATCATATAGAAGACACGCACCATACTTTGTGACATTTCTTATGATAATAGTCAAGTTGTTGAAGTAGAATAACGCCGCCACACATTAAGCATGTGATGTGCAACCCGCGGTAGCACCCGGAAACACGCCGCCATAGGGAGTGGGTAGATGCCGCCTAACGGATACCCGGGAGGGACCTCATCAAGGTGAACGAGCGTCGGTTTGTTCTAGATTCGGCAGGCTAGCTAGGGCATCCTCTAACACCGTAGAGACGAGAGACGACGAGTAATTGGTGGATTTGAGAACGATAGACTTGGGATAGGTAGCAAGAATGAGTGAGATGTAGAATATATAAGAAGGTTTGGATACTAAATTGATTTTGATGTTTGATTGGTTGTTGTTTCAATCGGACTTAGACCCCTTATATTTATAGGGGAGTGGATTTACTTCCGAGGGGTTTTTTCATATCCAATTAGGCGTGGAAACCGGTTAGGACTCTAAAAATCTCAGGCCTTAGCAAGAAAAATCGAGCACCACAAATCGGACTTGGAGTCGGACTCTGTCGGTCTGACTAGCCAAATGTCGTTGGTGGCTAGTCAGACCGGTCTTGTGTGGCAACTGGCATATTTCCAAATTGGACTATAGTTTTCTTTTTCATTTGAGCATTTTCACGAATATAATCATCTGAAATTTGTGAAGCATATATAGTACAGGAACACATGTCAACAGCTTGGTGGCGACAATACTTGTCCAAACTTTGTACCCAACTAGTTGAAATCCTTAACCAATTTTTACCGTAGAAATTAACAAAGCTGGACGCCTAGGAGATTACAGGAGCAAGAAGAGCTCGTCCAATTCCAGTGTCCATCTCAAAAAGGAAAACTCCAATTTGTGCTACTAGCTAAGTGCAATTGATGGTATGATTTTAACTTAGTTGATCACAAACAGTTCTGGAGGGTGCTCCACTGCTTCCCCCTTCTTTTTTTTTTTCCAAAACCAAAAACAATATCAGAAGTTTGAAATTACCCAGCACTAACACGGTGCAGTACTGGCCTACTGGGGTTTACATACACCCTGCACTAGCTAATTCATTTCCGCTGCTGCCGTTTTGACGACGAGCTGATGATAGAGTGGGTGACAGTGCTAGGCTAGCTAAGCACTAGCAGTGGACCTGTGAGCTGACGAGGGGGAAGTCGAAGGGCGTCATCCAGGCGTAGGTGAAGCGCACGGGCGGCGCGCCGCGGCGGATGGCGCGGCCGCCGCGGAGCACGCATCGCTCGTCGTCGACGGGGCTGCCGGAGTGGATCTGGTGGCTCGTCGGGATCTTCCTCGTCCTCGGCCTCATGCTCTTCGTCCTGCACCACAACCAGAGGGAGCATTTCCGCCCGCCCGTAGTCGTGAGTCCTCGTCAAACTCTTGCTTTTCTTTTTAATTTCTGCTTGATTGATTCGGCGCTTGCTGAATTCCGCGAGATCTTCCGAAAGATCACAGCTTTTTTTTTATGCTACTTCTTTCTAAGAGACTCTGAAAAGTCCATGCTTTTTGGTGTATATAGATTGTTTCTGTGTTTCACCTACCTCTTTAAATGGATCTCAATTATTAGCATAATGCTCTGAGATCTTTATCTGTATGCTAAGTATTACTACAGTGCTTTCTTTGTAATTATGCGAACTGAATGCTAGCCAACTTAGCAGGGATATGTGGTTGAGTGGATTGGCTGAGCTCAAATTACAGCTATTTCAGTATTTCTAGATCTCTCTTTCCATAATTCAGTATAAGATCCTTCACTCAAAGTCAGCATCTCTTTTCTCTAGTCTCTAGTAAATTAGTCATATTTATGAAAATTTTAGCCGTTCCCATGTAAAAAGCGTTTGTTTTGTGATGTCTAATCATAACTGGTTGTTAGAAATAGCAAATGGGCTGTATGGTTCAAGAGTTGGTGTGACATTATAGATAGGCTGTCTATGGACTTCTTTGGAGATCTGCTCAAGTACTTAGGTAGAGTGTCATCCTCAGAAGGTGGTTTCCCATATTCCATGTTGATAACATATACTACTACTGTACTAGGAAGACGATTACTTTCTTCTTCGATCTGATATCAATGGTGTGCCTTTGGTCAATATTCTATATGTAGTGTCAAAGGTTCACAACTTTAACTTGTGCAATTGAAATATTCAAGGGTTAACTGTTAGTCATATATTTTCCTCTGAATTAATACCATAGGGCACAGCTATTCTTTTTAATCATCTAGGGATATTCCTGCCTATCTTCTAGAGTGCAAGTCAGATTAGCTTTTGTTATGATTCTGAACCATATGGTACATGGACTGCAGTAAAGCTTTCAGTTTCCCTGTGGGCACCTGATTAGTGTCAGTTGATTGAAATCCTTCATTGAATGGTAATGTCTATGTTAACTGGAATTTGTATTTCGCCAAAGAGATAGCTAAGGAAAACTGATGATTTTCAACATATGAACATGATAGTGAAGCCGACGCAACTTTGGCAAGTTTGCTGGTCATGATACATTAATAATCATTAGAAAAAAGTATTCTTCCTCTACAGTGGCGTGCTAATCAAATTAACAGAATATTTTATAGAATATGGTATTTTAAACTAATGCACTTCTTCCAGGATCTATAAACTTAGAGGCTTGAATTACTCTAGTTTGGCTAACCTCTCAAGGTTCAAGCTGTTCGAAATTTCAATCATTTGATTGTTTTCCAATTTATTCTCAAGCTGTAAAATTTAAAGGCACAACATTGTTGGCCTATGTAGAAAAAAGCAGTTTGTTTTGAAGCCAAGATTTTCTAAAATCTGTTGTGTCATCTATATTTTGCTAATATGTATGTTTTCCATCCTAGTTGACTTTCTTGGCAAAACTTGGCCAAATGATGGGGACAACTACCTAAATTTTTTAGACATAGCCAAAATTGGACACAACCAAAAAGCCTAAGTTATTTCTTTGTTGAATCACCCAAGCATATAATGATAGCAAATGTTAATAGTCCCTCTTAATTCTTTCGACAGAAGTATGATCTCATTCTTGTGCATGTTTTTGCCTCCAATTTATATTGGAGGCACTAACTGTTCATAAAGACACTGAACAACACATGTTTATAGTCTTAAAAAAATGCATTTTCATAGCCCCTCTTAATATGCACAGTTAATGCCATAGAGATCAATGGCAACCTGTTGCAATAACAATTAAAAACTTTACTATGGACTTGAATAGTTGGAAAATGATTACACCCCGCCCTTGAATCTTGATAAAAGCTTACCAGTTTTGCATGCTTCATACTGGAGGATTAATTTGAGCCATGAGTGATATAGCTAATGGACCATATGAACTATAAAGCAAAAAAAAAAAAGTTCATTCTGTTACTTCAAGTACCTTGAGATTTTCTCTATCAAGGAGAGATATTTCTTACAATTGATTCTGTCCACTGCAGAAAAATGTTGCTTTTATTCAAATCACTTCAAGTGTATGCTTTTTCACTAAATTTTTTTTACTTGTTCCAGGATAAGGGTTCAGAATTTGAGGAAACCCATCATGAGAAAGTAAATTTCACAGAAGAGCTTTTAAGCAGTACATCATTTGCACGCCAATTGACAGATCAAATGACTCTAGCAAAGGCTTATGTTGTCCTTGCAAAAGAGCATGGCAACCTTCAGCTTGCATGGGAGCTTAGTTCACAGATAAGGAATTGTCAAAGATTGCTATCTGAAGAAGCTGTTAGTGGGAAGGCCATCACTAAAGAAGAAGCCCACCCAATAATAACTCGGCTTGCACGGTTAATATACAAAGCACAGGACTCTCATTATGATATCAGCACAACAATTGTAACACTGAAGAGCCTTGTCAATGCACTTGAGGAGCGTGCAAAGGCAGCAGTTGTTCAGACTGCTGAGTTTGGTCAGTTAGCTGCAGAGTCCGTTCCCAAGAATTTGCACTGTTTAACTGTTAAACTGACGGAAGAGTGGCTTCAGAACCCAAAACATAGGGGTCGCTCAGAAGAACATCGGAACTCCACACGATTGGTAGACAATAATCTGTACCATTTTGCCATATTCTCTGATAATGTTCTTGCCACATCAGTTGTTGTCAATTCTACAGTCTCAAATGCAAACCACCCTCAACAGCTTGTATTTCATGTGGTCACAGACAGGGTCCACTTTGGGGCTATGTCAACTTGGTTCCTCATAAATGACTTCAAAGGGTGCACTGTTGAAGTCCGCTGCATAGATGAGTTCACATGGTTGAATGCTGTTGCTTCTCCTCTGGTTAGGCAGCTATCTGAGATGGAAACTCAGGGTTTCTACTATGGTGATTCTAAAAATCTTGAAAGAGAAATAAAGTTCCATAATCCCAAGTTTGTTTCTCTGTTGAACCATTTGCGGTTCTACATTCCTCAAATACTACCTAATTTGGAGAAGGTGGTTTTTCTCGATGATGATGTTGTGGTACAGAAGGACTTGACACAGCTATTTTCGATAGAGTTGCACGGTAATGTTATTGGAGCAGTGGAGACTTGTTTAGAGTCATTTCATCGGTATCACAAGTATCTTAATTTCTCCCACCCAATTATCAGCTCCAAAATTGATCCGCATACTTGTGGGTGGGCTTTTGGGATGAACATCTTTGACTTAATAGCCTGGAGGAAGGCAAATGCCACAGCACTTTATCATTATTGGCAAGAGCAAAATGCTGATCTATTGCTCTGGAGGACAGGGACACTTCCTGCAGGCCTTTTGACGTTCTATGGCCTGATGGAACCCCTAGATCGCAGATGGCATGTCTTGGGGCTAGGATATGATGTTGACATAGATGATCGTTTGATTGAGAGTGCCGCTGTCGTGCACTACAATGGGAATATGAAACCATGGCTGAAGTTAGCCATTCGTCGGTACAAGTATATATGGGAGCGGTATGTCAATTTCACACACCCATATGTTAGAGTGTGTTTGTTGCATTAGAAAGTCTGCAATCACTGTTCACCATGAATGTGTCATGCCATTGAAGCTAGGCGCTTCGGTTTCTTACATGGAGTTGCTTTTTGGCACCTTGTTTAAGAAATCCTTCGGAGAGGTAGATTATATACTCAAGAGACAGCATCAAAGAAGCCAACTGTTAAAATTTCTTTTTGGGTGGGGGACTTGGGGGAGATTCATTTTGAGATGAAAATAATTCCTTTGCAGATTTTTACATACAATTTGGACTGGAAATTTTAGCAGTCTAACCAGATCATCTGGATAGATATTGTAAAAGAGATATAGGTGTTGGATCGATGGGGTCAATTTTTGAGATGTAGGAAATGCCAATTGCCGATTCAGCTGTTCAGAGTTGCTGGTGTTACATTCTTTCCAGTACATTGTGTTTTATACTGGTGAAGACGCTTCTCCTTTTCTCTTTGTATAAACAGCTCTGTATTCTTCATACAGTATGAACTCAGCTCATTTGATAAAAGGAAAGCAAAATCATTTTGATGTGCTGAAACTGAGTTGCTTAGAAATTATAGCCCGTGTAACTGAATAAACTATATCATCTTTCTCTTTGCTTGCTTAGTTCTAAAATCTCTAGACGTCAAACATTTAAGTTTCTCCTTTGCTCGGAAAATTCTTAAATATCTGTCATGGGCACCATTTGGGCGTGAGGCTGCTAGTGACTTTTGTGCATGTAATTGTAATATGGGCAATGACCAATGAACCGAGTAGAAACTGTACATTGCACAAACATGTTTTTTTTTTCATGAATGAACAATTAACCTGATGAAAAATAGTACCAGAAATTGATCACATTTACCTTTAACTGTTCTTGTTATTTATTTATCCCATTACACTCTACTTTATTCGTCCTAAAATAAATCACTCTTGTACAAGAATAGGAACATAGGGCACGGAGTATATTCCATTAACACGTTAGCAGGTCACCCCAGTTGCCAACAAATGCTGAATTGCTGATCATGAGGCATTGAGGTCCAGGTTATATCATCATTTGCCAATGTAGAGAGTAATCAGCTGAAAACCTTAACCGTGGTTGCTTAGAGCAAGTTCAATAGTATAGCCAACTACTGGCTCCAATTTATCTATAGCCAATCTAATAGCTCATTCATACAATAGTTACATACTACACTATTAATATCTGGTCTCACCTGTCATGCACACACTGTGTCTTGAAGTCCGTGCTACAGCTGGCTACAAATCTAGAGCCCGCTGCCCTCCTCTCTCCTCATTTATCTGCTTAAAATATGTTTGCAGCTGGCTTATAGCCTGCTATTGTACCTGCTCTTAGGAGGTAAAGTGCAGTTTAGATCCAGATCTGGTCGGCAGGTTAAAGCGCGACATGAAAAGCTCTGCACTTTTTTCTTCAGCTCCCTCCACCACTGCTTGCATTGCAAGCAGTCTAGCAGAGGCAGATGCAGGAGCATGATCGTGTCAGCTGTGACAAAGAGATCTCATCTCATGTGTCTCTCCTCCCTGGCGACACGCACTGTCCAGAAACGCTTTCCTGTCTCTCCCAACTCTGCTGGTCTCTCCTCCTATGGATCCCAGAAAAAGATTTCAAACCTGGCTTTGCATTGCTGTTCTTGCCGACGAAACAGAAGAATTGATCAGAACAGAAAATGTTTTGGTCTAGTTTTGGGCCGTTTTTGCATCGCCAAGATTTGAGCTGTTTTTGCTTTATTTTTAATAATGAAATTCATTTCGACCTTTGATTTAAAGAAGCTATATTTGGTTATTACACAGCTTGCAGCTCGAAAGATTGGGCGATCATACAGTTTGAATGAGCTCACTGTTATTTGCTTTGGTTGAGCATATGTACAGTGAAGTAAGATGTTTGGATTTGAAGCGAAAATTCCCCAGCCTGCAAATTCCAGACCCCAGGTTGTATTATATTGGTTGGATTGGAAGGAGCAGAGGAAACCTGCGCATTGATTAATTAGCGCCATGTTTAGTTCATGAAAAGAATTTTTTTGGGTGTCACATATAATGTTTGATCGGATGTCGGAAGAGGTATTCGGACACGAATGAAAAAACTAATTTCATAACTCGCCTGGAAACTGCAAGACGAATTTTTTAAGCCTAATTAAGCCGTCATTAGCACATGTGGGTTACTATAGCACTTATGGCTAATCATGGACTAATTAGCCTCAAAAGATTCGTCTCGCGATTTTCATGCGAACTGTGCAATTAGTTTTCGCTTTTAAGTATATTTAATGCTCCATGCATATGTCCAAAGATTCAACATTACGTTTTTGGAAAAAAAAAATTAGGAACTAAACCAGTCCCTAGGTCTTTCTGTCTGCTGAGACATCCAATCAACAATTTATGATTTGTGAAGGGTTCTAAGCAACCAGACCTGCTTGTAGCCGTGCGCGCGTGAGCAGCTGAACATGTCAATACGGCGATAGATTGACGAGATGCAGAGCAGGAGCAGAGCGCTGCTCCCCGGTCCTTTTCTTTTCGAGGGATTGGCTGTTTAAACGCTGCAAGTCCACGCTGCATCCAACCCCTGCATACGCCCGTATCCCACGAGATTTCCTCTCTTTTCATAAACCAGAAACGTGTACACGACAAAGGGCCAAAGGGGGACAATTTGGCCATGAGGAACATAATCTATCTTGCACAAAAAATTGACACAGCTGATGTACACATTAGTACTCTCTCTCTTCGGTTAGCACGAGTGCATGATTGATTGGTTTGAGCGGGTGTGTAGGTAGTATCTGTATCAAACCGCAAGCGCGAGTACTCCGTCCTGACTCATGCATGATTTATTGGTTACGGCATCAACAACGATTTGCAGTTGGAGCCTGGGTTATACGGAAGGTAGTAGAGCTCAAGAGAAAATCGGACGGGGATGCACGAAGAGGCTGACGGCGATGGCCGGTTTGCAAACAGGCGTAGCAGCAAAGCAACGGAACTGCTATACCAGACTCTGTCCATTTCGTGAGGAAAGAAGAACGAGAAACGTTTTACTGAAATTCCTACGCTTTCTTTGCCTGCGTGTTGCTTTCCCTCTGAAGGCCGTGTTGAACGAGCCTGGCTCGTGCGCACGCGACGCTGTTTTTCTACTATACGCCGTTACCGTGTGTCTCGATCGGGGCCAAGCAAGGAAACCGTAGACGTCGTCGCGAGCTGCAAACCATGTGCTCTGACGTTGCTGAAGCCAACACAACTGTAGTTTTCTTTTAATCATTTCAACTGAAGTTACATTTGGGCTGTGTTTAGTTCAGCGCAAAGTTTGGATTTTGGTTGAAATTGAAGATGATGTGACTGAAAAGTTATGTGTGTATGGCAGTTTAATGTGATAGAAAAGAACTAAAGTTTGAATCCAAACTTTGAATCTAAACACAGCCTTGGCTATATTTACACATAAAGGAGTACACAATTAAGAGATCTTTTTGTGGACCACCAGTTCACGTTTCCAGGGAACTGAGAGGAAAATGTTCACAGTTCAGCGTTAGGAGGATCAGAGTAGTACCATTTATGTCCACATTTATGCATTTTCGTGTACGTAAAACCGATTGAACCATAGAGCAATTCTTGCATTGGTCTTACTAGTTAAGCAGGAGTTGAGTGGGTTCCCATTATGCAGCGATTTATAAAGATCGAGCCAACTGTAGTACTAGTACTATCCAGCTATCGCTAGATGCAAGCAGAGAAACATATGGCGAAACGGGAAAGAGGAAATGCCAGGACGGCAGGAAAGAAAAGGAAGCGAATAAAAGAAGCATTTCAGTTGCAAATGAGGAGATACGAATACGAGCTGTTTTGCAGTGTCGAGGAAGAAGAGGCAACTGGGTGCGTGCGTCCACATCGAGTTCTGTTTTTCCAGTAATCATCGGTGCAAATGGACGATTTACGAAAGCTTAACCTCACCACATGATACAATGATAGGGAAATAAATTTCAGAAAAAAAAAACCCGAAAGCGAAACAACCGTGGAATGGTTCCTTGCAATGGCAATGTTGAACTAATTCGCCGGGCCGGGGCAATGCTGAACTAACGCGCTTCTCATTTTCATACTCACCATCAAATATAGCTTTCAAGTTTTAAAGCGTATCGATATAAACAGTAATAAACTTCTGAAATGGTTTCTGCAACAAGCTGACATGTACCCAAAGAAGCTAGTTTGTCAGTTGGATCCTAGGGGAGAAAGCTGAACCGTCAGCACTGATTCTGGGAGACTTGTCTAAACTAAAGAGATACAGCAGATTAAAGTCAACAAAGTTTTGGCCATCCTATCAAGTATTCAAGTGGAAAACTCTAAAGAAGGCATTAGAGCAAGGTCAATAATACAGCCGACTACTGGTTCCAAAACATCTATAGCCAATCTAATAGCCCATTCATACAATAGTTAACTATAAAAATATACTACACCATTAATACTCGGTCCCACCTCTCATACACACATAACATCTTGGAGTATGTGTTGTAGCCGGCTACAAATCTGTAGCCCGCTTTCTTCTCTCTCTTCTATTTTCTTCTCGATATAAGGTTATAGCCAGCCTATAGCCTGCTATTGTACCTGCTCTTAGTACTAAGATGCCCATTAGCAATTTCTTATGGGGATTCCAGTTGATCCATCGGTAAAAGTACTTCACCTTTTTTGTTTAATCTCAAATTTAAACAGGGCAGTTGTCAAGTACAGCTATGCCTTACCATCAGTGTAAACGGACGGGTCAACTGCTAATTGCACCCATCAATTCAACTCCTCCGAACCCACAAAGCTTGCATAGAAAACTTCCCGCCAAGTCCGGCCCGCCTAGTCTTTCTCAACAACCAGAAAATAATAAGTGCTCAAATATGACATTTTTTTTTAAAAAAAAGAAATGATCAAACGATAAAACGCGCAAACGCCCGCAGATTTTAAACCTCAAACACCGAGTCTTTGGTCGTCTCAGTGTCCGTCTCCTTCCTCATCTCCAACTCAGGAGATCATAGAATCCGAAACGAACCGCTGCAGCAGCTGATCGTCAGGCCATGTCGAACGCCGACGTGGAGGCCGGCGGGCCGGCGGGGAGGGAGGCGACGACGGGGATCAAGCCGCCGCCGGGGAGGTACAACCCGAGCGGCAGCGGGCCGAACGCGGTGGCGCCGGCGTCGCCGCCGCCGCCGTTCTACTACTACGACCAGGCGGCGGCGCAGGAGCGGCACCACCGGACGTGGGTGGTGCCGCTGGTGGTGATCGCCAACGTGGCCATGTTCGTGGTGGTGATGTACTACAACAACTGCCCGGCCAACGGCGGCGGCCGCGACTGCGTCGGCCGCAGCTTCCTCCGGCGGCTCTCCTTCCCG
>CM020180.1:37044748-37138927 GCA_009805545.1 Oryza longistaminata
AGGACGCGTTCACCAGGTGCTCGGGTATCTCTTCGAGGAGGGGCGGCGGACCGAGGGGAGCTCCCCACGGCGTACGATCTCGCCGGCATCGGCGCCGTCTACCGCCGCAGGCCGCTCCTCGTGGTCCGGCGGCACTGCAGATTGGCACTCCTTCGGCCGATGGTTTGCGCTGCGTACCTCGACCGCGTCAACGAGCGCTCCGACGACATGTTCGAGGTCCGCCATGCTTTACGTTTGCTTTTGATCTCGTGCACGCTTGCTGTTTGATTAAATTCCTACATTTTTGGGGGATTGTTCGTGAGCTGATTTTGCATTGGTCGGTGCTGATGCTGCAGATCAGGGCTGCTCAACTCAGGAGAATACTATTGGAACTTGGCCCGGTATGCTTCCGTTTGCTGTACTGTGTACATATGGGCTCGTTCGTGTACCGTTATGATGATTGATGGGTATGTCATTCTGCTCTTGATGGCAGACATTTGTGAAGATTGCACAGGCAGTTTCATCGCGACCGGTGAGCCTCAGCAGCCAAGTAGTTCTTGCATTTTCATTCACTTCTAATTAGAGCTTTAGCCTATGATTTGATGAATTGTTATCTGTCAAATGGTTAGTCACGCACCATTTAACAGTCACATTTATTGGAAATGAATGTGCTATTCTGCCTCTTAACTATATGCAGGTGGTGTTTGGATCCCAGGGACCTTAAATTTTCAGTCCCCTCTATTTAAACCACTAATTTAGAGTATTAAATTAAGACTACTTACAAAACTAATTACATAATGAAAAGCTAATTCGCCCGTCGGAGCTACCAACGCTGTAGATCGCGGCGGAGGCGGAGGCGGAGGCGAGCGGAGGAAGAGGAGGCCGCCGCCGCCGACGGCGGCGGCGAGGCGGTGGGACCCGGACGGCGGGCTCGAATCGCCTCGCCGGAGCCGGAGCGGGGAGCGGACGCGGGTGGAGGAGAAGCATCTGGAAACGTAGGGATCTCAGGGATTTCGAAATTTCGAATGGGGAATCGAGGATTGAAGAGTTTGAGAGCGGATGAACCAGGGAGAAGTGGAAGCGGAGGGGATTAGCCGATTAGGCGCCAAAGAGAGTGGTGGTGGTTTCTAATGGAAAAATATCCACTCCCCAACGTGCGGCTCAGATCTTATAGCGAACGCATCGCAAGAGATCACCGGAGGCGCAGCGCGTGACACGTTGACAGGAGCTAGCGGCGCACAGAATCCAAACCACATTTGAGCCAACTATGAGCATTTTATAGCTTATATTAGAGTTAGCATGAACACCCTTCGTCCCTAAATATTTAACGTCGTTGACTTTTTAAAATATGTTTGACCATTTATCTTATTCAAAAGAAATATATAAAACTATATGTAAACATAAAAGTATATTTAACAATGAATCAAATGATAGGAAAAGAATTAATAATTACTTAAATATTTTAAATAAGACGAACGGTCAAACATGTTTTAAAAAGTCAATGGCGTCAAATATTTAGGGACGGAGGGAGTACTATAGACGAACTAAAGTTATGTTTATTTTTCTTCTATTCTCGTCTATACACTTAAGTATTTATCTTAATTGAAAGTTATGAGTATGTGAGAGCTAACACTCTTTATTTTTCAAATTCTCTCTTCTCCACATAAGCTTAATGTATTCATCTTGAAAGTTGTTTTTTTCTAAGTTGTGACAGGTATCCTCCATGCGAGAGCTCACCACGCTTGGCATAAAGAACCAACGTCTCCTTCACCTCTCCTCATCCCACGTCTCCTTCACCTCTAGCGATTCCACAGGCAATGTTTGTGTCGCTTGGGACTTTAGGCTCTCCTCCCGCCACTCCACCTCCTCCTCCTTCTCCTCCTCCACAAATAAGGGAATATCAAAGCCTTCCTCCTCTTACTCTCAGGCTCCCCCACCGCTATGGTGGTTTATTCAATCTCAAACCCTAATAATCCGTAACACTAAAAACAAATAGGAAGGAAGGAAAAGGATTTGGGTTGGGTTGGGTTGGGCTTGGGTTGTAGGGAGGGTGGTTGTATGGGCCGCAGGTGTTAACTTGGGCAACAATTACGTATCCACTTTTAAGGGAGTGTACTGTGTTGTATTCCCATTCTTTTATGTAATAACTGTCTTATAAAATTCTTAGTACTATTTTGTCGTTTGAGAAACATAGTACAAATACAGACACTAACAACGCACGCACACTCACCCGAATGAACGTACGCACGAACACTCTACCCTCATAAGCACCTCCGGAAGACTGCAACGCTATATCTTGAGATTGACGAAGTTACTACGGGCACCTTGCTGTCGACACGAGTACGTCGCCTACTACTGAAAGAATAATTAACCATAAATGCAAGCACCCGAGTCAAATATAGGATTTGAACCTGAGAGGACTGGTTTCACCACAAGAGCTACGCAAAAATCTTAGTACCATGTTACTAATAGCTTATTATTATCTCTCTTGCTTCACTGACGCCGATTAATTAATTCATTCATGTCATGCATCTAGGTTGAGCAGAAAAATAACATAATTTCAGTTGCATCTTGCAATTTTTTGGTGCACTAATAGTTAAGAGATCTTGTTTGTCTCCACTGTTGTAAGAGGATATTATATCTAAGTGTTGTATATTAGCTAAGAGCCCATATCAAACTTTACTAGATGTCCTAATATCAACATGTTGCTGATTTTCCGTGAGAAAAACCTGTCATTATTGAGACAACTACACCATGTATATTAATTGCATGTTGAAAAGGAAAAATGAGTTGTTTTTCAATATTAGAAAAACTCATAATTACCTCCAAAACTATTGCAACTGTTCAAATTACCCCAAACTCAAATACCAATCATTTTATACCCCCAATCCTTCAAACCGAACAAATCAAATCCCGACTCAATCTAGAGTGGTTTGATCTTACATGACATGCACGTGGTAGTCTAATCGGCCAAAAAGTATTTTAAAACCAGTGGGCCCTACCTGACAGTGATTTCCTTTGTTATCTTTGTCGCTCTTCACCTTCTTCCGCTACATTAAGCTCCTCCTCCCAACTCACCTAGTGGGCTTTGGTGAGACGAGGCTCAACCGTCGCATCCCTTCTTCCATTGGATCGATTTCGGTAGGCGTAGCAGGCTCCAACTAGGCTACTATGAGCCGCTGCACCCCTCTTCCTCTCTTCCACTCCGTTCTGTCATGACTTTATTTTTAAATCCACAAAATGCAGTATTTGGCATTTCACAGGAAACTAAGGGCATTATACAAGACATGCATACACACAACTTAAATATAGCCAAAAATTGCTAGAGGACACCTACAAGTTTGCGCTCTTTGATGAAGGACACCACAAGAATGTGTTTTTGCTGGAGGGCAGGAGGCTCATCCACGCCGCCTCCTCCGCTGGGTTCAGGTGTGGCAGCCCTGTCCTTTCCACCGTCCACTCTGTCGCGTAGCTAGAGGGTAGAGAGAGAGGGGGAGGGTGATGACATGTGGGTCCCACCATAATATTTAACTTTTTCAACATGATACCCATTGACATGTTGCCCAACATACTATTCGTTTTAACTTTTCTCGAACCAGATTCTTAATGACATGTAGGTTGAATTGATGTTTTTATTTTTTTTAGTGCCACATAGGAAAACCATGTAAGTCAAACCTCTTTAATACTGCTGATGAATTCGATTTATACTGTTTTAAAAGTTAGGGATATGGTTGAGGGACGTGAATGAAACTCGATCAATCAATAATATGAACGGTGAATTCACATGTTGAACTCCGTGACTATATCAATTTTAGATATTTTCTAAAATTTTTACTGCACTTGGTTGCTCCGTGTCAGCTTGGGCCATATGTACACGGACCAGCCCAACAGCCAGAAGCCTGTTGCTCTCCATGGGCCGTAGTCGTGCCACGTGTCGATCCTGTGCTTGGGTTTCGTAGCGGCTGCGTTTCCTCGTTTTCCTTTCCTTTTTATTTCTTACGATAATTATGTTTCAATTCGTAGCGGCTGCGTTTCCTAGTATGAGGGATATGTAGTGAACTTTTTCATTGGAGGAATAAATTGCAGCCCGGCCCGTTTATCACAATCCAGCCCAGCCCAGCCCACCTACAACACCAATCCTGGCCTAACAGAATACAGCAATAAATAAGGGACTACCTATACATTTGTCGACAAATTTTCTCCTCAAAATTTGACAGATATAATTATAGTGTAATTACACTGTAACTTATATGTAATTACACTGTAACTTACATGTAACTACAGTGTAACTTATATGTAAGTTTCACATAATTTTGAATCGTTAGATCTGTTACAAGATTTGTTTTGGTGAGGAAGAAAACAAATCATAGCACACACATATGTGAAAGAATTTGTTCCCACGACCTCCAATTTACCGAAATAACATGTTACGGAGAGATTTTTGAAAGTTACATACAAGTTACACTATAGTTACAGTGTAATTACATGCAAGTTACAGTATAATTACACTATGATTGTACTGTAATTACATCTGTCAAATTTTTGGGGAAAAATTTGTCGACAAATATATAGAAAAATCGTTCTCCATACGGTGCCTTTCGCGGGAGGTTGGCCCGTGAGATCTGTAACTGCAGAGATGGCATTGGGCAAACTTTAGCAGGTTCTCCTTTTCTTTCATTAGTTTATCAACTATCATACAAATTTTAGTCATTTCGGTTTTTTGTACTTTTTCAATAAAATCTTAGGGTTTTGAATCACAAAATTCTTAAAATACACAGAAACAGGATATATAAAAATAAAAAAAAATAGATTGTTTCAACCGATATTACATGATTTCAACATAGATTAGCACTAGAGATAATGTTTTGGATGGTTCGATGGAATCGAAACATACAATTTTGTATACTATATAGGAGTTAGAGGAAGAAAAATTAACTTGCCAAATAAAAGTAACAGTTTTGCTATCATATATTTGCCCCTCTTTTTTTTAAGGGTGGGAGGGAGGGAGATCGTTGCGTATTACTTGTCGTGATAAGATTCGTGTCAAGTTTCTCCTCCTATAGATGTGGTGATAGAAGACGGTCCAACTAGTAAGGGTATAAGGTTTGGCATTGGGGTCAAGATGGGAGGGGGTGACAATAGAAAAGAGGGGAGAAGTTTGCGGGGTTCAGAGGGATGGTTGTGGACAGCAGCAGCCTGGTGCGCGGGACGCGATGCAGCTGTGACATTGCTAAAGCCATAGGGGTCAACAGGGATGCAATGAGTTGTCGTTGGCAACAGGAGTCATAGGTTCATGATCAATTAGGAAGTGGACGTGAAAACAACGTGAGAGGGCACTCGTTGCTATCATGCTTAGGGCCCCTTTAAATCGCAGGATTGAAAAAACGTAGGAATAGGAAAAACGTAGGATTTTGATAGGAATATAAGCGTAAAACAAAGGATTGCAAAACACAGGAAAAACACAGGAATGACCGTTTGATTGAACCGTAGGAAAAACACAGGAATTAGATGAGAGAAATAGACTCAAAGGAAAGTTAGCAAGAGGTTGAAGCTCTTGCTAAATTTCCTCCAAAATCTATATAGGATTGTCCATTCCATAGGGATTTCAAAGGATTGGATATGATTCAATCCTTTGTTTCAAAGGGTTTCATAGGAAATTTTCCTATAGAATTAAAATCCTCTAAAATCCCTATGTTTTTCCTCCAATTCAAAGGGGCCCTTAGGGTGGAGAATGGTTGGGGGCGAGAGACAAGCGTGTGAGCCCGCGCACTCCGCTGGGAGGATGAAGGGGGAGGAAAAACAATAGGGTTACCGATCACGCACAACTTTTATTGTGATTTGGACCATTCAAAAAATAATGAGATGATGGAGGAGTTTTTATCGAATGGTGGATATGCAATTTCAAAAATAAAAGAATAGTATGCATTAGTGATGTCCACCCTTTGAGTAAAATACACGCTAATCACCTAGTACATGTTTTACAGCACAATATACAAAGTCATGTGATCAAGCGGAGTATAATAAATGGTCTCAAAAAAAAAAGCGGAGTATAATAAATGACTAAAAGAAACTCCAAATAATCGTTGTAGTTCGTATCCAGTCCATATATGCTCAGTGAGGCCCATATATCCTATTTCTGGCCCAGCCTGACTACGTGACTGGGCATTACAACTGCCACATGGGCCCTCGGCCCTTCGTCCCGTCGAATTCATAACGCTGAAGGCCCATTAACCACTTGTTTTCTCTCGCTCCTCTTCCCTGGAGAAGTGGGAACTGGGAAGTGACAGTGAACAGTAGTAAGGCATGCGTGCACACAGACAGCGGAGGGCGACTTCTGCATGTCGTACGCACGTTATGTTGACCGAGTAAGACATAGGTCAACCGTATTGACTAGAGTAGTAGAAATATTGCCACGAGTACCTCATGTAGAACGAATCTTGTGTTTGACTAGTGCCACATGTATGTCTGGCACATCTCCATGACTCCATGCACACCCGCGTTGACCGCCTAGCCGTGTTCCGTGTGACAGCATTTAGTTTTGCTGGGACCAGATTATGGTAATAATGGAGACATGGAGTACATTCTGTTGTGGATGCCGCAATGCTGCATCACTTGTGTCAGCCCGAAAACTTGTTTACGGCTGTGTTTAGTTCAGCGTAAAATTTGAATTTTGGTTAAAATTAAAAATGATGTGACTGAAAAATTGTGTGTATGATAGGTTGATGTGATGGAAAAGGACTGAAGTTTGGATCTAAACACAGCCTATTTTTTTTTGGAGAAAAGACACAAAGGCCCAGCTTTACTGAAAGCTTAAAAGGTTCACACATTTGCTGGGGACTCCAGCTTACAGACAAAAGGCGCAAAGTTTTCAGAAGAAAGAGACAATGCTGCTGGCACAGCAAGACAAGCCAGAGATAGACAAGTTAGAACAGAAAAGGTCCCCCGCAGAAGACTGTCCAAGGAGATGAAGCCTTCAGTTCGTCGCCATCAATTTGTGCCCTCTGTCCCGCGAATACTGGCAAGCAACAAGCCTTGTGCAGTCTCCAGCTCCCCCCTTAGTTTTATCAACGCTAGCCTTTTCCACTGTGTAACAAACGAGAGGGCTTTATAAGGCAAAGCAGAAACATTCGTCATCAATTTGTTGTTAAAGACCCAGTTATTCCTAATGAGCCAAATTGCCCATATCCCAGCCGCAAGAAAAAGCCATAAAATTTTTGCTTTATCTCCCCTATGAAACTGAAACAAGTTAAGCAACTCTTTCCTAGAAGAGGGAATAACATCCCAGCCGAAAGTATCTCTCATAATACACCAAAGAAATTGGGCAGGGGGGCATTTAAACATTAGATGATCTACATCCTCCTCGTACTGACAAAGTTTGCAATTTGGGCTACCCGGCCAGTTCATCTTTTTTAGCTGTTTGGCCACCTGAATTCTCCCCTTAAGCATTAGCCACACAAAAGTTTTCACTTTCAAGGGCACTGGGGCCTTCCAAAGATCTTGACTCACAATGTCTTTGACCCCCCCAAAAATCATCTCTCTATACAGAGACTTGGTTGTAAATCGACCTGATGTTGTTAGCTTCCAAGTCATTGTATCACTCTCTGTAGACAGCTGTACAGATGCCAGTTTTGAATGTAACTCACTCCATTCCTCCAAATCATCCTGTCTCAGAGTCCTTCTCAGCCTAATCTCCCACTCCCCTTGTACCAACATTTGGCTGACAGTCTTATGTGGGTTAGTGCAGATGCTATAAATGTAGGGAAATTGGATTTTTAAAGGTACCTCCCCTAACCAGACGTCGTCCCAGAACCTAATAGCTCCTCCATTGCCAATGGTATATGCACTGCCCAGTTTCATCCACATCTTAACCTCATGTAAACTTTTCCAAAACTGAGAACCCCCCTCAGCAGAAGATTGGAAGAAACCACCCCCATGTCCCAAGTATTTCTTCCTCAAAAGATTACAACAGGGGCTGTTAATCCCAGCTTCCAGTTTATAAATCCATTTGCAGAGGAGTGCTTCATTCATGATTTTAGTATTAATGAAACCAAGCCCCCCATCCTCCTTTGGTCTACACAGGGCTTGCCATTTGATCATATGGTATTTCTTCTTCCCTTCTAGACCATCCCAAAAAAACCTAGCTCTAATACTGTCCATCTTGTGATGGGTTTGGGCTGGAAGCAGATAGAACCCCATCATATACATTGGTATACTACTCAAGCAAGAATTAATCA
The DNA here is from genome assembly GCA_009805545.1 of Oryza longistaminata. Classification (NCBI taxonomy): domain Eukaryota; kingdom Viridiplantae; phylum Streptophyta; class Magnoliopsida; order Poales; family Poaceae; genus Oryza; species Oryza longistaminata. Next base: position 37,052,962 of record CM020180.1, read on the forward strand.
GAATGGATTTTCCCCCATATGAGAGGAAGCCACATTTCCAAGTTGCCAATCTCTTTTTAGGCTATGCCGAACACCCCTGAGATAAAAGGAGTAAAAAGGACTACACCAACTCGTTTTAGGCTGTGTTTAGATCCAAAATTTAGATTCAAACTTCAGTCCTTTTCCATCACATCAACCTGTCATACACACACAACTTTTCAGTCACATCATCTCCAATTTCAACCAAAATCCAAACTTTGGGTCCAAGTAAACACAGCCTTACATGATAAATCGGCAAAAAGCTGTCCGGCATTGTCCTACCAAGTCCCAGGCAAAGTGTGGACGAGTAGACCTTCAAGCTTCAGCACCGTATTCTAGTCACGGCCATCCCGTGACATTGTGAACGCTTTGAATAGGCACCCGTAAAACTACTACTCATGGTAATACGATCACTAATATACTGCAAATTGTGCCAACAACAACAACTGCCGTCGATACATGCACGGAGTAGTTTAGAACCCGTTTTGTACCATGAATTTTACAGATCTCTTCTGGCGATTAAAAAAAGCTGTTGCTTGCGAAGTCCACATCCGATGATCCGAGACGACAAGGAGGACTCGAAGAAGGATTTTGAGGTAAAAACGCTTTTAAGTTAACGGCATCATTTTTTCGCTTATATTTATACTTATCAGCTAAAATTTAGATATTTAACTTTAAATTTAAAGTTGCTTTTAGATTTTTTTCATCAAAGTTTATTTTTACATTTAATTTTAGATCGCTAAAAACACATATATATAAAAATTTTATTTATAATTATTTTTCCTTTGTAAAGCTTATTCCCCTTGATAAGCGGGGCCGTAAATCAACCTGCCCTCGCCACATGAAATCAAACCATGGAAATATTGGCATCTTGAGGCTGCCGGCTACTGTAGATGGTCGACAAGTCAATTCCATCACGTTAGGATTCCCTCGCCGTACCACCTGTGATTTATATATACTCCTATACAGTACGTCGCCGTACGTAGCACATGTCAATAGGATAAGATAAAAAGGCGGTATCTAGCATGTCCTACAAACTGTTGACGTACACGTACTGGTACTACTACTACCCTTCCTCCTCCCTACAAAATCCATCCATCTGCCCTGGTAGATGGATTAGGCTATGTGGGTGGGTGCCGTCGCTTCCTACTCTCTACTCTTCCGTCCCAAAAAGAAAAGACAAACCCTGGACGTGTCACATTTAACTGTCCTTCTTATTTGAAAAAAATATAAAAAAATTAAAAAGACAAGTCACTATAAAATATTAATATGTTTTATCATCTAACTACAATGAAAATACGAATTATAAAAAAAATTTATATAAGACGAAGTTAAAGTTGGACACGAAAATCATGGTTTGTTTTTTTTTTTAGGGACGGAGGGAGTAGTCAGGTGTTAGCTAGAGCCAGCCGCGATCATGAGCCGGGTGTACGTGCTAGACCGCCGGCCCCTTCGCGGCCTACGTGCCGTGCCGCCCTGGGCGGCGCCGAGCGGCCACAGTTCTCTTCCGCGTCGCTTTCCGCTGGTGCATTGCATCCACGATCGCCACTCGCTTCGCCCGTGGACGTACGTACGTCCGTTGATTTGGCCCCGGGGATGACGCAGGCTACTGCTGGACGGCGAGTTCACCACTGGTTTCCATCGGGCCGGCTCGGGCGGCCGGACTCGTGTTGTGAGTCAATAATTGTAGTACTTGCCGGCTCGCGGCTCTACTGAACGACTGTTTGACACACAGATTAGATCAACGAGTGACGTAGTTAGAGCAAGGTCAATAATATAGCCAACATACTGGCTCTAAAACATCTATAGTCAATCTAATAGCCCATTCATACAATAGTCTATCTATTATATACTAAAAGTCCATTAAACTTCCTACAAACACCTCAAGTCGCCACGTGGCATCCTAAAAAATACTCCCGGTACGCCACGTGGCATTCTAATAAAATAGAGAAATCTGACCATCGATTTTCACTTAAATAGGTGGGCCATTATTTAGATCGTTAGATTATCTTTAAAAAAAAAACCCTGCCGTCCCTACCTCCGTGCAGGATGCGTATTGTACGCTCCCTATCACCCCTTCTTTTTTTTTTCTCTTGTTTCTTTATTCTTTTTTTATCTTTATGAAAAAAATCCCTACAAATAGACATCGTACGAGTAAGTCCATTAAACTTCTTAGAAACGCTTTTAAGCCACCATGTGGCTCCTGAGCCGCCACGTGGCGCTCTGATAAATTAGAGAAATCTAAGAAATTTCTAAGAAAAAAAAGAAAAACATCGTACCATTTATTTTCTCTTTACACACCATTAGATCTATATATGTAAAAAACAAATGTCACGTACGTCCACACCTCTCCCTAGGACCCTCATCTCCTAACAAGCACGTACATCCAAAGTACGTATGTCTCCCCACCCCTCTCTTCTTCCTTCCATTTATGGTAGCAAAATTTTGTATATAAAAAAACAACAACTAAATAATTAGAATATTCTATATAATATATTCGATTTTAATTTGAACTATGTTTACCATATTTTGGTATGTACATATATAAGAAACATATCATTTGACATAAACCCCTTATCGCAACTAAATAGTAATAAAACATTACACAAAAGTAACATATATCATGCCATCGTAAATGATCTCCTATTATCTCTCATGCTCACTTTTCTATCCATATTTTCTAGCGAGCAGTTCAGTACATAAAAACCACAAATGCTATATTAACTATCTATTATATACTTAAAAATTCATTAAACTCCCTACAGATCCTCTTAAACTGTCACATGGTTTTCTACAAACACTCATGAGATGCCATGTAGTGCTCAAATAAATTAAAAGTTCCTATAAATTATGATAAAAAAAATCAAAACCATTGATTTTCCTTTAAATAGGTAGATCCAATAATTATAACTGCTACATCTCACAAAAATAAATCCGGTACCCCCACCATCCACCCCTAACGTATGTGAGCATGCATGTACGTACGTACCTCCACCGTCCTACTCATCTCTGGGATCCAATCTCATATCCTATTTTTAAGATAACTTTTCCTATTTTCTACCTAGCACATAATATATAGAAAATAATAATAGCTAAATGATCATGACTCTCAAGTTACATGTACTTTTCTCAGTTTATTTGACTTTTTGTGTTATTTATAATTAAATTCAAGACCCATATTGCACATATTTACTATATATAAGTTAGATAATCTGCTATCTGACTACAAATATTTGAGCAAAATAGCACTTCGAAAATGATGAATGAATTCAAATGTGTGGGTCTAAAGTCCAAGTTCAATCACCACCAAAAAGCTTGGAAACCAGAATGCACACTCTGGGCCTGAACCCGATGAAGGCGGAGCTACAAGACATTATTAGCGAGGTGACACTGACGGCAGCGGCATCATCGACTTCTATAAGTTCCTGGACCTAATAGCGCACTAAATGATTAGATGAAGGACAAGGACTAAGAGGAGGGGAGCAGAGGGAGACGTTCTATGTCTTCGACAAGGACTTGAAACAGCTTCATCTTTGCTACCGAGCCCCGCCACGTCATGTCCAATGTATAAGAGAGGCTCACTGATGAGGAGGTCAACAATGATCCGCGAGGCTGATGGTGACAGGCGGATCACCACAAGGTTTGTAATTAAATTCAGAACAAAAATATAAAACAAGCAATTTGATTAAAATACACAACAAAAAATAAAAAAACTAAAACTATAAAAAAAATAACAAGATTCCATGTAGAATATAAAATATCAAGTCCCTATAAAAGTATAAGTTATAAATATCTAAAATTTGGAATATAAAATAAGTATTAAAAGAAGAGATCAAATACAGCACGATATGAGATTAAGCGCAATTTAAAACTCCTAAAAAGACAATTTAGAATAAAGTAATTTGATTTGAATACAAAGTCGAATTAAGAATCACTCAATCACTAAATTCAGAATACAATAAATATTTTTTAAAGAATTTTTCTATCTTTATTGATTCACATGCATAACAAATTGCATATATATGAAGCAATTAAGAGAGGGCTAGCAGAATGGTAAAAATATATATTTATTACCAATGAAAGTTTGTCGAGATTTCTTCACGAAAAAGAGATATAATAAATACTCAATTAACAGTAGAGAATACATTACTTTATTTTTTATTTTTTAAGAACTGTTTTCGGAACAAACTAATACGCATGCCCGCGCGAATGCGCGGGCTATCTTCCTAGTTAACTATAAAAATATACTACACCATTAATAGCTGGTTCCACCTTTCATACACACATAACATCTTGGAGTCCGTGTTACAGCCGGCTATAAATCTGTAGCCCGCTTTCTTCTCTCTCTTCTTTTTTCTTCTTGATATATGATTATAGCCGGCTTATAGCCTGCTATTGTACCTGCTCTAAGAGGACGTATGCAAAAGGAGAAGATAAAAAGGGGAATAACAGAGCCAGCCGCAGAGGGCAGGAAAAAAAAAAACGCGCCAAGCCGCGCGCTAATGCAATTGGCGCCCAGCCAGTGGATGCCGTGCCCATGGGTATAAAATTGGCAAGGCGGATCGATCCCATTCATAGAGAGCACAGAACACCACCACAAGGAAGGCCCTTCTCAAGACAGGCACTCAAAACTAAACCGGAAGAAATTGCGCCCACTGCCCTGCGCGGCGCATGCATAACGCAGTGTGTGGCAGACACATGGAACGAGACGCATGACGCAGAGGCAATGGCCACTCTCTTGGCATCTGGCCTGCGACAAAGCACCGCGTCGCAGGCGCAGCATCCTTTGGGTTCTCTCCTACGCCTCCCCTCCCCGCCGCGCACATGCTGCCCTGGCGCTCTCCCCGCACGGAGCACAAACGCACAATGCGCATCGAGGCAAAACCCGGTGTGCTGCGTCGAAGCAACCGGGGCCGTTCGGCTCCCGCGCGCTCGCGGAAGGAGCCGGACACGCGCGGGCGACAACAACGGCGAGCTGGGCAAAAGCACCCGCGTGGCGCCGTGGGCAGTGTCGCGTAGCCCAGGGCATGGACGTCTGTACGCGCGATCCACCGATCGGTCGGGGTAGATTCGATCTCTCCCAGATCGCCCTCGCTGCGGCTGCATGCCTTCATGGCGTCGCATGCATGCATCCACACCGAATTCCTCGAAGCGTTCCGCTAATCCGGGCAGGCGCGCGCGTGTAAGACGGGATGGCGCTGCCCTGCCGTGGCCCATGTGCACACGGGGTCGCGATCTCGGTCGCACGTTCAGGGCGCAAAACGGCACGCTCTGGACACCCATGCTGCTCACCGACGTTTGCCTGCTCCACAGTGCCCGCCGCAACACAGCGAGTCGGCGATACCCATACAAAAACGTGGCGGTACGTGTAAACAATATGCGACACTGTTCCCTCCTCGTGCGCTCTGATGCTGCCACTGGAATTCGCTAGTGTCATTAGGCATTTAGGCTTACCATGTGAGCGAACGAACTGTAATAAACTTTGACCGAATTCATAAACAGGAGTTGTGGGGGTACTGCTGCTACTTCAAAATAAGTATTCCCAACAACCAGATTAGGAATGGACTAGTAGTGGATGACACCAACGCAATAATCAACGAATGTGATCACTGATCACACCATCATTACGAGCCAGTAGGGTATCATATATCAAGATTCCAGTGTCAAATAAACAACAGGTCCAGAGAAAGGTGACAATAGACGAAAAGGGGCGTCACGAATCACTGAACAGTCTTTGCCTTCATTGCAAGGCGCCAAGGCCTCGAACGTCAAAGGAAGGAGACCGATGGTTGGAGCCATGGAGCTTTCATTATGCTTCTCCTCCATCATAGCACTACAACGAGTCAAGTAAACATACAGAATTTCCTATATATCATCCATGCATGCCAGATTATGCGTGGTCCCCGTCTGGCGTTGCTCATAAGCATCAGTCTTCGTACTAAACTACTACTCGTGCGTTGAGTCTCATCTCTATCCACCGTGCATGGATGCTTGGAATTATTTGTACAAACCACCAAAGCCAGAGTAATTAGGAGGTACGGAAATTTATTTCTGGACGCAGGGCAAGCACATCCAGCGCCAGAGACAGCTTCGAGGATGGTACCATGTACCATCAACTATGCTAGTGTATACAAGCATAGCTAAGATTACTGTAGAAGATGGCAACGAAAATGTTGGAGTTGTGACCACCCCCAACAACTTCGCAGGCCGGACGAGCAAGGCCACAGGCAGAGTTGCAACAGGAGGATATCTATAATGCTTTGGTTTTTGTTTGGTACTGCAGTACATTTGTCTCTCAGGATGGTGCAGCGCTTCGTAACTTTTTTTTTTCTTCAGCTACTGTGATCATTGATCAAAATCTTCAGCTTGTTACGTGACATTAATCTCGCCGGCTGGATGGATCAATATGCTACCAGTACGGGGTGCACATTGACCCCATCTGGAGATCAGATAACCGGACATTTTCTTCCCACCAATCGCTATCTCCCTTTCCACAAGAACATGCGTCTGACCCAGACATCAACCGCTAATCTTTATTACAGATCGTACTACTAACCGATATGCTACCACTATGTTGTAAACCAGTCTCGTGTGAAGCAAATGCTAGGAGACTAAGGTGGTGTTTGGATCCAGGGACTTAACTTTAGTCTCTGCATTTACATACTAATGTAGAGTATTAAATATAGACTACTTACAAAACTAATTACATAAATGAAAGAATTAATCCATAATTAGAGAATGTTTACTGTAGCATCACATAGGCTAATCATGGATTAATTAGGCTCAATAGATTCGTCTCGCGAATTAGTCCAGGATTATGGATGGGTTTTATTAATAGTCTACGTTTAATATTTATAATTAATATCCAAAAATCCGATGTGATAGGGACTTAAAAGTTTTAGTCCCATCTAAACAGGGTCTAGAGACTATTAATAAAACCCATCCATAATCCTGGACTAATTCGCGAGACGAATCTATTGAGCCTAATTAATCCATGATTAGCCTATGTGATGCTACAGTAAACATTCTCTAATTATGGATTAATTCTTTCATTTATGTAATTAGTTTTGTAAGTAGTCTATATTTAATACTCTACATTAGTATGTAAATGCAGAGACTAAAGTTAAGTCCCTGGATCCAAACACCACCTTAGTCTCCTAGCATTTGCTTCACACGAGACTGGTTTACAACATAGTGGTAGCATATCGGTTAGTAGTACGATCTATGATCAGCCGAGCCGAAAGCCGGAATAGGAGTAGTATATGTGGGCGCAAGGAAGGAGGAGGAATGCAAATTGCTTGTTGGTGCCTTGCCGTCCTCCGGGGGCCATGCATCCATCCGTTCCCGACGGAATGGCGACTATTTTTGGCATTGAAAGGAGCAAATACAGCGACGAAACGTCGCCTCACCGGCGCGGCATGCACGCCCACCGACACAACTGCACCACCCATCTCGGAACGCCAAGCACAAAACCCCCCTCCCTGCTCGCCTCCCAAAACGCTCGCAAAGGCTTCGAAACCATACTCTACTCGGCTAATTCCAGGTGGTGACAGTTTGGAATTTTGGCGGTGTCATTTCGTCATCGACACGCAGTTGATAGTACCTGTGGCTGCGGTTAACGATGACTTGAATTCGCTTAAGCAAGTTTCCCTTTTCACGGAGCATCTCGTAATTGTGCAATGGACCAATGGTTAATGGTTCTCGTTTACTAATACGCCGGTGGTTAGTACGGGCCAAAGGCAACTGATTGCACCAGCCTATCACAGGCGTGAACAGATCCAATGGCTAGAGGACAGCTACGGCCATTAAAACAAGTCTCACAGCTCACCAGGTAGGTCCGAGGCTTGGACAAACATGCCAAATGGACCACCAATGGACAATGCAGGCTACCTTTCGCTAATAAGCAGACGAAATGGTGAATAGGATGATCAGCTTGTGGTACTAACCATCATTTTTCTTACCATGGCATGTAGAAGTAGTACTAGTACTAGCGATGAGCAACGCACCAAATTGCCCAATCATATTGCACCCACGGCCAGAGGCGACAGTAGCTACAGCATACAGAACAGTGTGCACTTGCGCGCCGACAGTTATAGTACTAATTCTAGCTAATAGTAGTAAATCAATTCATGGGTCCATTTGTAGCCAGCAGATTTCTAGAGCAAGAAATGGGTAATTAGCTGTTGATCTCCTATGCCGTAATTAGTGGGCTAATATGTATGGATTCATTCACCCGCTTCTGCTCTCGTATGTTGTTTAGCTTGCAAGATGCATTATCGCTAATCAATGGAGTACAACGAGGTCAGATTAAAACCCGTGCAGGAGTATCAGAGCATGCAGAGTACGGAGTAGATCGACACCCTGTCACCATATTACCGAAGCACAAGACTGGAATTGTCAGGAAGGTTAAGGACGCATAGATACTTCACCAAACAGCTACCAGCAACTTACACTTCATAACTAGTTAAAAACAAGAAAGAAAAATCTGTGACGGTAACAGCACCCATAAAAGGCTCAAGCCTAACAACGACCCATTGCTAAATTCACTCGGTCCTTGCTAAACACAGTTTGACACACTTGTCGCTTTCATTCACTTGTCCCGGTTGATCGCGAGAATCCGACATATGATCAGTACTTGACGGGCATGCCTAGCCGATCCAACCTGCCTGATCCAGGGTAGGCCTTGTTGGTGAACTTGCTATGCAAGGAGGCCGTTGTCCTCTGTGCCACCGGCGCGCACGATCCGGGCCCGAACGCGTGCGCCGACGCCTTCCGGAGGGAGCTGGACTTCTCGTACTGCGGCCTCTGCTTCGGCGCGCTCTGGGAGCGTGCCTTGGCGCGGAACGACTCGGTGTTCGCCATGTAGTTCGGGTAGTCGGAGTAGCCGCCGAACAGGCTGCGCGAGCACTCGCTCTTGGTCGGCGTGAACGCCCTGCTCCGCGAGCTCCCAGGCCGCGACGTCGCCGAGAAGAACTGCGGGCTGTCGCAGAGCTCGGCGATGTCGACGGCCATGCGCAGCGGGCTGAGCGCCTCGGCCATGCCCACCGACGGCGGGCTGGGCACGGACTGCTGCGCGGTCGTGGAGTCCTTGGACGGCGACTCCGGCATGGTCGCGTAGCTCCGGCTCTTCTGCTCGGATGTCATGGACGAGCATGACGAGTGGTGGTGATGGCTGCCGCTGCGCCTCCTGGAGGCGTGCCGCCCAGGCTTGCCGGTGTCCACCTCGAGGATCTTGGCGTTCTTCTCGTCATCCAAATACCGTTCCTCCACCCACTTGTCAAGCCAGTTCCTCCCGCAAGATTCTGACCTCTCCCGGGTCAGTCTCTCACTTCCCGGCGTCTTTGACGAGCTCCCCTGCAACACAAATCGCCATGCCATTAATCTCCAAGGCGGCTGTCGCAATGTACTACACATAAAAATCTGAACAAATAAACGGAGCAATACCTTCAGAGAACCGGAACGGCCGTGCTTAGGCACGCCCTCGTGAGTCGCCTGGTCGTACTTCTCCGGCGTCGGTGGCCCCTGCAATGCCCAACCACCACCAAGAACCATCATGAGAAGACGTCAACGACATTAAAATTGAAAAATACAGAATCGTGACATAACTTTTTTTTAATCTGTAGTATCTACTGGTGAAAATACAGAATTTTTACTTACGGGATGGGCCGAGACATGCTGGGAGCGGATAGCGCGGCACGCGCGCGCCCGCCTCTGGACTCGGACGAGAGCGTGCATGCACCGGAGCGTCTCCGCCGCCTGCCGCCGCACGATGTTGCCGCGGACGAGGGCCTGCAGCTTCACCAACCCTCGCAACGCCTTCAGTGCCCGTCTCGCCTACGTACGCACGCGCGCAACGACAATCAGAGAGGTTAATCAGCAGGGGACCCCCAGTAACAACGGGAGCACGCACCGCAGGCCGGAGGTTGACATGCCAACCACCACCGCCATTACTAGAGCTGCTTCCAAGAACAGTAACTCGGTAGTAACAAAATGCAAACGGTTATCGGCTCCGCTTCCAGCACTTCGCCGGAGTGGCAAAATGGAAGAGCGGGAGATGAAACCGAAACAGTGAAACGCGCGCACGCTTACACCGAGAAAAGAAGAAGTGGAGCAAGGTTGGAGAGGAAGAGCCTAGTGGAAGGTTAGAGGGGATTGTCTTATAGAGGAAGCTCAAGAGGTGGGGCCCTTTTTGCAAATAGTTTATCCGTTTTAGGGGCCGCTTGTGCTAATATTTTTCGGCGAAGCGATCGTAAAACTGTAAAATGTCCTTGTTTTGAGGGAGGTATGGGGAAAGTGGTAGGTGTTGATCTTCTGCTCCGCCGGCCGCCTAGCCGTTTGACTATTTATTGTTTTGATCAGACGGCCATTCCGGGCTCCGGCAAAATAAATGACTATTTATTGTTTTGATCAGACGGCCATTCCGGGCTCCGGCAAAATAAAACATGCAACTTCTTTATAACTTTGTTTTACTACCTCCGTTTTTTAATAGATGACGCCGTTGATTTTTTTCTCACATGTTTGACCATTCGTCTTATTCAAAAATTTTATGCAAATGTATAAGATATAAATCACACTTAAAGTTCTATGAGTGATAAAACAACTCATAACAAAATAAATTATAATTACGTAAACTTTTTGAATAAGACGAATGGTCAAACATGTGAGAAAAAATCAACGGCGTCATCTATTAAAAAACGGAGGGAGTACTAGCTTTCCAGCTATTACTTCTCTTCTTACGGGTCACAAATTATTATTAGAGACACATTTCTCTTAAGCTCATAAATAATGCTCTTTTCATCCTAAAATATACCCTCTCTATTCAGATTTATAGTTATAGGAAATATTCCATCTCATTCTAGGTTTTTATATTTTGGGACGGAGGGAGTAAGATATTTTGAATAGATATGACATATTCTACACATTCATATTTGTATTAGTTGGATACGTCCCATCCATTCAAGATTCTTTATATTTTTTTATATTTTGAGAAAAAAAGAGAATATGTTTTAGAAGAATCTCTATAAAAGTTTTTTTTAATAAATAGGAGTACTTTTTACTTGACTGAGTAAATCAGGATGTGTACTTCAATTGTTTACTTAGCTCAACTAATATAGTATTTGATATGTAAGTGTTTTGCGTGTTCAAAACCAAAACCTATTACGACTTTACGAGTTTATGTCCCTCTACTAATTCTTTTTCCTGTGCTAATGGAACTATAGATTCGATGTAAAGAAGGCGGGAAAAAAGGAATATGTTTAAATACAAATACTAATTGCAACGGTTAGTTGTATTAGCGCCTTGCCTTAAAATTGGAATTATGCTAACGTCAAAAGTGGACATCGTCTAGATACCATTCCATAAAACAAGTTTCACTAATTTGTCACTTTCGAATGACGGTTACACGCTAGAATGCTAACTCGGATGAAATTGTCCGTAGGCTTCTCTTATTGTGACCTATTCCTTTCCAACTCGATATACTTGCTAGTGATGATGACAAAAACAAGAGGAGCCTCATCACGCTCGCCCTCTATGCCTACTTGCAACCCACTGCAATGGTCGTCTTGTTTAACCTCCAGTATATTGCTCTTATGCCATTTCCTTCTTGCTCTACAACCACTGAGCCACTATGGTGGGTGTGTCAACGTAGGATAGTCACTAATCCCCTATAGCTTATCTCCACCAGCAACCTTCCCATGATGTCTGTCTCCACCGTGGACCCTGGCTCCAACCCTCGATACTACATTGGGGCTCGAGAAGGTTGCAACGATGTTTAGGTTGGAGAAGGCCGGTGGTGCAAGAGTGAAGAGATATCGTCGTCATCACCTGTTGGCTATGGCATGTCACCGCCGTCGTTATTTTTCTCGCCACGTCGGAGGTTTAAATTAAAGCAGAGGCAATGATATCTCGTCTATTTAAAGGACAAATATCGTTTCATTATTGATGCACACATCGCTTAAGAAATCACATTTTAATTGAGTTCATTTGCGAAACGACATTTAAACGAAGCTCACTTTCAATGATGTGGCGTAATTCTAAATTTCTCGTCACAACGACATACACATCGGAACACCACCACTATACTTGCTATTACAACAAATCCAGAAAATCCTTTATGAAATTCGTCCATTGTCCCGGACGAGGGTTTTCCTTGGTGCTATATTTATTGCCCGCTCATTGTACTGCATATATAGTGACCATTGCACAATTCTCAGACTCTTCTTCTCATAAGATCCCTGCAACATTACTGGGAATACTAGCAGTACTGTTCTTCCCTGGGGGAAGTCAGATCGTCGGGGCAGACATTTCTTCGACGCCCCGCTGACAGCAGGGACCACCGCAACAGCAGCAACCCGCCACCTCCGTGACGACGACGCCCTACTCGTGCCTCCCAGCGCATCCGCAGATACAGCCATCCATCGTCATCCTCTCCCTCGGCGCCGTTGGATCGAACGCGACCCTTCCTTCCCACAATCCGCGCGACGCGCGTCTCGCAAGGGAAGGCGTCCCCCCTGTACCGCGGTGGTAGTACTGGGCACGCTGTCCACGGTGCTGTGCGGTTGTCTCATGTGTGCGGTGCACCGGTTGCCTACGCACGGCTGGCTACCCCGGCCTACCCCCCACACTGTTTTTTTCTGTTTGCAAAGCTGACGAAAGGGGGAGCTCGCTGGCTGGCTCGTAGTACTACCGCGCGGGACGTGACGGCGCCAAAAGCGCACCCAAGCCTAGCAGGAAAACCTGTTGTTTTGTGCTCTGTAGCCTGGCCTGTCACGGAGGGGGGTGGCGTGAGCACAAGAAAGTAACAACGGGAGCACGCACCGCAGGCCGGAGGTTGACATGCCAACCACCACCGCCATTACTAGAGCTGCTTCCAAGAACAGTAACTCGGTAGTAACAAAATGCAAACGGTTATAAGGGCTTCAGTGTTCTTGATGTGCAAAATGGTGCAGCCTTTGCAGCGACGAGGTGCGTCCAAGATATGGGCCTATTACATTGTTGGGCATTAGCAGCAGCCCAAATCCATCATCCATGGAAGCAGCGGCTCTCCCTGTTATATGGGCCTGAATGGTCCAGTATGATTTCCGCCCGCCATGAAAAAGAATAAGTTCACTTTGTGTCCCTTAACTAGTGACCGAATCAAATTCATATACCTGATCCACAATACCGGATATCTTGACCCCTCGACTATTAAAACCGGTGCAATTTGACTCCTATGGTGGTTTTGAAGGGTGATTTGCTGATGTAGCGCCAACATGCCAGTGTTGACCTAGTCTTTATCCAACGTGGCGTTAACGTGGCACTTATGTGGTATTAGAATTTTTTTTAAAAAATATGTGGGACCCATTTGTCATTCACGAAAATAATTGTGGGGCCCACATGTTATCCTCTTACTTTGCTTCCTTTCTTCCTCCTCCCCCCTCTGAATAGGCACATTTGTAATGCACGGATCAAATTAACCCTTAATTATTTGTCACTTATAGTCTATGACACATGGATTCTTATGTTCCTATGACATATGGATCCAATGAAAAATCATTGAGTATCACATTTAAGAGTGGTAAATTTAATTATCTTTTATTTTACGGTGATGTCTAACCCTGGTCTGAAAGAAGGCTTTAAGGTGGTGTTTGGATCCATGGACTAAATTTTAGTCCCTGTCACATCGGATGTTTGGATACTGATTTAGAGTATTAAACATAGACTACTTACAAGTTACAAAACTAATTACATAAATGCGAGCTAATTCACGAGACAAATTTTTTAAAGGCTAATTAATTTATAATTATAGAATGTTTACTGTAGCATTACATAGGCTAATCATGGATTAATTAGGTTCAATAGATTCGTCTTGCGAATTAGTCCAGGATTATAAAATGAGTTTTGTTATTAGTCTATATTTAATTAGTGTTCAAACATTTAATGTAGCAGGAATTAAAAAATTTTAGTCCCATCCAAATACCCCGCAAGTTCTGGACTAAACTTAGTCACCGGATACCGTCTGACCGCTGACGTCTACTTTCGGTCACAGTACACTGTAATAACAGGTCAATAATCACAGTGACGTTGCCATGACCGGAAAGTCCAAACTTGTTTTCGTGCTAAGGCCCCGTTTAGTTAAAAAACTTTTCACAAAAACATCACATAGAATCTTTAGACACATGTACGGAGCATTAAATATAGATAAAAAAACTAATTGCACAGTTTGCATGCAAATCACGAGACGAATCTTTTGAGTCTAATTAGTCCATGATTAGCCATAAGTGCTACAATAACCCACATATACTAATGACGACTTAATTAGGCTCAAAATATTCGTCTCGCGGTTTCCAGGTGAGTGATGAAATTAATTTTTTCATTTGTGTCCGAAAATCACTTTCGACGTCCGATCAAATATTCGATCAAACAGAGAATCGAGTTGACTACAGGTCACACGACGCAAATATGCAATCATGGCGACAGACGATGGGGGGATACGATTAAAGTTGGCTTTGCCCTTTTTACGTGGACCGTGTCGCGGTCACGAAAGACGGACGCCATCATTCGGGATGATCTGCCCGGACCCCTGGATGACTTGAGCGATCCTTGTTGGTCTGTGTAGCGCCATATCCTTTTTTTTTTGTTGATCCTCGTTTACTCCCAAAAGCTCTCGCGGCCGGCACAAGCGACAGCCTAATCGAAGGCAACTCACGTCGCAATGAGCGTCTTCTGTGAGCACTTCATCTGGTCCTTGTGCCTTTTTCTTTCCCCGCGGTCCAGGTTGCCAAAAGGCACGCTCGCGGGCGCGGTGGCTTCATCACAAATGCAACGGGGCGACGGCTGGTTGATGATAGCCGGACCGACCAGAGGAGCGCAGGCGTAGTGCCGCTGTGCCGGTGATGCTTACGTCCACACAGCTCAGCTGTCTCCCTGCCTGCTGGCTTTGCCGCTACCGGCAAGGCGGCAACGGCAACCAACCCCCGGCCCCGCGCCGGCGCCGCCCGTGTCGCATGGGCCGCACATCCGCCGTGACAACGACAGCGACCTTTTCTCTGTCCGCTCTTCCCTTGTCGCTCGGCGTGCCCCGTTCCACCACAGTGTAGTGTTGTAGCTAGATAAAAAAAAAAACGAGATTAGAAGGGAGAGAAGTCTTTCGAAACATTTCTCTACTGTTATAAAAAAATAAAAATATTTTTATCGGTACTTTGGTACGTCATCTTTTTACGCTCATTCACTTTTGAAAATACATATTTTTATTTGAGTCGGTTTTTAAGTTTGTTGGCTTTGGGAAATATAAAATGATCTCTTTAAAAACCTCGCATGTTAACTTGAGACGATCAAACTTCTAACTGCAGCTCATGATTAGATTTTCTAATAAAAATTATATCCAAACGAATTACTTAAGACGATCGAACTCCTAACTGCAGCTCATGATTTTCTAAAAAAAAATATCCAAGCGAATTCCCACAGTGAATTTCACCTTAACTAACCGTACAACAATAATAAGATTAAAATAGCCTTCACATGTTGCAACGCACGGACATTTTTTTCTAGTTTTTTTTAAAAAATATAAACATGTTAGAGATTAAACATAAGACATCTGGATTAAAACCACACACCACCTGTCACTATATTATCAGGTGCATCGCTTTAGCTGGACTGGATATTACTCCGGCTGGCAAAGCAAAAGGACACAATTCAGTTTGTTACTCTGGCTGGGCCGATTCAGTTTGTTACTCTGGCCGGGCCGGGCCTGACCAGGTCAGTGCACAGCAGGACTGCACACCTGTCTCCTGCTGAACCTCTTTGTTCGGCCCAAGTACTAGGAAAGGCGCTCATCAGGTTCATGATTCATCTAAGTCATCTGAACATAAAACTGCAACTGAGCATTATACTAACCAACACAAAACTAGCTGATCTCACGGCGTTGATGCTCTGCATTTGCTCAACTTCTGCATCAAAGCAAAACTGTATTGTGTTGAGCGCGCGCCATTCCTGCGGGCACACAGACCTTCTGGAAACAAAGGTGTCATCTACCAACTAAAAGTTCAGACTTCAGAGATACCTCGAGATCCACGTCGCGGCTTAATCAGGCATGCCATTCAAACCTTTGAGCTGACCTGCTGGATACCATAATCTCTATCCCTTGATTTTGTTCCTGCGGGGGAGATCTTGTCGTTGGGATGTCTACAGAAAGTTTATCTTCATCGTATAATAAAACACCCCACTTGTGTGTATCATTCTTTATCAAGTCTCTGAACATTACCAGTATTAAACTCGGCTTGGGCTATTCGACGTCTTGCAAACACAGAAAGCTAAGGTTAAATTTAGGGCCAAGAAGGTTTCAGAGATTTGAGTCGCAAAGGATTTCGTTCAGAGCAACTTGGCCTGTGGGGCTTTTGGTTGATTACAACCAGGGACACACAAAGATGGCGCAATTCGAGACTGTTCTGCCAGGGGAACAGCTAGGACTGCCAACTTATGCAGTTCCATGAGATTCCTGGTGTCCGAAACACATCAATTTTAAATCTTCAGACAAATGCTGGGTTTGCATTATTAAGCGCGTCTGTTAACCTGCCATGAGACATATCGGCATTGTGACAGTTACTCCTGCTGCTGCCCTGCAAGTGTGTCTGAACAAGCTTGAGAATAATTGAAGCCCTAAATATGGCTCACAAACACTTTTATGTACATAACGAATATATTCTTGCTTCATTAGACATGTAAAGGTTGATTTATATACGGAGTACAACACATGGATAGTTGACTTGACTAACCACATGAAAAACGAACCACCAAGGTACAAAAACCCCTTTGCACGGACTAGAGGTAGCACTCGGTAACATGACATTACTTCTATCTGAGATGTGTCTATTCTATCACTAGACTAAGTATGTGTTTCCATCCTTTTCTGTTGTCCCTAAATAACCTAAAACTAGCCTAAGTTATGCTCCCCCACAACAATCTCTCCCATCATACATCGGTTCATTCAGACTGGCCACTTGTTACAGCCCAATAATCTTTCCCCAAACGCATCTTGGATGGGTGTGTATTGATCCAGCCTATCAGGTCTAGTCGAAGCCACAACTTAAGGTCGACGGGTCTACACAACCCGAGAGGTTGACCAAGTGAGTGATGACCACTCCATCTTTTAAGTTGTGCTCTCTATCACCAATTATCGACGTAGGACAAAAACCCAACGACATCTTTGCACACACATTTTTGTGTTTAGTGGCAAAAACCAAACCGCCGAGGTAAAAAAACGATCAGTTCTTAGGGAAGAGCTGGATATGAAAACCATCTGGAAAGCTGAGACCGGGGGTTCGGACTATGTTTCCTCCTTTCACTGTCCTCCAACTGCCATGAGAGAAAAATGGTTATTAAGACGATGTCCACAGGATGAGCTAACGTGAGAATGTTATATTTAGGTTGAGAAGTGGTACCTGTATTTTGTAACTAAAGAGTGTATGAATGTTGCCATCAAAACCTTGCTGAGATCAGTTCCAACGCAGAACCGAAGCCCACCACCGAAGGCCATGAAATGCTTCGTTCCTCCAGTGATCTCTGGTTTTCCCTGTTCAGACAAGGGCTAGTTTAGAGCCATATATTATTACTCTATATTATTTCAATGCAGATATTCCTTACTAATGTGGAAAATGCATGTGATGCTCCCATTCTCTCCCTTTCCTCGTTATGCTACCCATTACTCATTTTCCACAACTTCAATGCAAACACTTGCTTTTTTTATAGGGTAATGGAAACACTTGTTTATTGAAACTCTTGGTTCTCACTTTGTTTATTTCTTTATACCCAATCACCTAGGAGAGCTCACTGAACCTGAAATCAGCTTGTTACTGCATCTATAGATCCATGTCATAGACAGGCAAGACAGCTTGTCTTTTTACAGATTGCATTGCTCTTTATGCAATTTATCATCCTTTTTGTTTTACAAGGGACTGGTGAAATAGCACATGGTTCACCTACCGGATTGAGATACTGTCGGATTACAAATTTATTACCACAAGCCCCAATGATAGCTAACAATTTTCTGTGCACTTAAGTACTTGACAGATGAGATAGCTTCATGGTACTTGTTTTTTCATAGGTTACACTATGTACTTCTCTTGGCATTTGACCTTGTTGTTAAACTACTGAGCAGGAAGTTTCTCTGTTGGTTCTGGTATTAAACCCCTGACCGATCAAGCTGGTACTTGAGATCAGAACCTTGCAACCTTATACTAATCACAGTGCTAATAATTGGGAAGTTGCAGTTAATTAAAGTATTCTTCTTTCATAATTTCCGTTTTAATGTCGAGGCTTGAGAGGAGAATATATGCAAGTTCGGTGAGCAGATCAGATCATTACAGTTCCTACTTCCTAGATGAGCAGAGAGCTCTTTTTTTTTTAATAAAAAAGGTAGACGCCTAAAATAAACTGAAGGACCAAAGCTCAAGGCTGGAGCTGCCGCTCAACCTGGCAAGATGGAACCTTAATCTACGTGTAAACTTAGAATGTACATGCAGAAACTGCTAATTACTGAAAGTTCATATTGAGAAGACCAACCTGCCACCTCCATGGATTGAAGGCCAATGGGTCTTCATATATCTCAGGGTTTAAATGCACTGCCGGTGGGCACACCATGATACCCCATCCTGCTGGAATTGTGTAGCCTGCACAAAGTTCAGAGTTCAGTTTTGTGCTGCAACTTGCTGAAGTGAACCTTTCTAATTAACAAGAGATGTCATGTGCTAGATGGTATTCGAGATGTGTGTACCTTTGATCTCAACATCCTGCAACGCCTTCCGAAAAATTCCGGGCACGATGTTTGCGAGTCTTACAATCTCCATTATGACCTTCACATAAAGAACATGGAAGCGTTAGTTTTGGCAGTTATGGATTCAGAAATCGTACGGAAACGGCAACTACATAACCCGCAGTTGCCAAAACAATTAACTGCGGTAAAAATTCAGGTTGCCGAGTTCTGATTCTCTTCCTCTTTTGCTATTTTCAATTGTAAAAAAAGGAGTTTTCTTAATCAACCAAGCCTGTTCAAGAAAGTTCTTACAGTTATTATTAACTAAGATTATCTATCATTCTTGAAGATTGGGCCTTTGGTTAAACAACAGGGGAACACGAACTCTGCACTTGCAGAGTTGCAGTCTTGTTGGCAACAGCTTTGGGCTCCCAAGATTCTTGCACTAGTTTCAGATCAATCTCATTGTTCCCCAAGTAATTCGAGCGGCGGTATTACAGTACGTAGCAGCGCAGATTGGTCTAGCGCACACTAGTCCCCGGGTTAGGCTCACCTGAGACGTGAACGTCATCGATTTGTACTCGGCCCACGTGACGCCGGAATCGGGGTCCTTCCTGTTCCTGATGATTGCCTCGTGCTCCTCCTGCATGCCCACGCGATCGACAAGGTTTAATTCTACTTTGCTTTAACTTGTCGATCGATTGATCTGATCAATGACGAGCTAGTTGAACTCATAACACTCCCGTTGAGTGACATATGATCAACAGCGAGAGTAGAGAGTAGACTAACCCTTAGGGCGTCGACGACTTTGGGATTCTCGGTGAGGAGCTTGACGCCGATGGTGAGCGCCAGCGCGGTGGTCTCGAAGCTGGCGAAGAGGAGGACGAACATGAGGTCCAGCGCGATGGTCTCCGTCAGCAGCGGCTTCTCCCTCCTCAGCTCCTGGATCACGTGGTCGAAGAAGTCCTCGCATGGCCGCTCCGGTTCGGCCATCCTCTCCTTCATCATGCCCCTCAGCACCTTCATCGCGTTCTTCCTCCCCTGTGTACGTATCAATTCAAAAAAAAAAACAAATTTAAAATCGGAATTCATTTTTTTTTGAGTATATATCAGCTAGCTGTGTAACAGTGATCAGAAGCAGGAGTTTCTGAGGTTTATGGAGTGCATGTGCGCGGCTATACGGCCAAGTACACCGATCTGTCTGTGCGTGTGGTCCTTAGTTTAGTGGCGTTTCGCATGTGCAGACGGCCTAGCTAGCTAGGGGTGCAATTTGAAGTTGTACGAATTATATCGTGTTCAGGAGTATGGGAAGTTGCCGCGAGTTGCGGCTGCGGGCGTGTGGGCGCCGTACCTCCATGCATTCGTGATAGGCCGTGCCAGGGATGTTCAGTGGGAAGGATATCAACCCGCGAATGAACGCGCCGAAGTTCTTCCTCAGGTTCACCTGCGACGGCTTGGACGGGTCGTAGCCGATCAGCTTCTTGGCTGTGAGATCAAATATCATCTGAAATATATATACAGAATTAATCCTCGTCAATTACGCGCAATGCGGACATGCCGATGCATGTTGGTTGGTTGATTTGGCGTCCGGTGTGTGCTTACAGTGGAGATGCCATCCTTGAGCTCGACGCTGGGCTGGGAGGCCCAGGAGGCGAGGCTGCCGCGGCAGGCGGCGTCCGTCTCGGCGAGGAGCACGGACCTGAGGTTCTCCTGGCCGTAGAGCCGGAGCACGAGCGTCTTGAGGTACTTGTACATGAAGCCGTGCAGGGAGCCGACGTTGTCGCGGCCGAAGATCTCGGTGAAGGTGTCCGGGTACCAGCTCTCGAACAGCTTCCCCTCCTGCTGGAACACGTAGTAGTTCATCTCCGGGTCGGCCGACACCACCACCGGCCGCCCCACCACGCTCGTCTTGAAGATGCTCCCGTACCTGCGCCCAACGCCAAACGTACGCCAATGTCACGGACCGAACTCGATCGATCAACAACGTCAATATATAAATTCCGCACGCTATTGCCGCATGCGTTCTTGGTTCTGAGGTGGAGGCGTGTACCTCTTGATCCTCTCCTTGACGAAGGGGGAGAGGTCGCAGGTCGGGTTGGGCGCGAAGAACTGCAGCGTCTCGCCGATGACGGGGAGGCCGAGCGAGCCCGGCGGCAGCCTGCCGTTCGACCTGGGGTGGCTCCACCTGTACGCCCAGCGGAGGAGCGCGACGACGGCTGCCAATGCCGCGCACAGGAGCGCTATATAGGCCATGGACGAAGCCATGGCCGCCCCGGAGGCGGCGAGAAGGTTCGCGTCGTATAATCTTGGGGCGAGAGGGATGGTGGTGGCGAGGCGGAGAGAAGCTAGCTGAAGATACGGCTGCATGTGCGTATGGGGGGAGAGTTGTGCGAGAGGGAGAGGTGGTTTGCTAATGCTAGCTAGAGTTGCTAGCAAAGGGGAGGAGGAGGAGGGGTTATCTGTGGGTTTGTGGGTAAGGATGGAGGGGGATCAGCTTATATAACCACCATGCTGAAAGGCATGGCCTTAAAATAAAGGAGGGAGGGAAAATTGCATACATGCCCAAGATTAAACTCTAATTTCATGCAGTTAATATATTGGCTCTTCTTTTTTTTGGCTAATAGATTTACCAAACTTTTTCTTTACTACTGGTAGGCGTACGATTGTAACATATGTGTTGATGTATCGAAGCACATAAATAATTCAACAATCAAAAGGAATAGGCTAGCTAGTCTTCTGGTTCTAAAGTAATGCTCGATTAGCTTGAAACGGTTAGACTTGAAAATGCAATATTTTGAACCAACAAGTAATATATGCGGGTGTAACTCAATTTCACCAACATATATGATTGAGTTTTTCCTTTCTAGTTTTGTGCAACTAGTTTTTAATTTCTAAGGGGTGCCAAATTATTTTTTTGCTCTTTCAAAACTACATATATGGTTAACATTTTTTTAAACAAAATTAACATATTTTTAGATTAGTCCCTTGTTTACTTTGCATGCCCATGGGAACTTGATGTGTTAGAAGTAGGGTGGGTATTCGGTCTGACTGATCGGTTCGGTCTCTTGTTCATTTAAAATTTTTGTACATCTAAAACCGAACACTAAATTCATTGCAAATACTCCCTCCGTCCCAAAATAAGTGCAGTTTTGCACTATTCACGTTCAACGTTTGACCGTCCGTCTTATTTGAAATTTTTTTATGATTAGTATTTTTATTGCTATTAGATGATAAAACATGAATAGTACTTTATGTGTGACTAAATGTTTTTAATTTTTTCATAAATTTTTCAAATAAGACGGACGGTCAAACGTTGAACGTGAATAGTACAAAACTGCACTTATTTTGGGACGGAGGTAGTAGTTAAGACCGAGTAATTCAGTATCATTATTTCGTTTCGATCTTTGGTCATGGCTAAAATAATTGGTAGCTTTGTACTATTAAAAAAACACAAAACACAATTAAATTTTAGCAACATTTCCTCTCTTAAAGGACATGTTTTGATAGTAAAATATCACAAGATATATTGTTTGCTATTGCAAACAATATATAACACATCAAGTCATCAAGATATCATCATAGTAAGTCCAATTTAGCATTAATATTTACGTCACACATGATACTTAAATAGGTTTTAATGATATAATTCCATCTATTCAGTCATTTCGACCGTACTAATTTCAGTAGTAAGAATTACTTATCAAAATATTCGGTTTCAGTCTTGGTTAGTTCGATTTCAGTCATTCTTTTTTTTAAAATCGAAGCCAGTATTTGCTGGTGTTATATTAAGTAGGATAGAAGTTATTTATAGAGTCACGAAATATGAAAGAGATAAAACCAAAAAGAAACTGAAAAATAAGGAAAATAACAAGACAAGACATCCTCGCATGTGTTATATTGGGATATTCTCGTAATACCTTTGGCGCTGCACATAATCCACACCTTGTTCTCATATGTGATTTTGGTCACTAGTTGAGGGAATTGAGCCTACTGATTGTGGAACACTCGTTTGTTTCATTCGCACCAGATTCCCCAAGCTACCATCATATGAATTAATTCAATTGCCTTCGTTTTGTGTTTTTCCCCTTGGGATGTCCCCTTATTCACCGGTCAAACAGTGGCTCGTCACCATCGTGCACGTTTGGTGTCTTGCATCCCAACTGTTGTAAGATCTTCTCCCAAACTTGTTGTACAAAGGTGCAATCTTTGAAAAGGTGTTCTTGCCGGAACCTAGTTAGAAGCATAGAAGGACATGGCTGTGATATCAACATTTTGAGGGATAGGCTTGAAATATTCATACATCAACGAGGCAGAGTGGGAAATGGGGATGCTTTGCCAGTCCAGTGATCAATTTCTCTGGCAACCCTATTGGCTGTTGAGAGCTTGTCCTGATTGGTTAAGGATATATAGAAAGGGAAAGGGAATAGCAAAGTATTGCCGGTGTGTCTCCAGACCATGGATTATTCTGCTGTCCCTACCAACCCCAGACGATGCCTTTGTTTATGCAAAAGCATGGGGCGAAGTGTACCTTACTGAATTCCATCGGAGTGTGAGATTTCAGCCTCAACTTCAGGTGAGTCTGTGTATTGTACAGTGTACATAACACTCTTGGAGCAGAGTATTACTACCTGGCAAGTACTGCAGCTGGCAAATACTGCCTCAACTTCAGAATATTCAGACCCATTATAGGGGGAAAAAAGATTCAGATGCCTAACATCTGCAGGCTATCTGAAATGTAGTATACATGCAAAGTACATTGTACTCTAATCACCTATCTTGCACTAATTTCAGAGCTTATAGTCAAGAATCCGAACTTGGCGTGCAAGAAACTGAACCTTTTGTTAAGTAATTCGTGGCCTGCGTGCTCATCACAGAAATGAACTGATTGAATAACTCACCTGGGACGCCAAACTGTGAAGTGTGCTTGCATGGATGTGAGTCAAAAGCATAGCTTTCAGGATCCATAGAAAATTCTCTCTTCTTCTTAGCTGTGCAAATATGTGTCACAATCTAAGCTCTACACCTTTTGGTAATCAGTGACAGTATACTATTCCACCAGCTAGCCAGACAGTATATAGATTAAGTTGTTTCCCCTAAACAATTATATCAAGATTGCTAGCCTGAATCCAGCCCAGAAATTGGCACCGGAGCAAAATACGTCAGATCGATCCGATTTCCGAATCTTCCTGGAAGCATCAGAAGAAGCGGTCCTGAAGCGGTGCATTTCCGTGTCAAATAGATTCGACATGGTTGGCTACTTGGCTGTCCATTTCGGGAATTTTATACAGGAGTTTAATTTCTTCTGCCATTCGATGCCTATGCAGCAAGTGCAACGCTTTATGCACACCTGCAAGTGCAACAAGAAGAAACAAAGAACAGGCCATTTCCCAGCAGCACTGTCTGAACTTTTCGCGTCAAGTCGTCAAGATTCATCAGGGAGAACAGCCAGATATTCAGACACCTTTTCATGTAGTTGCTGGAGCGCTTAAGCTGGAACAGCCAGAGCAAAACGCTCGCTCTGGCTTTGTGTTTTCCTTCACCGCCTCTCATGGTCGAATTCTTTATGCAGCGGAGCTCCTTTTGTGGCCCCCGTTGGCTTCTCCCATATCCCAACATTATGCATGCACCTCGCAACATGCGTACGTGTTCCTGGACGCATATGGGTACAGATCATTTGGCTCCGTATGGGAAGCAGTACGAACAGCGGGGGCGCGCACGTACTACACAAGTCACAAGTGGCCCATGCCGCGAGTAACATGACAAACAGCGAAACATAAGAAACGGGGTTTCCCACTGGCAATTAAAAAAGGAAAAATCTGAAGAATAGGATCCAAATCATGGAGTAGGGTAAGCGGAGCAAAGAGAGAAACCGAAAAAATTTGCTCAGAAATTCTGAACAGTTCTCCATAGGCGGGGCTGGTTTTCACAATTTAGACCATGATCTAAAGTGATTGCGCGGCTGCAGCATGCAGCCACAGCAATCACTGCCGAAATCTTTTGGGAAAGTATTGGTCTGTTCGGCTGCAACATGCAACGGTTATTGACAACCAATTACCGCTTAGCTGCTGCCACTAAAGAACTATCGTCCGGCTACTAGGCAGAGTTGCAACAAGCCGTGGAATAGGCTCATTTTTTTTTAAGCTAGACACCTAGTGAAGCTTTTTACCGAAATGGAGTTTTGTAAGCAATGCTATGACATTTGAAACCATGTATATGCCATGACTCATATGATTTGGTGCCATGTAGGAATTAGGACACCACATAGGATAATCCATGAAGAGGTTAACATTAGCACAATTTTCAAATTGTTAAGCGGTGTGTTTTGTGCGAAAGCTTTTATACATGAAAGCTGCTTTAAAATACTAAATAAATATATTTTCAAGTTTGTAAAAATTAAAACTCAATTGATCATCCGCTAATGGTTTTCTTGTCTTACGTACCCTAACTTTATCTTCATCTTTCATTAAAAAAGAACACTACTTACATATCACAATTTGACTTTGTCGCTAACTCGGAGTCAATAAATTGACTGCTTCTAATCGGATAGGGTTTTGAGGACGGGGTTTCCAACTTGAATTGTAGGTGACACATTGAGTGACTACGCATTACTATGTGCTTGCCATCTTTTGTCAAATCGATTGACGCCGGTGATCCCCTTCTCTGGTACCAAAATACGGAGTAGATGTAAAAGAGACACGAATTTTTATATAGAAAACGCTTAAAAAACCACGAATGTCAATCAGCAATAATCACTATTAAAAAGTTGGTTACAAATGAATGGGAAGAACAATATATAAGACGCCATCTTTTCTATGCGGTTTATAGAAGATATATAAAGTACAAAAGTCCAAGAGTCCTAGGGTGAAAAATCTTGAAGTCTACTAGGAAACTACTTCAAATATAATATGTAGTACTTATTTTTTTAGTAGATGACTTTTAAATACGTGTTTGACCATTCGTCTTATTAAAAAAATGCAAATGTATAAGGTATAAATTATGCTTAAAGTACTTTAAATGATAAGACAACTCATAACAAAGTAAATTATAATTATGTAAATTTTTTAAACAAGACGAATTGTCGAATGTGTGACAAAAGAATCTCTTAAAAGACACAGGTAATATTGACTTGGTGAAAACCAGATCACGTAAAAACGCCCTTGTTTTAGCACATTATCATTACGGCAAAGCAAAATCAAGGCTGAGTTTAGCTCTAAAATTTTTCTTCAAACTTCAAACTTTTCCATCACATCAAAACTTTCCTACACACACAAACTTTTAAATTTTCCGTTACATCGTTCCAATTTCAACCAAACTTTCATTTTTAACGTGAACTAAACACACCCCAAATACAAATACCCGTTCTAATAAGATTCTGTATAGATTCCTATGCATCCCACTTGGCCAATTTCCAAAGCGATACAAAGTACGTGCTTTGCATAATTTTTTATACAACTACGATGATGAGCTCATTACTCGTACTCAAAACTAAAAAGTTCAACGGCGAGTGTGAATGTGTGGCTCAGAGCGAGGTGGAATAAACATAACATGTACTAGCTACTTCGTACCAAGGGAATGGGAGACAGATCCTGTGAGAGTGTGAGATGCGTCTCATCGTCCATGCCGCTACTTGTGCTTCCGCTGCCAATAATTCTGTTCAGTGTTTGGGCGAATATTTCCAGTTCATTTCGCGCAGCAGTGAGCCGTGGTGGACAGCATTGATACAGCACCGAAGTCTAAAATTCCTTCCCTTTTCAAGTTGCATCTGCCAGTAGACTTTCTCGTTTCAGAAGCCTCGTGAGAGGATAGATTAACAGAGTGTGCTGTAGCATGAGCTAGCTGGGCGTGGCAGGTCACGATAATTGCAGCGCCCCCTAATTCCAGTGTCTAAATTTATTTAAGCAGATCGTTCTTCGCGTGGTGTGTTAATTTAACTTCAGCCGCAAAAGGGTTGAAAAAACCGAGCGCTTAGATCCGTGCGCGCGGGTGCGACTTGAAAGGCGAAGACCTGATCTGCTACTCGATCTCAACCACCGAATGATTGTAAGCAAAAACGCGCGAACTCGACGACATGAGATGCAGAGAAGCTAGCTCTCCTTCTGAACTAAGGAAAAGATCCAGAGAGAGAATATATATTTGGAGCAAATCAATGCCAGGATCTCAATGTTTTAAAATTCATGCAGCTAGGAGTATGCCTCTGTGTGATGGAGCTAATCAGCTAATTGTAGGCTGCAGCAGCACAACTGCACAAGTGAACCCAGTAGGCGTTTCCTCGTTGGATTTTGTCAAGCTACTGTTGGATTCATTTTTGGACGATGGAGATATGTTACTGTTGGATTCATTCACATGCATGCCTTGTTCACAAATCCGTCGAGAATTTTGGCTGGTCTCGCATCTTGGCAATTTGCAAGCAACTCGTGTTCTTGAGTTGTGTAGCTAAGGAATTTCAAGCAGGTAAACTGCATGCATGCATTTGGCCACTCCAAATGAGGGATAGGAAGCACTTCTGAACAAATGATGAAAGAGATGATTTCAACTGCCTGCCAGCAACAGGAACGTGGAATTATTTCATTTTCTCCCATACGTATGGATCAGAGAGAGGGAGTAGGCTGTTGGTGTTGGAGCCCCCACCGACAGAAGAATACAATCCTCGTCAGCAACGCTGAAAACACGTCCTGCTGAAGTAGACCAAGTACATTAATAATTTTCCCCCCAAAGATAGATTAAAATGCAGTTCATCAGCGAACTTTGCAAACCAGAGTTTTTGGCTAGTCCATTAATAAGTACAAATGTACAATACAATTTTCTTGATCTCGCAACGAGTTCACACAAATCTTTCTTCGGAACAGAGCATGTCAACCATGAATTTTCGGTGAGTCGGTTTAGTGAACCAATGGATGACACCTGCTAGACATGCACAACAGTGACACTGTGACAGTGATGCCACAAACGCGCAGTCATCACACCCATGTAGCAGAGGTAGATGTGTTCATCCACCATGGCATATCTGGATTTTTCACATTTTAGTTCTTTTAAAAAACTTATCCTACAAATAAACTCCTAAAAAAATTTATTCTATAAATGATCCTTTTCGCGGCGCCAATGTCGTTGGCGCCTTGATCCAACATGACGACGCCAATGACGTTGGTGCCGTCCCCCCCACCTCTGGATGAAAGTTAAGTCACAAAGAGGACCAGTTTGTAAATTTTTTAAAAAGGACTTATTTGTAATAAAAAAGGACCCATTTGTAAAAAAATAGAGTGAATTGCATGTTGGGCTAGTTATTATGACCAAAGTTTCAATTTGGACCATGGCACATCCCAACATTTTCAGTTTAAACCAGAGTCTTTTACCTTGGGTTGCAGATTAAACCACCCTATCCATTTCCACATCCCCTGTTTCCACTCAGCCACTGCTTGCTCCTAAATCAAGTTGCTGCCTGCTGCCGATCGTCTACTTCGGCACTGACATTGGGTCAAGCCAGCAGATGAGCACAACACCATTAACCTGAGGTATTGAGAGCCGCGGGGAATGGCGTTGAAGAGAGGAGCTCTGTCTATGTTGCCCCTAAGCTTGAGCTCGAGCTCCATCAGTGGCCACCTTTGCCAGCTGCGTGCTTGCGCTCTACCTCCACCTTCCATGCTGCCCCATGCTCGAGCTCCACTTGCACCGCCGTGGCGCCTCAACAGCCCTGCCCCGAAGCTACTCTTTTTTCTCCCATGTGTTGTGCTCATTGCTCTTGCAACAATAGCGGCAGCAGGATCCGGTCTAGTGCTTGATCTAGTCATCAAGCTCCTAATCTAGATGCTCAAGATCGAGGAAAACAACAGATGGGCAACTAGACTGCAAGGCAGACTGGAAACGGAAAGTGGAGGGAACGATAGTGGGGATGGGGATGACCGGTCTGGAGGAGGAAGAGAGAAGGGGAAGAGGGAGAGACACCAGGTATAGCTGACATGTGGGCCTCTAGTCCAAATTGCATGCTCAAGTAACTATGTCTGGTTGAAAGTGAAAATGGTTGATAACACCTAGTTCATTGTGAAACATGGGTAAGAAAACATAGTCCAACATGCAATTCACTCAAAAAAAATATATTTACAAATAGATCCTCGGCGCCAGCGTCATTGGCACTGAGGACCTATTTATAAATATTTTTTATTTATAAATAGGTCCTTTTTACTTACAAATAGTACCCTTTTCAAAAAAATACAATTTGGTCCTCGACGCCAATGTCATTGGCGCCATCCCCCTTCACATTTGTAACTTAACTTTCATCGGGGGGCTAGGGAGACGGCGCCAACGTCATTGGCACCGTCATATTGGACCACGGCGCCAATGACATTGGCGCCGCGAAAATGATCATTTTTAGAATAAGTTTTTTTAGGTGTCTATTTGTAGAATAAGTTTTTTTAAATGATCAAAATGCGAAAAATCTAGGGCATATGCCATTCTTTTACGTGTGATATTACCGTGGATATATGTATGTTTCTATATTTCAATTGGGACGGCACGTAAATTTCCATTTCTCAAAAGAAAAAAGATAAGGTGACAAACTATGCTTGTCTTTACCAACAGAGGGGAACAACTCCAAAGTCTGCAAATATTCCCTTGGTCCATTATTACCCCCATGCAAGTGGATAACTATACTAGCAGCAGGATGTTAAACTAGTGACACTAGACAAGGAGAACTCAGGCCCAAAGCTGATAAACAAAATGGCCAGCACGTACTTCCCTGATCTTTGCTTCGATCGCATGGCACAAGCTGATAAAACAATATTCGCCATCAATCGCCGTTTGACATTGTTTCATCTCTCGCCGCGGTTCCTGATCATCTCCGGCCGGTCAGAGGCAGAAAGGATCTCACCTTTGGATATGGCAGGGGCTGGGGGTCAAATGTGCAGTAGTTTACTATGGCCGGGAATCGTTTGGGTTTATAGACCCCAAATCCTGCGGATGCGCTGCAGATCCAGGCTCCAACCTGTAACCACGGCGTCGCGATTAGGATGGCTCAACTGAAACGGCCACGTTTCTTATAGCATTTCGTAGGAACACGCACTGTTCCCGCGTTAAGGTGACGCGCGCGCGCGTGATGAATCTGGGCGTCTCGCCGCGTTGCAGCATTTGCCTACGCGATTTTTGTATGCCGGCGTTCGGTGTGCATTATCTAGTGACGTTCGGCCTCCGACCCTGCTGGATTTGGCGATAACGAACATTTTACTAACAATTTCATCAACCTCCAGAATGGAAAAATTACCTGAGATATATTCCAGATTGTCATGCCTGGTTATGAGATCCTCGAGATCAAAATGCATAGTTGGAAGAGTAGAAACACCCATTCTCTGCTGAAAAGTTTGAAAGATAACCTCTGCCTTTTCATTATGATCAGTTAAAATCCTACCATCAGTAGACTGCAAATGAGTGATTAAATTTTTTCTGTACCTTTCAGTAGCAGCAGCATGAAAAAATTTAGTATTCTCACCACCAAAAGTAGCCCACCTAATAGTGCATCTCTTTTGCCAATAAATCTGTTTATATCTGAGGTACTGCAGAACCCTTTTTCTAACAATTGATCTTAAATTCCACTCCGCCAGGGTCAAATCTCTTAACTCTTCTAGCCTGTCAATAAAAGAGATTGACAGGTTGCAATTAGCAATCAAATTAGACAGTCTAGAAAGACCCTTACTCCATTTTCTAAGAGCCTTTCCTTAAGCACTTAAATTTAGCTGTTATGGATTTAGCAGCATCAGAATCAGAGCCATGATTATTCCAGACAGAGG
This sequence comes from Oryza longistaminata, assembly GCA_009805545.1. Lineage (NCBI taxonomy): Eukaryota > Viridiplantae > Streptophyta > Magnoliopsida > Poales > Poaceae > Oryza > Oryza longistaminata. Next base: position 37,083,481 of record CM020180.1, read on the forward strand.
AAACCAACTGGTAGAAACCTTCATGCTCTATCCAAAAATTCTCAAATCTGAAAAGATCAGCTTTTGGAATGGACGTTTGAATCTGAACCACACAAGGAATATGATCAGAGATTACCCTTGCCAAAGGCTTAACCAAGGTACTAGGGTAGCTGGAAGTCCAAGACACAGATGTAAAAAACCAGTCAAGCTGTTCAAGAAGAGGACAGTTTTGCATATTACTCCAAGTATATGCTCTTCCCTTTAAAGGCAATTCAAGCAGGCCTAGATTACTGATAATACTATTAAAAATCATCATATCATTCATATCACCACCTGCCCTATTTCTATTGTCAATTGATCTATAAAAGTTAAAGTCCCCCATAAGAATCCAATTTTCATCATCAGGGATTTGCAACTGAAAAAGCCACTGAGCAAAAAGAGACCTGTCAGGTTCACTGCATGGACCATAAACGGAGACAAGTGTCCAGGATTCACCAGAATGTTTTGAGCAAAAATTGACAGTCACTGCAGACCTATTAATACATGTTATGTTTGCTGTAAAAACAGCCCCAACCCAGCAAACCAGAATGCCCCCTGAAGCCCCCACAGAGGGAGAGAAGGTGAAAGAATCGAACCTTTTAGGGGCCAATTTTTTAATGTAAGCAGTGTCAAAAGCCTCCTTTTTAGTTTCCTGTAAGCAAAAAACTGTACAACCACTCTCATCAACAGCTTGTCTGACAGCTCTACACTTATCAGCAGAATTAACCCCCCTAACATTCCAACATAGAATATTCCAGCTTCTTGTATGATTATTCATAAAGGACATAAAAAAGATATGGCTGACAGAATATAATAAAATTACATTCTGGAAAAGATAGCTGGTAATTGATAATAATTAAGAGAGTAAACAGAGTAGCAGACATAACACAGGCCAAAAGAGACAAGGAGGACACAGAGCAACTGAGACTGAAACAGACACCAAAACTGAAACCTAAACAGAGGGATAGACATCTGTCATTATTCCTGAAAGACCTAACGGGTAACAAGCTAGGACTCAGCATCATCATTCCTTGAAGGAGACAGAAGGCCTTCTTGGGTCACATCCTGAGGAGGGACTCCACAAAGATCAGTTGCCATTTTCTGAAGAAGAGGAATAGGGCAATCAGGTGGCACTGCAGCTTCAGCTGAACCAGTTATGTCAGAGAGAGAGGAAGCAAAATCAGAGTCATGCAGCATGCCTCCAGAAAATAAAATTCCAACCTCATGGGCCACCTGCTTGAGCTTTTTAACTGATTTTCCTCTTGGTTTCCCAACACCTTGATTAGGATCAGGTTCCACCAAACTATTATCAATTGCATTAGTCTTATGTCCATCAGAGATGGCAAGAAGCCTAGAACTTCTCCTTAAACCTGTGGTGACAACAGGTGAACCATCAACTCTCTTCTTATAGCTTCTCTTCACTGGAGCTTCAGGACTAGGATCAGGGAGTGCTAAAAAATCCGAGGGTGGAACAACTGCTAAGGGGGTAGGATCCAAGACCTCATCTGTTCGTACTGAAGCTGAATCCAAAACTGATACAGAAGTCCAGTTGGAAGGACCAACTGAGTTCCCAGTGACAGAGCTAAGAACTGGGCTAAAAGCAGACCAAAAGGAAGCGTCCTTGAGAAAGTTCTTATCAAACATAACTTGAGGAAACCTTTAGCACAAAAGCTTAAAGAGCTCAACATCCACAGAAACCGGAGGGATTACAATACTGTTATCAGGCACAGGTTGCATAACATCTTCATCACTAGAGATACTGACAACAGATGTAAAAGTAGAATCTGAAGTAGAAACAGAAACAGGTGCTGAACTGAGAGAAGAGGAAATATGGTGCATAGCATCCACAGGTTGTGGCACTTCAGGCATGAAATCTTCAGGAACATTGACGTTAACATTATCTTCCCCTTCATCCCAATTGACCCAATCCTGGTTATGATCTTGTCCAGCATTTTGCACATTTCCAAACTGCCAAGCAGGAGCATCTTCAAAATTGACATTTGGGTCCACTGGACCCTCACCCGGGGGTAGATCATCATCAGGTGGAAAAGCATCAGCAAACTCACCATTAAGAGTGTGAACAAAAATGGTCCAAGACTGTCCATTAGGGGCGTTTGGTTGCTCCCAAACAATGTACTGAGGAACTGAATCCAAATCCTTATACCACACTCTAGCCAAGACCCTGCCTTTTAGAGGATCAGTATCATACCACCAATCTAACTCCCCAAAGGTAGATATTGCTTGATTAATATGTCTAAAACCGTGGAAAATTCATATTTCGGTGAGTATATATTGTCGGCCGCCATGTCCGAACCATTACGACGTGTTTAATTCTGCCATGATATATTATATTAGGTATATTCCATATCTTTTCTTAAAAATAGATGGTTGATATTGTACAGATCCTATTCTAAAACGATATGATACTAGGTGGGTATCAGATCTAATACTTATGAACACCGAGTCTGATACCATTTGGATACCATGCCTAATACCCATGGTAGTGGGTGCATTATTTGTAGATGGACCAATAACCCCATTCGCCATTGGTGATGGCATTGGCTTGGGTTTGGGTTTCTTGTGGAAAGTCATAAAAGAGATGCTTGTGGAAGTAGTCACATAGAAACATCGAGGTGCACTCTGCCGCTTCTGAGTATGCGGTGGAGTAGTGCATCTTGCCAGCGTTGGTGACGGAAGTGTTAGCCTAGCCACTATCATTGTTGTCTGTACTTGAGAGGGTACAATCTTGGACGGCTCCTGCACGGAGCACAACGTGTTGCTCGATGCAATGTGAACTTGTACGAGCAGTCAATGGAGAATGAGCACGCTGAAGGTGACGTTGCCGTCGAGCTCCCTGATGGCTTTGCCCTCATACTTGCTATCGTGTTCTTGCATGTGATGACTATAAAGGACAACAATTATATAACTAACAGAAAAACCATTCTGGTAAGCACAACTGAACTACATAAACTATCTTCTGGGTGAAACCTATAGTAGTACAGGATGAAACCAAGGAGTTGTGGCATTGTCGCGACTATTACATCCTTCAGCCTCCACTAAGGTTTACACTGCTTGATAAAACTAGCGATCTCTTCAATTGCCTCTACGGAAACAACATAATTCCAGATATATGGTTGAATTGTTGATTTTCTAGCAGCTCTATTGGACTAAACAAAAGATTGCCATGAAGTTATACGTCAAATCTAAGGAGCACTAACATCAATCTTGTTGACTAAGGTTGCATAAGCGGTTGGCGCTCAACACAAATAGAGACCATGACATGGTTACTACTCTCTCCGTTTCAGGTTATAAGATGTTTTGACTTTGATCAAAGTCAAACTGCTTTAAGTTTGACCAAGTTTACATAAAAAATAGTAATATTTTCGACCCAAGATAAAAATATATTTAATTATTAATTTAATAAAAACTAATTTAGTAATGTAAATATTACTATATTTGTCTATAAATTTAGTTAAACTTGAAACAGTTCAAAACATCTTAAAACCTGAAACGAGGGGAGTATTATGAAAGAAGGAAATAGAAGACGCCCTCCAAATCTAGTATACATTAATCGTCAAAGGATCCAGATGGTGGCGATGCATTTAACATGTATAAATGATGGTGGACAACATGGAAAGCAGCAACCAACATGTTGGCAACAGTGACCTTCAGATAGCAATAGTTGAGAGCCAAGCCATCTTGAAGGGTTCGCCAGTAAACTAGCCCTTCGGCTCTCCATTTAGTTGTTTGGTGACGCTGGATCCTTGAGACTCCATTGGTACATTTAGCATGAGCACTAGCTTCACTAGATATCCACTATGTTCAATTAATGCTCACTACTGTTGAATCTGCCTTTCCTGGGCCCAACCACCATTGGAGCCGATGACTCTGAGCACCTCTACCAACCATTTTGTTGCCTCCAAGCAGTGGCAGACGCAGCCTTAAAATATAGATGGGGCGGAGAACGGAGATGTTCACTCGATAAGAGCAATCGAACAAAACACATATTGTATTTATAGTTCAATCGCATAACTGTCGTGATCATTGTTTGCGGCGTGTATACGTTGTGAAGAGACGGACTAATCTGTTGGATGTTCACACCTTGTTATACCTAATTTTGATGGTCTATGACTACTATAAGGGGGGAGGGGGTCTCGGGGGTGTGGGGCGACACGGGTCATAGCTATGTCGGTCGACCCACTCTGTCTAATGGGTAGATTGGCCCATGCCTCCAAGATCTTCTTCCCTACATGTGCTGCATGTGAGGCTCCAAATATGGACCACCGGCTCCTGGTACAACACACAACATCGCTCCCCCTTTGTGACAAGGACAAAGGTGCTGAATTCCATCTATCCCTCGAGCTATACAAATGGGAATAACCCTACTAGGAAGAGATCCAACCATGGGAGGGACCCAACTAAACTAAAACTAGCCTATTAGATTAGTTTTTTTTTAGGGGTGGTGGGATTTGATAGTGAGGTCAATAAAAGTATATACATGTTTGGTGGAACGATTTCATTCTGTACACGATCTCAATTAGTAAAAAAAGAATCTTCAGAAGGCCTCATGATATAAATTAGAAATTAAATTATGATCTCGTCTATAAATAAATCACTCCACAAATATACAACGTCAACTTTTAGAAAAAAAAAACTGGTTGGAATACGACTACATATTTTAGGCCTTCTTGAAATATAAAATTTGATACAATGTTTATAGGAAATAGTTAAGCTCCCATAGAAGTTCTCCAAAATTTCTCCATTCTTCCAAAGGACGTCTCACATGCAAATGCATCCCCCCCCCCCCCCCCCCCCCCTGCCGTACCGGACACGCCCGTGCTGAGCAAGCTCCTCGCACGCATTAAACACAATAATTTATTTTGTAATTCTCTTATAATTTTTCATGGCTATTTTAAAAGCATGCAGAAATGAAGTTCATGTCCTAATTAAAGCACTTCCAACTTGCGTGAATAATTAATAATGGTTGAAGCAGCAGAGATTTAAATTGCTGAAGCTTGCCAGCAAAGCTCCCAAGTCATCCCAAACTTCCTGGAGATCCAACGCAAGCAACGTGTCAGAAAACTCAAACATATATGCATGGTCTAAAATATTAATTCAACATCGGTATTGTTGAGAAGCATGTGCAAATTCAGTAAAACACGGCCACCAACATGATATACTACTTGTCAATTCAACTAAGGTTTATTTTCGCCATATTCTCCAGTCAAATGGTCGAATGCCTGCTCTAAGCATGAGTGTTACACTCATGCAACTGGTCAAAGTGCTTGCACTAGCACTCAACGTGCATATACTCTGTGTCTCTGTACGCCACCTGCACGACACGGCCAACACAGTCATGTGCGCTTAGGCTGAAGATTTGTACAAATGCATGTATAGACGATAAATGCAGAAATGGAATTCAATCAAAGTGCAATTAGGATATCAGCAACGACATCGCTCAAGAAATTTCCCTATAAGTATATCACCATATTTATGTGGTTGGGTTCTTCCTGGGAGATGGATTTTCAAAAAAAAAAAAAAAAATCATAACTGGTATACAAGAGAAACCAGTTGACATCCTCTCGAGGAACAAAATTACTTTTCCGTGCTGGTTCTTAAGGGGCCATCATCGTTTCCGTTTCTACCCAGAGAAGTACGTTCTTCCGGCAACAACTATAACACATTGTCATCAAATTTCATTCAAAACAATTCGTCGATTTCCTTGAATTGGAAGTGAGATTAATGGAGATGCTAGCTCGACACGAATCACCTTTTGGTCCTTATTGAAGTTGAAGTGCTCGCCTCCAAGAGCTATAGGTGCATCACATAAAGTCATGAACTGCGTACATACGCAGGGAGTCTGAGTGGCTGAACAAGACAACAAGCATGAGCATTTCCTGACAGAAGATCTTCGAGTGGATGATAAGTTTTGACTGTAAAGTTCAGATGGAGCTAGCTAGCTAGCTACTCTAGCTGCTTGCACTCACAATCTCACACGGTACTGGTAGGAGGAGGCAATAGCGATATGCATGATACGAATGCCTCTTTGACTACCAGTTGGACCAGCAACAGGCTACGACCCTTTTCTTTTTCTCATCAGGCACCATGGATCTCCATCGGTTAAAGTTACTTGGAGACTGAGCGATGCAAGTCTCGCAAAACTCACCAGAGAGACAAGCAACAATATGCACAAGATGGATTCTAGGCTGTGTTTAGATCCAAAGTTTGGATCCAAACTTCAGTCCTTTTCCATCACATCAACCTGTCATACACACAACTTTTCAGTCACATCATCTCTAATTTCAACCAAAATTCAAACTTTGCGCTGAATTAAACACAGCCCTAATCGATCTCTCGGGTGCATGATGACTAGTAGTTGTACGAACTGGAACTGCTCAACTGCATCGACCACCTAAAAGCAACACGATTGTCGTTAAACCAGGCTGGGCTATTAGGCTACTCCAACAAAGCGCGACATCCTGACATACTGAGCTGTCAAGTTTTGGAATTTACGGCTTCAAGAGCGACAGGTGTTTCCTGCATCAAGCTTTGATGCTTGGTAGATATAGAACAACATGCCTGTAGACCTACCTGCAGATGTTGCAACTCATGTGACATGGACAAGTAGCTGGGCTCTAGGCAGCATCTGCTCTCCTGTGGATTACTACTACCCTACGTACCACCCTATCAGGCGACACTGGATGCTTGGCCATCGATCTCTATGTATACGTTGCCGCCGAATGCGACGAAGCTGCCAGGCTACGCGTGCAACTCTCATCACTGTGAAGTTGCATTCATTCAGGCTTGCAGGAAGCTCGTGCAGTGGCAATATGCAGGCATAACTTTTACTCATGGGAAATGAGACATGCTATGCCAGCAGAGACATCCTCATGGCTGACAGTGTGAAAACATCTCGATGCGTTATTCCGGCCAGGTTGTCCAACTATCAAAACACGAGACAAGTTGCGCAAATCGTGGCGTATATAGTACAATACTATTCTCTCTGTGGGACATCCACGTAGGCTGTGTTTAGATCCAAAGTTTGGATCCAAACTTCAGTCATTTTCTATCACATCAGCCTGTCATACACACACAACTTTTCAGTCACATTATCTCTAATTTCAACCAAAATCCAAACTTTACACTGAACTAAACACAGCCCTAGCTAGGTAAGTATCAGTATGACTGTATGTGCAGGTTGGAGGAGTGGCCAATGCACCCTCACGCACACGAAGGGACGTTGTACACTAGCTCGTTTACTGTACGAGCAAGTTCTCATGCCACGCTAGACAAGCACATGCATGCTTTCCCCTCGATCCCGAACGGCGGGATACTTGCTTGGGTCTGCTGCGAGATTCGTCAAAGTTTCGGATGCATGCGTGTACGAGTACGATGGAATCTGATTTTGTACGTACCAACCGCAGAAAACAAATGCAATCTGTGGGCGCCCTTGCATGCCATGGCCCCACGGCCTAAGCAAACCGCTGGATTTTGAGCGGTAGAGAAAGCTGTGTGCTCGTTGCCTTCGAGTTTTTCTTGGTCTCCCGTCGCAAGATGGATTTAGAACTTTTTAGACGATCAGGCGAGCCGTGCCGCCTGAAACTACCTGGGCTTGACTGTGCCGAGTGCCCAGAAGATGCGTTTCCTGCCCTGTCCCGCTGCATCAGCCGTATCGCGGTGCAAGGTTTCGCCGGGCGCGCGCGGCGCGGCGTCGACTGGTCGAGGCGCATGCGCAAACCCAGCAAAATTTGGGCGGGTGGTGGACACGGCATCCGCACACCGCGCGGTCACACGCGCGACCTGCATGCAAGTCAGTTGGCCCATGACACCCTGTGCTTACGCGACGCGCGCTCGATCGGGAGGTCGGGAGCAGGATGGTGTGTCGCGCGAGAAGGTTTTGCTTCCACAATTGAGCCCCACGAGGCACGCGGGTAGAGTTCTTTTCGTGGGGGCGCCGTTCGCGTGTGACACGCACGCACGGAGTCCCACAGGGAGAGGGGTACAAACTGGACCGAAACTCGCAAGGGGATGAACAAAAAAAAACAGGGCCTAGTAGGCCTGGAGCAAAGAAGAAAAAGGTTCAATGGGCCTGGAGCTGTTGTATGTCAACTGCGAAAAAGAAAAAGGGCCTAGTGCAGTTTTATTGTCCAATGCACAAAAAGAAGAGGATGTTGCTGCCCAGGATCGAACTGGAGACCTTCAGTGTGTAAGACTGACGTGATAACCACTACACCACAGCAACCGACTTGTTTGCAAGTATCACAAACGACTACAAGTAATTGAAGTCTACTGTAACGTTTCATCTCTCAGATTTCGCATTATTGAAGGTTACTGTAGGTGCTTTATGTTTTTATAAGAAAGAATAGTGTCCTAGGACGCTTTATCTAAGACGAAGAAAAGCATGCGAAGCTTAAATAGAACAATATTTTGAATCCAAACTTGAAAATATAAATAGAAAGAGAAGGACCATGATGAATATATGAAATATTCCCTCCGTTTTTTAATAGATGACGCCGTTGACTTTTTCGCACATGTTTAACCATTCGTCTTATTCAAAAAATTTATGCAAATGTATAAGATATAAATCACACTTAAAGTACTATGAGTGATAAAACAACTCATAACACAATAAATTATAATTACGTAAATTTTTTGAATAAGACGAATGTTCAAACATGTGCGAAAAAGTCAACGGCGTCATCTATTAAAAAAAGGAGGTAGTACATTAATAACCAAGGGCTGCATAGTTGCATAGGGTCCGAATGCTAGATAAAGGAGGTGCTCTAGCTTCAGATGCCTTAGATTTTCCACCCTTTGTTCCAATAATACTTTTTGACACAGTCTGAAACTGAAGACACACGAGCTGTTTATTTCATAGTTACAATATAGATATCATACGCAACAAGTTATTGGGTTCACAATTTCTTTATTATTACAACAGTGGAATATCCAATAGGTATATTAAGTCTGAGGAACTAGTTGGATGTGATAGCCTTGAGGGAACATGATCTCTGATATGCGCAGTACTTCCCCTCCTTCAATCTCCGTCCAACTAAACGGAGAGTTCACCCGGCAAAAGAAAAGAAACAGAGTTCAACATGTATGTCAGTGAGTTTTTCTAAGACTATATCAGTGAGCATAGCAGGCAACAAACGAACATCAACATGCGTATGTACCTATACTCGGTCACCAAGATGTGGAGGAAGAGTGCAATGAAAAGCTTGCTAAACTCTGACCCGAGACACAGCCTGACGCCTCCTCCAAATGGCATGTAATTTTTCAGCATCGAGCTTCTCTTCTCCTCCTGTATTTGCCATTTGCTTTAGTGAGCCAGATAGAAACATTGTGGTAAAACACAACACAAGTGAAGCCAGATAGAAACATTGTGGTAAAACACAATAATTCATCTTTGAATACTAAAACATCAATATTGAAATGTGTCTTCCACTAACCCTCCACCTCCATGGATCAAATTTAAGTGGATCCTCGAACAATTTTGGGTTTAGGTGAACTGCCATGGGGCTTATCATGACTAACCACCCGGATGGAATTGTATATCCTGAGTAAAAACCAAATATTATAATAACCAATTGTATGGCCTGATGTGATTCTCATGAGTAAATAATATGCTATATGCACAATATATTATCTTATTGTTTGTGTTAGAAGTTTACCTTTCACTTGCACATCTGTTAATGTTTTCCTGAAAACTCCAGGTGCGACGTTACTAATTCGAGTAATTTCATTCATAACCTTCAGGTAAAACAAGCTCAAATGAGTTAACAAAAGCAATTGTCGAAATCATCACTATGGCACCAAGCCACCAATGATGCTTCAAACATAAGCGGACATCAACGTGAAATCACCTGAGTACTGAATTTCAAGGACCTGTACTCCTCCCATGTGAACCCGGAATTCACACCTTCTCGTTTCTTTAGAATTGTCCCGTGCTCCTCCTAGAATGATGTAATGTTATCTGTTAATTTTAGAATTCATCCAATATTTCATTATTTGTCTCGAACATAAACTACCCACATTAAAAAAAAAATACAGACCTTGAGCTCTTCAACAACTTTTGGATTGTCAGTGAGGTACTTAAAAGCTACAGTCAAGGTTGATGATAGTGTTGCAAAGCTCGTAAACAAGAGCGCAGCAAGTGCATCTATAGCAAAGTTTTCATCGATCATTGGCTTTTCGCTCTGTAGCTCTTCAACAATGAGGTCTACAAGGTCACCATACTTCTTTCCAGGTGCACTTAGCCTCTCTTTCATTATATCAGTAAGTGTGTTCCGCACATTTCTCCTACCCTTCATTAGGGAACAGAAAAAATCAGGACAACTGAAACAAGTAATCTAGAAGACCAGTGTCCTATTAATATTCAGGACATGTATTTCTAATGAAGTAGATGAGTATATACCCTGATTAAGCTATTTGGGCAACTAGGAAGGAAATCCGCGCAGATGAAACTTATTTATTATTCATAAAAGAAGTCATATCTCACCATATTTACTATAACAACTTTAAATTATCTTATAACAATAAAAGAAAGAAATATCTCTACCATAAAATAGACCATACACATTGATATCTTAAATGATAATAACATTTCTTACATTCAAACATTTTGTCCTGGTTATATGTAAACTCACATATTACCACTACTTATTACTTGTTTTCAAAGCAGGATGCATATTTAATAGATGAAACTGTATATGTAAAAAAAAAACCTAGTACATCATTAATATAGTAAAAAAAATTATCTCTCACCTATGTCTAAATCTTTGTGCAAATATTTAAAAATACAACACCTACCAATTAATGGGATAGACCCATTAAAATTGTGTAAATACCGCTCTAACGGATGAAACCGAGGGCTTTTTTTCTCTGATGCCTTCAAACATGAGTCTCACATCAATGGAGTTGTACCCCTCGAGATTAGCGTGGATCATAATTTTAACGCCTAACTCACCATTGGCACACTGATAAAAGATTGAATTATTAAGTACCCCTGGTGACATCTTATTGGGGCCACCTCAACTTAAGTATATGCATGCCCTTACCATACTTACGTCGGCGTAGAAAATTTCAATGCAATCCCCCCCCCCTCCGCCCACACACACACATAATGCATTTGTCATCCACCTAGTAAACTGTAATACATTGATTGTTTTAAAAATAGAAAATGAAGAAAAATGAAAAATGCCTTATATTTGAAAAGTGAGGGACTACATAAATTCAAATTGCGAATAGCTGGTTCTTGGATGGTTTTGTTGGTATTGATTCTGGCTGTGTTTAATTCACATCAAAATTAGAAGTTTGGTTAAAATTGGAACAATGTGACGGAAAAGTTGGAAGTTTGGTTGTGTTTAGTTCCTGAAATTGGGGAGAAGTTTGGGGAAAGTTGGTAGTTTGGAAAAAAAGTTGGGAGTTTGTGAGTAGGAAAGTTTTGGATGTGATGTGATGTGATATGATGTGATGTGATGTGATGGAAAGTCGGGAGTTCGGGGGAAGTTTGGTGTGAACTAAACAGGGCCTTTGTGTGTGTAGGAAAATTTTGATGTAATGAAAAAGTTGGAAGTTTGAAGAATTATTTTGTAACTAAACACGGCCTCTGTAACTATAATTTTGTAGATGAGTTTGCTACCTGGGTCTAAATTCAGTGCCCGTTTGATTACACGCGTGCTGTGTTTCATCCAAATCTTGTTGTGACTTGTGAGATGAGTCGCTGTAATGGATCGACTGTGCTGTCACGCTTGATGTGGAGAATGCTGAACATGATTTATAATTTTGCAGGGTAGGCTAAGATACATTTTTTTGCGGGGTATTCTTTTTTTCTGGCGTTTTCTCTCTCCCACATACACACGAGATTTAGAGGGATATGAGGAATTAGTTCCATAGATCTAATCTAATGCATGGTTGAATAAAATGGGTCCACCAATTTAAGTGTAAATCAATGGTTTATATATTTTTTAGAATTTTTCTAATTTATTAGACACGCGTGACGTCTTAGTAGCGTTTGCAGGAGTCTCACATGATGGCATGAGAGCGTTTGTAGGAAGCTTAATGGACTTTTAGTATATAATGTATATAATAGAGGATACAAATACCTGCATGGATCGGTAGAATGATGTCCCTGGAAAATATATTGGGAAGGAAACCATCCCCTGAAAGAAGTCCTGAAAGTTCTTTCTCAATTCTCTTGAGTTGGTGACATCGAGTCCGATCAACTTCTTGGCAACTAGGTCAAAGATCATCTGCAAAATACAATTCATAGTAAAACAATAGGACCATTTTGTGAGATAGTTAACCAGAGATAATCTAATTACAGTGTGCACTTTGCGTTCTTAATTATCTACCATTTATTCATATTAGACATCTATAGATTCAACAACATTAGCAATGCCTTAACCGAAACATATATCCATGTAGTGTCGCATAGTTTTGCATAAATGCAGTTGTTAACTTACGTCTGACACGCCGTCATGTACCTCGACGCTGGGTTTCCCAGTCCATGATGCGAAGCTCTCCCTCATAGAGTTTTCTAGCTCAGGAAGGAGTGATTCTTTCAGGTTTTCAAGGCCAAAGAGCTTGGCCGCGACACCCCGGATAAACTTGTGAATGGTTCCATTGTATGTGGTGAGGCTCTTCTTGCCAAAGATATTAATTGCAGTTTCTGGATACCAACTTTGGAACAATTTACCCTCTTGTTGAAATATGAATCGGTTCACCTCTGGGTCAAGGGAAATGATCACTGGCCGTCCAACTAAGCTAGTCTTGAATAGAGGCCCATACCTGATGATCAAGCGCAAAACCAACATGGCATAGAACTTAGATTTGTTCATATTTATAGAAAGTGTGTTGTTCGTATCAACAACGTGCATATGTTTGTTGCAAATTTAAGTAGAACACTGGTACTAAAAAGTGATCACTAACCTCTCCAGTCTTTGCTTGTAGTAGCTTGGCATGTCTATTGATGGGCTTGCTCTGAAGAACTGGAAGGTCTCACCAATAATAGGGAAGCCCATGGAGCCAGGAGGAAGCCTCCCAATGCATGGAGGATTCATCCATTTGTATACCCAGTGAGCTAACCATCCTATGATGAGTGTGACACCACATAGAGCTGCATATGAATACGATCCTAGCAAGAGCTCAGACTTTTCCATGTCCTAGCTAACTAGTGAGCAAGTATGGAACAAGGCTTCTAGCTTGCACTGCTGCCCACGCAGAGGGGAGGTATCTAGATCTTTATATAGCAATTGTCACGTGTACTATTAGTTGACTAGTAGAATTTTACTTCATGCAAGTTGCAGGTATCTATGAAGAAAATATATTCCTTCCCATGGATTGATTGCTCTCCTTTAGTGATTGGATAATTGAGATTGCTCTATACATAATATGTCATTGATCGAGTTTGTCAATGATTTCTACTCCATGCCGTTAGACAGAATACTTTTTCACGAGAGCCTCATTACGGTGCCCTCTACTAGTAATAAAAAACAATATGAACCGTTGATCTCATTTGATCGAATGGTTCAGATCTATTTATACTACCACCCCAGTTAACGGTAGTATAAACGTGGAGGGACATTATTGTCAAAAATAATAGGTGGGTATAATCGCCATTTAACAGTGAGTATACTTTTTTTCCTCTTTTTTAGCTTTTTCGATGAAATATGAGTGATGTTGGCGCAATAAATGGTCATAGATGGAATAGCCGGGAAAAAACATAAATGACAAAGTAACCTCTAATCATCGTGTTAGTAAATTGCTAATCTATCCCTAATAATACTAGTAGTATAACAGGTAGAGAGCACCTGAGCATCGCTATTTCCAAAAACGTGCAAAATATATTTATAGACATAAAGGGGTGGTGATGACTCCTTTTTGAAGAGAAGGGGTTAGGGGTGGCAACTAATTGGCCCAACCCTTACAACATACGAGTAGGAGTCGGTAAAAGAATTCTGGCTAAGGATAACCTGGTTCATTAGGGGTTGAATAAGCTGAAATGCATTCTACTTTTGGTATGAAATCCATTACCTGGTAGAGTCGATGTTTTTTTTTCTACTGAGGAATTTCTTGATCGTTAGGATGACAGCAATTCTGCGGGTGTTTTGCAAAATTTCAACCATTATTATTTGATGCAACCTATATAAGATGGCTGTATTTATTCTTCCCCAATTAACTTGATTTTTTTCTAGGGGTTGTTTTAATTAGTGTAGGCTTCGCAAATAAATATGTAGGTAGGTAGATAAGATTGGGAATACACCGATTGCTACAAACGAGGCCATGTTTAGTTCAGGGGTGAAAAGTTTTTGCGTGTCACATCTGATATACAGGCATACATTTGAAGTATTAAACGTAGTCTAATAACAAAACAAATTACAGATTCCGCCTGTAAAATGCGAGACGAATTTATTAAGCCTAATTAATCCGCCATTAGCAAATATTTACTGTAGCACCACATTGTCAAATCATGACGCAATTAGGCTTTAAAAATTTGTCTCGCAATTTACACGCAATCTGTGTAATTAGTTTTTTTCTATATTTAATACTCCATGCATGTGTCCAAACATTCGATGTGACGGGGTGAAAAGTTTTTGTTTGGGAACTAAACAGAGCCTAAATCAGCATCTTTTCCTTCGCCCAATCAAGTACCCCTGCAAACAAAAACACACGAAACTCATTGTGTAGCAATGTTTGTTCAAATATATAACAAGTAAATCTAATATAGAACATATGCACATTTGGTTGATTAATACATAAGGTAGTGATGGTTATATCCGAGCTAGTTATGTCCTCATCAATAGATAACCAAGATATTGAACTTGTCGAAACAAGATTTCGGCAATACTAAAAGGGGTGGCAATCAAGCTGGAAAAGTGGATGGGTTAGGCGACACAAGGTTTATACAGGTTCAGGCCTTCTCGATGAGAAGTAATACCCTACTCCTATCTAGGGATTGATCCGCCGAGTATATTATTGATCGTATGATCTGTGAGAAAAGTTATGCCCCTAAGAGCACCCGGACCCCTCCTTATATAGGGGGAGGAGCCGAGAATACAAGTATCGAAAAGGAATGCATAGTCAACTATGAATTCGAGTTTCATGCAGTGTGACTTTTTAGAATTTAGAATGTCTCATTTTCCTTAATTACCAGCTCGATTTTGATATTTTCTTTTCATGAGAAATCACGATATTTATGCTTTTCCTTACCAATTATAATATGTGTATAGATTGACCTTTGATTCAGTGCGAGCTAAAATTATTGTTTAATCTTTTTTGGGGAGAGGGGGACTATTTTCATAGCTTCTTTTCCAAGGGTACAAGTGCACAATAACTTGCACAAAAGCTATCACATTAAAGAAAAATTCCTTGACGTCGTCTAGGCAGCCCTGGCTGAATCCTCCCAGACTTTTGGTGCAAGCGCGCTCTCTAGACGCATGTCCTCTTGTGTTAGCGTCCTAGCTTACGCAAGTTGGCCATGTCGGAGGGCCTAGAGGGGAGAGCGGTTCCATCCTTCTCTCTCACCTCTTTCTCTCTCAATCCCAAAGATGTGGCTAGAGTTAGGGTTTGGTTTCAGTTGTTAGGGATAGGTTCGGGCGACCTCGGCTGTAGTTCATTTGTTGGCCTAGCGGCGGCCGGTCACGCTTAGCGATGGCCGGTTTGGTGCTAGCCTTCTCCCGGGTTTGTGTTTGATGTTGTCGGTGCGTGGGGAAATCTTTGTATTTTTTTCCTGGTTACGACCTCCCAGGGTTGTAATCTTATATTTTTTCCCTGCTCTATCAATATGAACTTCGCACTGTCTGATGCGAGTCGTTCAAAAAAATTCCTTGATGATTGTTGCAAACGATGCTTTGCCCTTGTAAATGATGCCTTATTTGCCCGCGGTGAGTCACTGACATGTTATTGAGAGTGAGGGCCAAATAAGGGGTTGAGTTAACTTTTAGGGGTGAATAAGGATTTTATTCCTTCAAGTAACATTTTTCTAGGTGAAAACCATATCTTTCTTAGATGGGCGATGGCGGTATCCTTGATGTCGTGACCTCCGTGGTGGCATCGTTTTCGGAGTCTCGTCCCTGTGGTACTGTCGTAGGCCTAGCGGCGATTAGCCATACTTAGCGGGGGTCGTTTTTGGTGCTAGGCTCCACTCTCAGTTGTTTGTGCTTGTGTGGTTAGCGCGCGGTGTTTGGTCATGCACTTTGGTGCATTGTGGTGTTTTTTCTTGTAACTTTTCTCCTTCTTAATATATTCGAATAGCCTCCTTCGGCCTTCTTGGTGAAAAAAAAAAGCAACATTTTTTCAGCATTTTGTCATTCAGTCGTTCAAATTAACTGCAATCAGGAGCAGATCTAGCGTGGGTGCTGGAGGGACTCGAGTCCCCTAGTCCCCAACCCCTACCCGGCTAAATCACTATTGATAAAAGGAGAGATGGGAGGAGGAGGAAGAACAGAGAGGGGAGGAAGAGTAAGGGACATTGAAGGAGGAAGAAAAAGATAAGTCTCTCTCTAATTTTATTCTAGATCTGCCCCTAACTCTGATTGAATTATTGACTTGAGAGTTCGGAAATAGACATGCAACGGTACCACTGTTTTCGAAGGATGCATTCACCTAACAACCCGTTTGAATTGGATAATGATTCTGTGCAGGAATTTGACAAACTTTGGTCATGTTATACAGTATTTGCTACAGGAATTTGACGAACTATTTTTCGAGCAATACGGACCGCTATCTTTTGATCCAATTGCAGGTCATCTCAATTGCTTTGGATCAACTGTCCATGCATTTATTTCTTGCAGCTGACGAACGTCTCAATCGCAGCCCATTAAGTAATTACTACTACATCCGTCGTATTATAAATGCAGTTATGGGTTTACATGTCCAACGTTTAACCGTCCATTTTATTTGAAAAATTTATAAATTTTTTTAAAAAAAATAGTCACACATAAAATATTATTCATGTTTTATCATCTAATAACAACAAAAATACTAATCATATTTTTTAAAAATAAAATGAATGGTCAAATATTGGACACGAAAAGTCATAATTGAACTTATATTGAAACAGAGAAAGTAGTAGAGAGCCCCGTGTCAAAAATAGAAATAAGTAAACAGCCCATGCGTCCAATAATAAATGTACATCTCTCAACATGTTTCTTGTTTGCATGAAAGTCGTTTTGGAATTCTAGACATTGTTTATGTTTTCTTCCATGCCTGTCATTCTCAAAAAACAAGAATGCTATCCCTCTCACAAATAAAATTTGCCGTCTTTTTCAAGATAGTATACATGAAGGGCATGAGAGTTATTTTCTCAAGTCTTGTGCATAAGCCTAAAATTGACTTATATTTGGAACCATTTGAGCATGTTTTCTTTATATTGTTGATACTGGCCATTGTAAATAGCATTTGTAGTATTTTCGGATGCTGATGGAGTTAGGCCTTGTTAATGTCTCTGGATAACTTGGATCCGATAGCCATCAGGAAATTCTAGTCCTGGAGTTCGGACTACCCTGCTTGCTCCCAGCGGTATCCACCTGAAAAAGAAAAGCGCAATTATTTCATCTCCTTCGCTCTCGTTTGCGAGACCAAAAATTTCAGCCGTCGCTGTTCCGAAATGTTACTTCAATTGGTTGGCACATCACAGAGATATGGGATGACAAGGATTTGGACTTCCCCAAATATGCCATCAAGTTGGACTGCGAAAGAGAAAAACACTACCTGTATTTTGTCACAAGGAAATGGAGGAACATAGCCAATTGTAGCTTGCTGAAGTCTGCTCCAACGCAGAACCGTAGTCCTCCGCCGAATGCCATGAAGTGTTTTGATCCACGGTTTATCTCTGGTTTATCCTGCATGTTACACTCAAGCTGGTTAAAATTTTCTTTTAGTGGAAAGCTAACTAAATATACCCGAACGAATAGATCTTTTTGTGTCTGTATAGGGGGAGACGGGCTTGGCCAGGGTACGTATTAGATCTTTCATGAGTTTATTTTTTTGTTTTTTATAACTTGTGGGAGATATGTTTCATAAAAAAACATGAAGAGTGGAAAATCAGGATTCTCAAACCTTAAACCTTGAAGGCATGAAGGTGAGAGGATCCGGATAAATATATGGATTTAAGTGCACTGCTGGTGGACAGACCATCACTCCCCATCCTGCTGGAATTGTGTATCCTGTCACCAATGGATGTCATTCAGGAAAAAGAGAATATATGGTATTCAGTTATGCTTTTTTTAAAAAAAAGTAATTTTCACAAAACTATAGATAATTTGGTCAAATTATCACAAAACTACCTATTTTAAGTGATATATCACAGAACTAAAGATTTAACAACAAATTTATCACAAAACTACAAGTTTAAGGCTAAATATCACAAAATTGTAGATTTAATAATAAAAAATTATCACAAAGCTACATTTTTGGGGTTTAAATTCTTAGCACTAATATTATGTTGGACATATAATTGTTCAAGTTTTGTTATTAAATTATCATTAAATATGTAGTTTTGTGAT
The DNA here is from genome assembly GCA_009805545.1 of Oryza longistaminata. Taxonomy (NCBI): domain Eukaryota; kingdom Viridiplantae; phylum Streptophyta; class Magnoliopsida; order Poales; family Poaceae; genus Oryza; species Oryza longistaminata. The sequence goes on from CM020180.1 coordinate 37,102,008, forward strand.
AATTTTGTTACTAAATCTGTAGTTTTGTGATATTTCACGTTAAATCTGCAGTTTTGTGATAAATTTAGTGCTAAATTTATAGTTTTGTGATACATCATGTTAAATCTGTAGTTTTCTAATAAATTGATCAAAGTACCTGTAGTTTTGTGAAATTTATCTTTTTTTTAACAGGATGCATGATGTACTGACTCATTAGGGTTTCAACATGTGACATAGTTATCCGGAGATGGATTCTGATTAATCACTCTGAGTGGATATTCACTCGTTTATTACATGTTAAATAAATGATTATGAAAAAATAAAAAAAATACAAGATAGATTGATATGTAATATATCGCTTAATAAACATGCAAGTTCAAATTTGACTTTTATAGGTTTGTAAAAAATAACAAAATTAAATGTGAATATACATATAATAATTAAAGTTCAAATTTTTATTTTTTTACAACTTGTAGAAATCAAATTTGAACTTGCATATTTGTTGAGTGACATATTATACATGAATTATCTTATCAAAAATTTTGAAATTTTTTTCATAACAATTTAATTGACATGCAATAAATAGATGGATATCTAGCTAAGTGATCAAAATTGTTTTAACCGACCACGTTAAATAAAAGTACAAACTAATTTTTTAAGCAAATTTTGCCTGAATATCACCTGTTTTCAATCGATAATTGGGTTAATCAATGACTGGTCGCATTTGTAATTAAGCCTTGCTAGCTCATCAATCATACTCCTACCTCATTATTAGATAACAGCATCAAGATATGATTTTGGACCCATGATCAACAGATTGTGGGGGGCTCACCATTGAACCGAATGTCTTTAAGTGCCTTTCTGAAGATGACAGGGGCGATGTTGGCCAAACGGACCGTCTCGTTTATGACCTACATAATAGGAGCGTGTGCGCGTATGATTGGTTTAGCAACGCACGTTTTGATACAAAACATGCATGGGGTGCTATAATTGGATCCAATGCAATCAGTAGCATAAACTGTTGCACAGCAAATTCTGAACCCTATCTGATCGATATTTATCTAGCAATTTTGTGCGAGCTAGTACTAGTAACTAACCTGAGATGTGAATGCCATGGATTTGTACTCCTTCCATGTGATTCTATCTAGCTCGCTGCCTGCCTCACGGTCCTTCAGAATCGTTTCATGCTCCACCTGCGTACGTACATATCCGTGTATGTCAGTATATCACATCTTGATTTTTGCGTATAGTATAGGAGCACTCACCGTGAGCTCCTCCAGGACGAGAGGGTGGTCGGCGAGCAGCTTGACGGCCAGGGTGAGCGCCAGCGACGTCGTGTGGAAGCTGGCGAAGAGGAGCACGAACATCAGGTCGAGCGCCATCTTCTCTGTCATGACCGGCTTTTCCTTCGTGATCTCCTGGATCACATAATCCAGGAAGTCGCCGTGCTGCTGCGCTTCTCCTCCTCGCTGCAGTCCTGTCGATTGCTTCCTCTCCTCCAGAACTTGCTCTAGCACCACCATCGCGCGCCTCCGCCCCTGACAAGAGTCTCAAAACCAAGAGACCATGTCTGAAACTTTGCGAAGAACGACTAATTAGTGCAATATCGTGACGACATAAGTTTTACCTGCATGCATGAGTAGTAAGCTGTCCCTGGCAGATACAGCGGGAAGGAGATGAGCCCTCGAACGAAGTCGAAGAAGCTCTTCCGCAAAATCTTTGACCTCGACGGCTCCAGGCCGAGCAGCTTGCTTGCAGCAAGATCGAACACCATCTGGCGCAAGTGCATGCACTCGAACGGAACATACATAACAATGAGACAGTACAAGAGACCAACATTCTAAAATCTGGGTAGAAACCGCGTACGTACAGTGGAGACGGCTTCTTTGAGCTCGACGGCCGGCAAGGTGGACCAGGTGCAGAGGGAGCTGGAGACGGCGCGCTCGACGTCGCGGATGATGCCTTCCTTGAGGCTCTCGGGGCCGAAGTACCTGAGCACCATGTTCTTGAGGTACCTGAACATGGCGCCCTGCTGCTCCCCGACGTTGTCCTTCCCCAGGATCTCCACGAACGAGTCCGGGTACCAGCTCTTCTTTTCATCATCTCAGATGGTAGATACAAAACAGTGTATGTATGTAGCTCTGTTTCTCTCTATAGAACCCCAACAAATTTTGTTGTTGATGTCGCTTATCTTCATATGCTTTGATCTTGAAATCGTCTACCTTACTGCCGATCGTTGCTCAAAAGTGTGGAAGTTTGAAGCATCTTCCACGGGCGTTGCTCTACTCCCATCTCGTTTCACCACGAAATCCCCTTCGCATAGAGGCATCTCAGCCATACATCTTCAAACCCACGTTCTGGATTCAGCAAACGGACGGCTGTGCTCGGCACTCCTTTTCCTAACCCCTCCCTTGTTTGCTATCGCGCTCGCTTTTTTAAACGGTTTTTTTAAAAAAAGTTTCTATACAAAAGTTGTTTACAAATCATATTAATTTATTTTTAAAAAATTTAAAAAACAAATTAGCTAATACTAAATTACGTTTTTTTGAAAAAGTATATATATAGAAGTTGCGTAAAAATCAAATTAATCTATTTTTTTAAAATAAATTAGCTAATACTAAATTAATCACGTATTAATAAATCGTTCTGTTTTTCATGCTCACTGTTCCTATTTGGGAACCAGGAATAGCGAACCAGGATTTGTTCAGAATCAAAATATGGTTTGCGGTGTCAACTTTCTCGGAGAGAGCCCCCTGATTAATAAATCAACGACTATGTGATACTAACTTCACACTCCAATAATAAAGCTAAGCTATCTCCATGTATCAAATACGAAATCATATCCAAGGGAACTAACAGTATCACAAACAACAGATACAGAAAATTACAGCATAAGCGCAGGAGGGAAACAATTTTAACTGAACTAGCAAGAAAGGAAGCACAACTCAATTTTTATTGATATATATCGGGTGAATCCAATACAACCGATACAAGTCACGAAAAATCAGACTAGATGACTCCTTCGAGATCAAATGAGCAAAAGCTTTCGACGAAAGCTGTCCTATAGTCGTGGAAGCAATAACACTTGATAAAGATAGGAATTCAGACACGAGAGGTTGCAGGCTATAAGATGTCATCAAATCTCCTTGAACGCCGCGAAGAGGTCACCGTTGATGTAGTCGTTGTCCACAAGACTAACCAAATAGTAGCTCTTCTGGACCTGAAAAGTGAAGAGCAACGAAATGTGTAAGCTTGTGAGGTGAGGTGATGCATTCAATATGCAGGGAGTATACAATGAAATGTAGCACAATGCCACTTCCCTATCACGGCTGATTTACAGAGGTTCAAGTGGCATGGGATAAGGGGAAAACATGCCAAATGGTATTTTAGAATTTAGACGAATGCCTTCTGAAACACTCTATCTAACATGCAAGTCTTATGAGAAATTGGGAGGATAGGAGAAAAGGTGGCATTGAGATCAGTGCAAGAAGTTCTGTTCAATTTTACCTACGACAAAATATTAGGTTCAACGCTGAAGGTTTGTGTCGAATTACCTTGTCTAGTATCTCCCTAGATGAGTCGTCCTCAGGGAACAGGCAAGCCCAACCCTTTGACCAAATTTCGAAAGCTTCGTCTTTCCAAACCATAAAGCTGGCCGAGTCAACGACGGTTGGCTGGACTATTTCCTTGCCAGGGAAAACACCCCATGTGACCGCATTCACAGCGTTTGTGGGAATGTTTGAGAATGACTCTCCATCCTTGTTCACGGCAATGTATGTAAGAGAAGGGAATGCCTTGCTCTTCTCAATTAGCTGATCCAGCTTCTCTTTTGAGCAGAAGAACTCAAGATAGGCCTTCTGGTAAACATAACCTCCAGGGCCACCCCATCCTGCACAGTAGGATACCAGTAAGCAGGTTGGCAAGGCACGCACATATAGCATTAATGAACAAGTTGAAGTTTGCACCTTAAACAGTGGAATAGCAAATAGCTAATATGTCGATTGTAGTGAGCCCAGACATTATGGCGACGTTGATTTCAGGTTTATTAAAGGGAGGGGTATATGATTAAGCATGCCAGTGAACATTTCATAATTAAATGCCACTAGGAAAGCTACAAATATAAGGTAAAAAATCTTCATGCCCACTACAAACATGAATCATCATAATAATTCTCAATTTCAGATGTAGTCGACACATGAACTACTGGCATTTTAAGTACTACCACTGTAAAAGAGCGCCATGGCAGAAACATGCACATGCTTAAAGATCCTGCTTCCAGTAACAAAAGGAAGAACAAACATAAGAAATAGATTGAACATACCAACACTTGTTGAATCAGATCTCTCTCCATTGACAGCAGGTTGGCTATTGATGGTAAGGAAGCCCTTCTGGTTAATCTTCACCAATTGGTCGTCTATTATCTTTGTCTCAGGTTGAAGGCCATCAAGCTCAGACCATGGGCTGCTTGTAAGTTTTCCTTGACAGAAGTTCACGAATCGCTGTGTGACAGAAATTGGTTAGGAAAAAAAAATGATACACTCGTATTTATCTATACATAATAAAGATATATGATATATCAAGCAGCCCAGCAGTTACCTCGTTAATGTCTTCAACAGATTTCACTGGAACCGCCCATTCCTCTTGGAGCTTCTTACCCCGCCCACGTGGTCGAGTGAACTGTAAAAGAATAAGAAGGAATGCGTTACTACACACAGCAAAAACTTTGTGAAAATTTCTTAACTTGTTATCACAAAAGAACAATTCTATGTAAAATGGAGACAAAAAATAGACATGCCCGACAACTGATGTTGCACAATCCCACATTCAAGTATTCGACAATTACCAAGTACCAGTACACAGAGGTACTGACGTTGCTAAATCATATGTAAAAGTTCACTTTTAGTTTATAATAGATAAATGTAGCTTTTAGTGTGTTTCAAAATACTGCAGACAGCATATCTGGAAAAAATGGTTGAAAACACCAAATTTGTAATTGGAACAGAAGGGAATGGAAGTAACCTGGTAGTCAGTAAGTGCTCCATATGATGGGTTCCGGGAATCACCCCACCGCCCATGTGGGTATTGATCCCAACCAAGGGTCCTTGAAATATAGCTCTTTGGTCTGTTAGCCCTGCTCAGTTATCATCATTCACCAGATTGGATGAGTGTTTATAATAACAAGATTCAATTACCTTGACAAATATTTTCTAAACAACTACCAGAATATAGGGCGGACATCCTCCTTGACACGGAAAACATTTGTTGGGGGCCTCCAAGGCAATGACCTTGAGATCTTGGACTCCTCAATTAATCCAAGGTTCTGGATAAATTTTACTTGTTAGAAATGCACCAGACCAAAATACCGTATCAAGTGAGATGTGGAAATTACCATCAATATTCCTAGAGCAGACTTCTCCATGTTTAGTGTGTAAAGGTGCAAGGTCTTGATTCCAGTAGCTAAAATTTTCTTGCACATTTCAGTACCAAGGTGGATTCCATATGCTTTGACCGCCTCCTCATTATCTTTAATAGGTTCCAGTGCAGAAGTGATCTCAGCTGGTATCTGTTATTAAATTCAAATTTTCAGAGTGACATTCTGTGGGAAACAATGTACAGCGCATTGAAGCTTATACATAAATCCATGTCCATTTGAACTATCTCCATGCAATTACTAATCATGAAGCTACAGAAACAGGCTATACCTTAGTTTTGCAGAACCCTGTCATGCGCAGGAAACCTTTGTAGTTATTTATAGGCATTATGCCAGGAACAATGGGGCAAGTTATGCCAATTTGGCGGCAGTCATTCACAAACTTGAGAAAGATATCAGTGTCATAGAAAAGCTGTGTGATGATAAGGTCAGCACCAGCATCAACCTGCAGTGAAAGTGTGCATTTGATAAGAAGCTGACAAAGAACAAAGTTACGCTAAACAAACACCTATGTTTTCTAACAGTTTTACATAATTCCGAAATAAGACCTTATGCTAGACAATGCCAGGTGAATAATTAATACAACAGAAGATGTTCTCATTTGAATGGAAAAAGTCATTATCATGTGATCAAAGAGAACCTTTTGCTTCAAATAAGCAAGATCATTGCTGTATGCTTCTGGTGTAGCCCCTTCCGTACTTTGTATTGCATCAGGGTGGGCCTCTGACGTTTGGAACAAAAATAAATAAATAAAGCTTCTAATTTTTAAGGTTTAATATCCACTGTATAGAGCAGAAACGTTTTGCTAACCTGGATAACCAGCAACAGTAATACCAAAATAATCACCATACTTGGCTCTAATGTGTTGTACCTGCAATTGGAGAATAGAACGCAGGTTTGAATATAGTGGTGATTTCTCTCAGCAAATAAATGGTTTTTATATACATAATCCTAAATATTGGCAGCACCAATCAGCTTGCCATCATATCCTGGCCTTTCTATCATAATTGATCGAAGAGATATTTACCAAATCAAGAGCACAAGCGAATCCACCAGCAACTTGAACAAATTTGTCCTGACCATGTGGAGGATCACCCCTAAGAGCCAGAACATTTTGAATCCCATTAGACTTTATTGTTGTTAAGGCATCATCAATCTTCTCAATTGGCATATTGGTGCATGTCAGGTGCATCATTGTTTCCACACACACCTGCAAAACAACACCAAAATAATATAAAGCATTGACTATATTTAACCAGTGAAAACAATGTATGAAATATTGAAATTGCAAAAGATATATTGGCATGAAGACATAACTTCTGTGCTCATCTTATGTACAATGTACAATGCATGCACGGCTCCAAACATTCACAGAAAACAAATCATTGTTTGTGTTGTGACCATCGGTAGTCACGAGTCCCAGTCCAGAGAACAGATGGAATGCAAGCATCTGATATATTCATAAACGGTAAGGCCACTACACAACAACACCATAACTGATTCGCCGATCCTATCAACATCATCTACTCCAGGAAAAAATATCCAGGTTTACTTGTAGAACTACAAGTCAGCAAGATATGCAATATCTTGCATGGGATCAGCACAGCTGTAATCCAAAAGGCACATATTGCTACCAAGAAATTTGTCAAAGATCATCTCTATGAATCCACCCAAAGTAACCGCTCCATGTCTAGCATCCCCACCATGTGAGGAAATTAGTCCCAATAGTGTGACACCATCCACTCATCCACTGATCACTAGCCAACGTCTAAGGCAAAAATGCGTTTCAATCCACCAAAACATCAGAATCATCAAAATTACTACAACATCCCTTTTTTGATTGCCCTATGGCTAGATTCACTTGGAATGTAATAGTGTGTGCTTTTGGCTTAAAACCAGTGAATAACAAGTGGTGGGGGAATGGACAAAAAAAGGGGATAAAGAAACAGGGGGTTTACTGATGGTGGGGATTGCAGCAGTTCTTTGGGTAATTTGGAAGACAAGAAACAAAGCTTGTTTTAAAAATGTATTACCATATGACCCTACTGAGATCTTACACACTGCTTGCAATTGGATGTCCAACTGGGCAATCTTGCAGACTTCGGAGGAAAGCTAAAGAAGATTGCGGTGGGGAGTTCAGCTCCTAAGGCAAATCACAAGTGAAGTTTTTCAGTCTCAGTTTGGATGGAGATCGACATGGCGAAGGCTGGAGTTCAACTGAAGAGGATGAAGAAGGGTTCAGATCACTACCCCAGACAGACCAGGGAAAAAATGAAGAAGGCTACAGGAGGTCCCTGGGGGGATCCTTTTGTTATCTCCTTTTATCCCTTTTTCTTTCTCTCTTTATTTTGCTGCAGACAGACTTAGGTAGCTAGTTCTGTTTTTCCTTTTGTTTCTTTGGCGTCTGAAGACTTTAAGACTCTTTTGCTACCTCTGTATTCTAGTTTCATTTCTATTAATGGAAATGGACGACTAAGGCCCTTTGATAAAAAAAAAAAAAAATCCACCAAAACATTCTCTCAGAAAGATCACTCCCAACATTACCATTACCAGGAGCTGGGAGACCAGATATCAGGATGGATCAACTCTACGAGTTACAAACCCAGTTTTCAACCAAATTGCAACCACAACAGGTCAAAAGCTCCATTATCTTAAAAAAAGGCACTAATCAGGCACTAAACCTTGTGGCACTTGAATATGGACAGAACCTCATTCTGCAAACTGAACTGAAGCTCAAAGTAGGCATTGTTATTTCTAATCTATCAGCGTTAATCGCGGAATACCATCTGACCGATTATCATCCAAACAGCTCTCATATCACCATTTCACATCCTCATCATCCGACAACAGCACGGTCTCAAACAAATTTCGACCCAACTATCAATGTGAACTATTGCAGCATAAAGATGCGCTCGTCTCAGCACAATCTTACGAGACCGAAGCAAACGAGGAACGACTGATGCAATTAACCAAATCTAATCACGACTGAGTAAGCGAATATGGCATTTCATCGAACACATCCCCTTCTCACCAAAGCACCAAACCAAAACCAGCGAATCTAATTGTCTAAACCCATGATCCAGAAGCATCCCACCCAACACAAACATAGCCACTTCCTACGATCCATTCCGCCACGCCGAACCAAATCGCGCCCCCGTCACGGTACAACTGTACTACATCTACAAATGTATTGCAATGCTGCTTCTGAAAGTCGTGGGTTGTTACACTGCCCTGCCCCCATCTGAAAAACGCATGGGCTCTGGACTCTGGAAGCCGTGCTGTCGTCCAGGCTTGGGTCGAAGCTTAGGTACATATACGATGTGGCCCAGCCCATGCAAATCCGTAGTCCATACGACCAAGACCAATATATGCTGCACGTACGTACAACTCCACGGCTCTTCCCTCCCGACGACGATCAACGCCGCCGATCGCCGCTAGCTAGCTTCCTAGATCACAATACTACTGTTGGCACTGCTATTAGCCAGTACAACTAATTACAGCACTTGCATTCACAGCTCACCAGTCTGCAATACATACAAGAGATCTTCAAACACAGGACTGACTTGTGCTCTTTTTTTTTTCAGCAGTGAGGCTGAAAGCCTGAAACTGCTCCGGCCGGGGCACTTCACTTTGGCCTGCCGGTCGATCACCCGCGAACTCCCCCAAGTACCACGAGTTTAAGTTACTAACCGTCCGTCCGTCCCTATCTTATCCCTGCAGTCCAAAAAAAATTACTCTGCAGTACTAACCCTTGTGTTTTAAATTAAGTCATTTACTACTACAACATCAAATTAGTTTTTATCAAATCTATAATTTAATATATTTTTATAGTATATCTGTCTTGCATTGAAACTGCTCCGATCACCTCACTTCACTTTGGCGATGACCAGCAAACTCCCCCAAGTACCACGAGTTTACTACTCCCTCCGTCCCGAAATAAGTGCATTTTTGCACTATTCACGTTCAACGTTTGACCGTTCGTCTTATTTGAATTTTTTTTATGATTAGTATTTTTATTGATATTAGATGATAAAACATGAATAATACTTTATATATGACTAAATATTTTTAAATTTTTCATAAATTTTTCAAATAAGACGGACGGTCAAACGTTGGGCACGGATATTCACGGCTGCACTTATTTTGGGACGGAGGTAGTAAGTTACTAGCCGTCCGTTCATCCCTAGCTTGTCCCTGCAGTCCAAACACGAAAAAACATATATTTACTTCGTTCCATCCGATCTTGCGTCTTGGCTGTGATCAATTCGAATCCGTTCGTAAGATTCGTGACTAGTACCAGTAAATGTACGCTCGATCTGACGTCGGATCGTCGTACTCCTTCCGTCCAAAAAAAGTCAAACCGTGAGTTCCCGTGACAACGTTTGACTGTTCATTTTGTATGAATTTTTTTTATAATTAGTATTTTTATTGTTGTTTTATGATAAAATATGATTAATACTTTATGCGTGACTTATCAGCTCCTTCTCCGGCCTCGCCCCCATTTCGCCTCTCCTATCCCTCGGGGAAGGTAAAGGAGTGGTGTCTGTATTGCCCGCGTGATTTTATTGAGCTCACTCGAAATTGCAGCGTTCTCGTTGTAGGAGATACGGTTGTAAGAATGGGGGTGGATTTGTAAATGGCAAACTAGAAATTAGGCATCTGATAGTATACCGTCGATGTGAGTTGGTATAATTCAGAATGTTGGGAAAGTAGTGGCTCTAATGTAGTAATGTCTCTGATGTAGATTTAGATATATGCTCCTAGTTATTTAACAAAAACCCTCAACTCCACAATATTAAGTGTAATGCTATTTGGTGTGTATACGTTATAACAAGAATGCAAGATTTATTTGTACATCCACTGTAGATTTGTATATGGTTTGAATGACTATTGTAAGGTAAAAATGTGTAGGACATGTTTAGCTAGTTTTGTCTACATAAAACATGTGAATGCATTACGATCTTATCTGCTTCACCTGGAATTTTCATGCCTAAATTTTTTTGAGTGAGTGGCACTAAAAGAAGAGGTTAGGTTGCATTTATCCGAAAAATCATATGAATTCTACGGTAAACTCATTCATGGACTATGCTGAATTTATTTTAGAGACTTCAAGCTTTGAGCATCGATTGTTTGGTATTGATGCCCGTGGAAGGATAGTGGCAATGAGACATGGGAGGCGTGTTCCTAAACTTAGCAGACCTCCAGATCAGCGGAAGGCACTTCTGCGCGGGCTGACCACGCAGCTGCTCAAGCATGGAAGGATAAAGACTACCAGGCCAAGAGCAAAGGCAATGAGGAAGTATGTTGAGAAGATGATCACACTGGCAAAGGATGGGTCTCTTCACAAGAGGAGGCAGGCTCTGGCTTTTATCTATGAGAAGCATATAGTCCATGCGTTGTTCGCTGAGGTTGCAGACAGGTATGGGGAAAGAGAGGGGGGCTACACAAGGATCATCCCAACATTTCCAAGACGGGGAGACAATGCACCTATGGCTTACATTGAGCTTGTCTAGGTAAGTTAATTTTCCATTACACAAATCTGAAGGTATGGTTCTACTATGTCGATCTAATAAGGTCCTTTTATTCAGAACTGAAAGGAGTCATTGTTATGTAGGATAAAGTTTGCAATGTAGGACTTAATATGCACCAGATACCCTGTTACATGTATTATTAGAACATTACATGATGAAGTACAGAGAACCGCTGTGTTTTTGGTACATGAATGTATTGCCTGAAGATAAATATGCTATTTCTGTCCCAATCTGATACAAAAGATAGATAATGCTGTGGGGGAGTGGCAAATGCTAAATGAACATTTTTTGTGCTACATGAATCTCTTCTATATGTAGTAGTTGTCTGCTACTCATGAACCTAGGGTGTCTTCTAACTTGTGTCTTATATATCTGCAGGAGGCCGTTCATTTGAGCGCGTTGCCTAGGTGGAGGGGTCAAGGGAATGCCTTTTTGAATATCTGTTTACATATTTTCTTTTGTAACAAAATGTAGATCATGTGTGAAGTTTTGAACAGTGGAATTTCTATCCTGTAACTACGAAAGCATTGTGCTACATTTTGGAAGTGTTCCTGGCACCATAATCTGGTGCCCTTGAAGTTATGGATTGTTTTCCAGTCAGTTACTATATATACGATATCACAAATGCAAGCAAAACCCCCAAGATGCTGTTTTTGTATAGAGTCTTTCCATGTTTCTGCAGTCATGTCCTACAACGGAACATCCTGGTGAACAATATTTTGGTGTTACTACTGTTAAATAGGTTAGGTTGTTTGTTCTCCTGATCATATCAACGTGGTCAGGATGGCCGAGTGGTCTAAGGCGCCAGACTCAAGTTCTGGTCCTCTAACGAGGGCGTGGGTTCAAATCCCACTTCTGACATAATTTTATCGTCCTTTTTTTTATTTTTTTCATAAAGCTATTTGCACAAGAGCACTTGGTTATTCACAACTTTAGCACTTTCGTCAGCAATATTATCGTCTTGTTACACTAATATGTTGCGTCTCCAAAGCTATTTATACATGAACAATTGTTTATCACAAAGATATCATATTTGTCAGCCGTTATTCTTTTTTTTTTTTTTGCCTGGCAGGCCAAACTTTATTCAGCCGTTTTCTTACATACTATGGCCCTGTTTAGATTCAAACTTTTTTCTTTAAACTTTCAATTTTTCCGTCACATCGAACTTTTCTATACACAAACTTTTAACTTTTCTGTCACATCGAACTTTTCTACACACAAATTTTCAACTTTTCTGTCGCATCATTCCCATTTCTTCAAACTAGCAATTTTGGCGTGGAACTAAACGCAGCCACAATCAAGCTACTCCACAATGGTGACGGTCACGGTACAACTGTACTACATCTACAAATGTATTGCAATGCTGCTTCTGAAAGTCGTGGGTTGTTACACTGCCCTGCCCCCATCTGAAAAACGCATGGGCTCTGGACTCTGGAAGCCGTGCTGTCGTCCAGGCTTGGGTCGAAGCTTAGGTACATATACGATGTGGCCCAGCCCATGCAAATCCGTAGTCCATACGACCAAGACCAATATATGCTGCACGTACGTACAACTCCACGGCTCTTCCCTCCCGACGACGATCAACGCCGCCGATCGCCGCTAGCTAGCTTCCTAGATCACAATACTACTGTTGGCACTGCTATTAGCCAGTACAACTAATTACAGCACTTGCATTCACAGCTCACCAGTCTGCAATACATACAAGAGATCTTCAAACACAGGACTGACTTGTGCTCTTTTTTTTTTCAGCAGTGAGGCTGAAAGCCTGAAACTGCTCCGGCCGGGGCACTTCACTTTGGCCTGCCGGTCGATCACCCGCGAACTCCCCCAAGTACCACGAGTTTAAGTTACTAACCGTCCGTCCGTCCCTATCTTATCCCTGCAGTCCAAAAAAATTACTATGCAGTACTAACCCTTGTGTTTTAAATTAAGTCATTTACTACTACAACATCAAATTAGTTTTATTAAATCTATAATTTAATATATTTTTATAGTATATATGCCTTGTATTGAAACTGCTTCAATCGCCTCACTTCACTTTGGCCTGCCGGTAACTCCCCCAAATATCACGAGTTTAAGTTACTAGCCATCCGTCCGTCCCTAGCTTATCCCTGCAGTCCAAAAAAAATTACTCTGCAGTACTAACCCTTGTGTTTTAAATTAAGTCATTTACTACTACAACATCAAATTAGTTTTATTAAATCTATAATTTAATATATTTTTATAGTATATATAGTAGTAGTAGTACAGCGGTCTGTACCTACACTTGATCGGTTCATCAACAAGCAGTAGCAGCACTGCACTGCAGTCCGCAGTTAAAAGTGCTTGGTAGTAGTAGTACCATCCATCCGCTGAGCTATGTTAACAAATAAAGGGTCCTGAAATGATAATACTACTAGTACTACTCATCAAGCAACCAAATGGAATGATGCAAGCAATGCGAAAAGCAGTGAGTCAGCTTCGCAATAGCTGCTTAGTGGAGCACTTAGAGGCGACACCCTGCATCATCAGATGTATATAAAGCAAGATTCTTTTAAGTAAAATAAATAGCACCAATCTAACCCACTTCCAGAACCACTCAACAACGGGATTATAGTACTCCACCCCCCACTGAATAAGCGCAAAACGCAACGCACCAAAGCCAGACATGGTCTTTGCAACTTGTTGTCTTTGCCGCTAGGTTTTTTTCTGGCATTTTCGACGATACTATAAACGGAGTCTTAGAGCGAGCTAAAGAAAAGCAAACCGAAAACGGGAATACGGCAAAAGAAAACTAGGCAAAACTAACTAGCCAACTGCTCCCCAGTAGCAGCCAAGCAGCAGGATCTTGGGCCCGTGCTGCCAGTTCCACAGATAGAGTCTTCCAGACCATCAGTTCCTTGGGACCACATGCCTGTTGAGTTCTTCAGGACCGTCTTGTTCTTCATGGCTAGCTAGGGAACATGGGGTATGTGATCCAGTTAACTAGCTTTGACGGTGCCGTTGGCAAGGGCAGGCTTCTCAGTCGCTGCTGTTTGGGCGACCTTCGCTGCATAGGTAACGACTGGAGCTGTGCCGTTCTCTGCAGGAACCTTCAGTTCTCCATTGACGCCATTTGGTAGCTTTGGCTTCGCAGTAGCAGCATCCTGCTGCTTCTCTCCAGTGACAGAATTTGGAGCCCTACTGTCCCAGACCTAAAATGATAGAACCGACCATTAGAGTTACCAAAGAGGCATAAGAGAAACCAAGGTGCACAGATTGACAAATGACAAGGCTCAGGCTTATATATACCTGCTTTTGGATCTGCTGTTGTTTCACCCGCTTTTCCTGCATCAACTTCTGACGGTTCTCATAGAAAGCGAAGTCATCCAAGATGGAGGTCTTACTGACATGCTCCTTGAATATCTTAAGCATTTGAATGCCTTGGTCAAGGTTTACCTGAAATTTAAACAAGCAGGTCAAATAAGATAACCGCATGGTGTGGCTTTTTGGAAGTCGAGAACTAATTTGGACAAATATAAGGTACCTCTTGTGTGTCACGGCTATTTGTCACTGGCTTGTTCTCATTGTTCTCTAGGATGATGTGCTTGAGAATATTGTTGGGCACATCTTTGACAATGTGCCACTTGAGAGATAAGGAACCATTCCACTTATCTAGCATGGTCCATAGCCTATGTATATGTACTGCAAGGCCAATTATATGTGTGCATTTCTCCCATCTTGTTTTCACAGTCAGGGAAACAATTTATTCCCTTTTGGTGTGTTTAGTATCATCATAATTGTGGCATTTTAGGGAACATAGTAAGTAGGTCCATCTGCATTGAGTGTACATATGAAGAATAATTAACATCTTATTTTAGATAGAGTGACATGATAAGGATTTATTGTTTGGTACAACCTTCCTAGAGCCAGCTATTGCTAATTAGTAGTTTCTATTGAAGATTGCATCTTTAGATTTCTTTTCCTTTCTTTCAGTTAGGTTCCCTCTGCAGATAATCTTCCAGGAGTATATTATTATATTTCTTAAGAATGTTTCATAGTGTTATTTTATTTGAAACAGTGACAATATCGTTTTTTTCTACAGTGCAGCACCCACCACACAATGACTCACTAGTAGGTCTAAACCTCTACTTCTACTGTTCTACATCACTGATAGGATCTTCCTCATGTGTACTGACAGTGACAACCTTGTTTTTCCCACCAGCTACCGACACATTTTGCCCCCAAAAAAAAACAAACAAAATACTGAGCATTTTGTGGCCCTGTGTATATTATTGTGTAAACTAGTCGTAACTGAAAACTGTCCCTATTATTGGTTGCTTGAACAAATACAGTTCAAGAAGCTAGATACAGTCTTAGTCATGACTTATTAGTCATTAGGGTCCATACCACTAATAAATGCTTGACAGCCAAAATTGAATTGTCAGAAATACCTATAATATTGAATGAAGAGCTTAAAAGGAGAATTTGGATTTGACTATAATGACAAAACAGACAGTTTGGAAACAGCAGCATGAGGATTTGGCTTCTCCAAAATTACCAGGTATATCACACTTAAAAGGGACAGAGCAGCAGGTTTCTTTCGGTATATACCTAGTTCTTTTGGAGTTGTCAAACTCACACTTTTGCAAGAATGTCCTCCTTGTCGACCACAAAATTGCAAATCTAAACAATGTATTTGCTATATATTTATCATTAGTATGCAATGATTATCTTTAAGAAAAGTTAAATATTGAAACATCAAAGCACGACAATACTAACATGCTTGCCTGAGTTGTAGCTTTGCATGACCAAGAAATTTAATCACTGGGGAATATGTAAATCCATATTTCATATTTACAGGTAAATATAATTTGATCCTCATAAATATAGATACTAATGAATTCTATAGTTTATTTAATAGAAAATGTATAGCTATAATACATCCACATCAAATGGAAATTATATTTTCATTATCTAAAATTTATATATTTGTTAGGCAGGTCAGGGAGAAGGGGGTGGGGAGAGATTCCCCACCTAATATTGACACCAAATGATATGTGACGACATAATAAAAACTTCATTTTCCTTGTGATGAAAAAGTCTATACGCCATGACAACTAACGTATAGATATGGACAATCATATAGCACGCAAGCATGAATGGAGACATTTTTATCGCCCGTCATTCTTGTCGCCGAGATTTAATAGCGGCGTTTATAAAGAGAGTTACCTAAATGTAGTAACGAAAATTAATTTCCACATAAACATTTTAAATAAATATATAATATCATGCACACATTCATGTTAATGGCTCGATCACATATAGAAACCACAAATACACATTTCATACGCAAAAAAAAAAGATCGTAAAACCACGATATTATCTTTCTCACGAAGCGGACGTGACGCGACCTGCGCGGAACTGATAAAGATAAAAAGAGAGCGACATTTTTCCACCCCTCCCCTTGATTGTTTATCTCCTCTTTTTTATGTGTTTTCCCCTTGTGTTATTTTCTCAATCATGTTTTCCATTCCATTGGGTTTGGTGTCGTGTTGTGAACCTTTGTGGTGTTGAGAAAGAGTAGAGGAGAGAACCAAAAGGGTTTCCAGAGCGGCAGCGGCTGCCTGCTTAGCTGCTGCTGATGCTGCAGGCTGCACCAAAGCAGCGAGCCTTTTTTTACCTCTCCTACTATACCACCACCACCATCTCCCCTCCTCGGCTTCACTTCTCGCCTCTACTCTTGTTGCCACGGGCGGCGATTGAGCCTGCGGCGGCGCCATGTCGGGGCTGTACAGCCCGGGGTTCTCGCCTGCGAGGAATCTCTCCCCCCAGATTAGGACCAACCCGACGGATGTTGATAGGTAACTCGGATTCCATTTCCCGTGTTTCTTGGCTTTTTTTGTTGTTGTGTGTTTTGGTTCTTGGGCTGATGAAGCTGATGGTGTGTTGTGATTGGTTGGTTGGATTGTTCTTGCAGTCAGTACCTGGCCGAGTTGCTCGCCGAGCATCAGAAGCTGGGGCCGTTCATGCAGGTGCTGCCCATATGCAGCAAGCTGCTGAGCCAAGGTGAGATCTTTTTTTTTTTATCTCCCCTCTTCATCGTATCTCGCTGCGCGACGAGATTTTTTGTTTGGTTTTGAGAGAGGTGTTTCCTTTGCAATCGACGAATTTGGGAACTATGGCTCCGATGCCTGGATGGGCGCTCGCGTTTGGATAGATGGCATTGGTGGTTTCTTGGCTCTACTGCACTGTCATCTCTGACGCATGAGCTGCTTGGATGGCGTTCTTGTTTTAGATTCGTGTTGCGATGTTACCTCAATCGGACAGATTGGATGATCAGGCTTGTGCTAGATAATGTTGTCGCCTGATGATTGCGATGATCGATCTGTCCTTGATAATCTACGCTGGAGATGTTGTAGAACGATCTTCTTGGCTGAAATATCACCAATCATTACATCTTTATGTCTTAGATATTCATCTTATCATTCTATTAGTAAGAATCATATGTTTAATTTAGAGTTGATTTTAACAGTAGGATGTAAAAAACAGTGATGAAGCTCGTGGTTTGTACTAGTGGGCAGTGGTAAAGGGTTTCTATGGACGTCAAGCCGTCAACTTATCATGCTTATCTCAATCACCATCAACCAATCAATGTGCATTACCATTTGCCAGCATGACGATTTCAACATTTTTAGACAGGCCTTGACATAATCAGTTTTAACATTTTTAGACAACCCTTGACATAATCAGCCGTACTTGATATAAGTGATTTTGGTACTAATAATTTTAGTCATCCGCAAACCGAACCGTAGAACACTCTGCTTGATATACAGCACCTTCCTTGTGCTAATGCTGGAAAAATTATAGCTTGCAACTGAAACCAAACTCATTTTCTTGTTTAATCAGGCTATACCACTGTGTCAGGTCACTTGTAGACCATGACATGTAGGATTGTTATATATCATCACATTATAGCTTGAGGAATTTTCTGTCTTCTTCATTCAGAACATCAATAATTGTTCTCTATAGTTTGTAAGTGGTGATATTGGATCAAATCTTGCTTCACAGTGCGATGCTATTCGTTTAGATTACCCTGTAGAAACTATACTCTGGCCATCTGTATACTGTAGGCCTATTGGATAAGTACATACGAAAGGGGTTAATATTACAGGTTATTGCTTCTGTTATTGAATCATGTTGGGTATAGTTCTATTCATATGTGCTTTTAGTTACCTGTCTTTCTCCTGTGAATGTTTATCCATTGTATAATGAACTATCATTTCTTCTCCTTTTCTTGAGAGAGGATGAACTAGCATTTCTTATCTTGGTTCTGACAAAAAAGATTTAGTAGCAATGTCCAAAATTCTGACTCTAATAAACAACTTGTATATTCATTCTGACCTTTATGCTACTCAGAAATTATGCGGGTATCAAGCATTGTCCACAACCATGGATTTGGTGATTTTGACAGGCATCGGTTTAGAAGTCCTAGCCCTATGTCTTCGCCAAACCCAAGATCTAATCGCTCTGGAAATGGGTTTAGTCCTTGGAATGGGCTACACCAAGAGGTAGGCATTCTGCAAAACTTATTTGCAATCCAATGCATCAATGTATTCTGAGCTTAGCAGTTTATAGTACACTAAAGCCACTAATATGATAATTCTATGGAAAATTCACTCCCACTTTTTTCTAAGACAGATTGGCTGCTACTCATCATGCAGTGCACATGTTCAAGATGATATGTCAAAAATACTGATAAAGCATTATCCTTGCCCTTTTTGAACTATGTAAAAGAGATTAGGTTTTCCTCAAGGAGCCAGCATGGATTGGCAGGGAGCACCACCAAGCCCTAGTTCTCATGTTGTAAAAAAGATTCTGCGTTTGGATGTCCCAGTTGATTCTTATCCAAATGTATGATACCTCCACTTCATGTGTTATACTAATGTTAACAAAGAATAATTCTTGAGATCTTTTAATTACTTATTTTCCTTTTCCTTTTTTCCCAGTTCAATTTTGTGGGACGCATTCTAGGTCCTAGAGGTAACTCTCTAAAGCGGGTGGAAGCATCCACTGGCTGTCGTGTTTTCATTAGAGGGAAGGGTTCCATCAAAGATCCAGGGAAGGTAATAGTTTCTGAAGTTTGATTTGCATGCACTTCTATTGCTTCTTGAATCATCAGGATATTACTATGCTAGCAAGTAGTTACAACAAACTATGTTTTTTCTTAAGATAACAGTAGCATCTTACAGTACATTATTAAAATATTGCTTAGGTATGCAAAATTTGTGGGTTAAACTCCTGTTGGTAGCACTTTAATTTCAGTAAGTATATTGGAACTGTCTTCCTCTGCAAGGGATTTCATCTCCCACCAAGCTTGCTATTTTATTACCTCTTCACAGTCCAAATACTGTAATCCCTGTAGCATACAACTATAGCTTACATGGTTGGGGTTTTTTCCCCCAATCATTTCGACAGCATACTGTCGTTGTAAGCTTCTATTGTAATGATCCTTTGTAAGCTTCTATTGTAATGATCCTTTCTCCCAATCTTAATGAAATTGGTCGACCAAACTTTCGGCTGACCCGGCGAAAAAAAATATATGTTTCATCCTGCTTAGCTCATACCAAAGTTTTAATTGCTCTGCTTTTGCCTCCTCATATGTGTTTCGTCCTCTTTCCTCATAGATTCTACTGACCTGCCTAGCGATCAAGCTCATATATTTCCTTCCATGTTTCTTTGAAGGAGGACAAACTCCGTGGAAAGCCAGGCTACGAACATCTGAGTGACCCACTGCACATTTTGATAGAAGCTGAGTTCCCAGCCAGTATCATTGATGCAAGATTGAGACATGCACAGGAGGTTATAGAAGAATTGCTAAAACCAGTGGTGAGTAATTTGCATACACCCTATTTGTGCATGCCTAGAGTATTTTTGCTAGTCTCCTAGGGTAACTGAGTGCAAAAATGATTGATTCCCGGATAACCCAAAGAAAATGTGATCCCCTTGGTTTGAATTGTTAATAACTATTCTGAATGTTTTCCTCCCCTTCATAATAGTCCTGAAATGTCTTCACCCAAAAGATAGCTCATTTCTTTTTATCATGATTATTTACTACCAGTCTCTAACTGCTTCTCTCTATTTTATTTTGGAAACCCATTTTCCTTTTTCACATGTTCTGTTCTGAACCTTGTGTTATATAATAGCTTCTTTCTCCAGCAATCCTTTAATTTGCAATGAAGTTTTCATATGCCTGACTAAACGAAATCGCATCGGCTTCTTCTGCAGGATGAGTCACAGGATTTCTACAAAAGGCAACAGCTCAGGGAGCTGGCAATGCTAAACTCAACCCTGAGGGAGGACAGCCCCCATCCTGGGAGTGTCTCTCCATTCAGTAATGGCGGTATGAAACGCGCGAAAACGGGCCAGTAGAGAAGCAACTCTACCACCACCCATTTGAGGTGGTATCCAGGTGCCTTATGCCCTTAAAAAGGATGGCATTGGCACACCTTCAGGCAATGTTTGCCATGGGTGTGTGAAGGAAGCAATGCAATGCACCTTCACTAGATGGAGTTTGGTATCAGTCAGATTTTCGCCTTCAGGCAGGGGAAAACTTCAGGGACAATGACAATAGTCGCAGATCGTCCGGTCGATCCACCTTTGGTTTGTTGTAAGGTCTCAAGAACATTTGTTTTATTTGTTATTGACTGTTAACCCTAGTATGTGGTGCTATGGTAGGTTATCTCCATGACAAGCTAGAGAAGGCCTGGGATGTGAGCCTTTTTTTTTCTTCCATTTACCCCCCATTTAGGTGTTTAATTCACCTTGTATTATATCCTTTCACATTTATGGAGCTATGAATAATAAAAGAAGGATGAAGGGTCATCCTCTTTCTTCTGCCTTATAGTATGTCAGTATTTGGTTTAGCTGTAAAAATATTCGAGGTTATTCCTCCCTCCAATTTAAATTACTTGTTATTCTAGCTTTGTCCAAATCAAATAAACTTTGATCATCAATTTTCAAAAATTCGTACAGTTCAACCTACTAAGATCTTTGTTTCTAGATTCGCCATAAGAAATACTTTCATATTATATATTTCATCACATGTTAAACTATACGAATTTCTAGAAATGATGGTGCTTAAGGTTTTGAAGCAGGAGGAGTAAATGCCATGAACTTATGGAATCCAATATGGTCTGTCAAACCCACACAGGCACACACACAGTGTTGATGGGCCATGGTGGTTTGATTTCCAAGCTTGATTGAGTTCATGGAGGCATGGCTGGCGCTGGGTCTCCTCCAAACGCGCAGCATCCTAAGATGAGATGCTGTCCGCTTGCTGGGGCACAGGAAAGCGGTGAGACCACCAGGTTTTCCTGACGAGACCACAAGTTTTGCAACGTCATGGTGGTGTTGCAGAGCAGAGGACACGAAAAGAAATGATCTCAATTCTCAAGGGGCAGCTCTGTCAAAGTCTGATGGATTTAGGTGATGGCAATAGTTGTCCCTGTCAGGCTTGGCCATCCATGATGCCAACAGAATATGCTTGCATTAACGGTAGTATATGACTAGCTCAGCAAATTGAGAAAATTTTCTATATCTACCAGATGATAAATATCTACCATAGTGGAAGCAGTATCCAGCAGTATGTGCAGAATACAGATC
The DNA here is from genome assembly GCA_009805545.1 of Oryza longistaminata. Taxonomy (NCBI): domain Eukaryota; kingdom Viridiplantae; phylum Streptophyta; class Magnoliopsida; order Poales; family Poaceae; genus Oryza; species Oryza longistaminata. The sequence goes on from CM020180.1 coordinate 37,123,572, forward strand.
CCAGTTAGTGACAGATTGCTGCTCAATCCAACAATGAGCAAAATCAAATCAGTTGCATATGCAGGAAACCAGCACAATATACTTTTTTTTATAATATAAAAGTATACACCATAAACCAATACATCAAAATTACCAGCGACGTACTGAAAAACCATGGTGCAGACCTGAAGACCGAACATGGCAAACCATGACTCAAATTATTGGACTACAGAATCTCTGGCACACCAACACAGAAGACATTCCACCCACCACATATGTCAAGAAAAGGTAGGAATATATTTCCAGACAAAATATATTAAGCTTAACAAGATTACGAAAACAAATTAAAGATTACATGCTAATATAATTAATACTCAAAAGAAAAGATGACACTATGTTATGTACTTATGTACTGATGACACTATGTTGTGTACTTATGTACTCCACCAGATATGTAATTCCAGCCCAACAGTACTGTCCACATTAAACAGCCAAATATGTGTTCCAGCCCAACAGTACTGTGCACATTAAACAGTCAGCTGCCGCAGAAGCTATATTGGCCATAATTAAACCTGGTATCTGTTACTGTTAGACGGGCAGGTGCAGTAGCCCATAAATCCAATAAAAGAGGACTTCTATATGAACTATTAATAGAGCGTTATATAGCTCACAAGTCCAATAAAAAAGGACTTCTGTATGAATTAATAGCTCATGATATAGCCTACAAGTGCAATAAAAAAGAGTTGTATGCATTATTATTAAAAAAATAGCACATTATCGCTGCGACAAGATTCATGATGTACATGCTACATAGTCATCAAACAAGGTAAGTAAATCTATCATGGTAAAGTTGAGGCCTGAATATGCACGCAGCGGCATATCTTTTAATCAATCTATAATGGCATGACCTGAAAATTAACAGCAAACCGCACCTATCGGGAAAAAAGCATTTAACTACTAACACAAATAAAAGAAACAGATGGGATGGATAACCACTTACTGCAATAATTTTCTACTATATTTTATTCTAATCGAAGAACGTGTCTATATCTCACATCAAAGGTCTTATTTAGATGCAACATATTAATTCCACAACACCTTATCGAAGCCTACCATATTGCATCACATATATCAGCAACCATACCGTATATACACATCATAACCTTACCAAATCAGGTCACATGCAGAGTCATCTTCACATCATAAGTTCAATACTAACCAAAATTACACAATACCAAGTTTCCAATGATGCTATGCATAACAATAAAGCTGCTAACGATAGTAATTACGGATAATTGGACCCTCAGGCCCCGCCAACTTCTTCCACACGGGCGGACACAGCATGGAAGGCGCGGACACGGGTTCCACAGCCTGATCGCTTCTTACGCTTGCCTGAAATCATCGTCCACATTGGTTCCGCAGCAAGCGCCTGGACCTCACAGCTACTGGCCTCCTCCTTGACCCGACCGCGGCAGCTCTCACCTTCCTCCTTCACCCGTGGAAGAAGGGTCGGCTTAGCTGTCCCAATTGGCAAGGTGATTGGCCTCACAGCTGCTTCAGGCGGTGGAATAGTTGGCTTGGGTAGCTCCGGCGGCAGCGAGTAGCAGCGGACGGAGGCGAAGTTGGTGGCAGCGCTGGAACCGCGGAGGCGGACGCTGGCGGCGTCGTATGCGGCGGCGGCCTCCTCGGCGGTGTCGAAGGTGCCGAGCCACAGGCGGCGGCGGCCGGAGTGCAGGGTCGCGGATCTCCGCCGCGAACCTCCCCCACGGCCGCTGCCGCACGCCGCGGAACCGCGCGCCGGCCTCGCCTCCCCGTCCCCGCCCCCGCCCCCGCCTCCATCACGCGGCGCTTCACGCCCCCGCCCCCGCCACCACCACCACCACCCCCACCCACCTTCCCCCTCCGCCGCGGCCGAGGCGCGCCACCGCAACCGCCTCGTCCTCGCTGGAGGACGAGTCGGTGGCGTCGGCGTCGCGCACGAGGATACGCACCACGCGTCCCCGCGGCGCCGCCCCCGCCGCCAGCTCGTGCAGGCTAGGGTTTGTACCCATGCCTCGGGAAACCACCTCAATCCATACGGGGTTGTTCGATCGTTGTGGCTACGCGTAGCCTCCGCGCCCCGCCATGGGAGCGTGGGGGGTGGAAGGCGAGGTGGGGGGGCTAGGGTTTAGGGTTAGGGTTTGGTTCCGATCGATGCGGCGGCGTGCGGCGGGGGTGGGGTTGTGATGGAAGCGGGAAGACGAAGGGGAATTTTGTGGAGACGCGGGGACTAAAAGGAAGGCGGGTAGAGGGGTAATTCTGGAATTTCACGTGGGAATATTGAAGAGGAATCTACTGTTCAGGCAAATCGGATGGTGGGGATATTCTCAGAACATGGGATTTACTAGAAAGATGCTAATATCCGACAATGATTATGATTTTTGTTGCTGTTTTTTTTTATTATGAACTTATTATTATTATTTGAAAGCAAATACAAATCAAATTTAATTTACCCGGTCAACTTAAAATGTGGGAGAGGAGAGTTTTTGTCACCTACAAGAGTTTAATAAATTGTTTGTGTCAAAACTGTGTAGTTATCTTATCTTGAAAAAATATATAGTTACCCTAAAAAATAGAAAAATAAGTATAGTTTCTAAAAAAAAAACTTCATCGTCTAGTCAGGTTCCGAAATATTTGTATGAATGAATGAAGTTATAGTTGGTTATGTTCTAAACGAGGCGTGACCGTGAGAATTAATACAATGAGACAAGTGCAGTGCAACGTGTAACGGTGTAAGGGTGAAAGCCGATCTTAAAAATAAAATTATAGGTTATTTAGTTAAACTGAATGAGTATAAGAATTACCCGTGAGTTAGCCGTGACCATACCAATGAATACTCCAACACGTATAAGACTTGCAATAATAGAGTTATGATCTGATTCTTTACCGGATAATATAGATCATAGATCCTCTCAGCTCACTTCCATAATTTTGATTATAAAAACTTAACTCCAAAAGTGTGTGACAGGTGTTATGTATACAATTCTTTCACACGAAAGCTAAGGTTGCACGTAGCATGCTACCATTGGCCACTGCGTTCACAATGCACAGGTGCCCCTGCAGCTGGGGCTATCTCACAGGTTGAGCATCACCAACTGAAAACCAGCATATTCGCTGATTGGCAATGCGATTCGGCGCCCGGGGATGAAATCAAGTAGAAATGTCAGGTACTCAGGTATGCCCTTCACTTCTACTGTTCTACAGTAGCTATATACTGTATATATTCCTCTGTTCCAGAGTTCCGAGTGAATCAAGAATTTTTTTTTAAAAAAAAAGGGACAATTGCTTATTTGACTCTATTTCGAAGCCTAACTACCAATTTGACTCTACTTTTTCTAGTTTGCTTATTTGACAATGCTTTTCGAAAAAGAAACAAGAAAACCATTCCCCTAAACACCCAAAGCATTTTCTCCAGATACCACAAAGCAGCAGGGGACAAGCTTCAAAAGCACCAGCATATCTGTGATTCGCATGTCTTTCCAGAAACAGCAAGCTTCAGATTCCCAATTGTCCAGCCCAACTTGCCACATTTCCTTGTCTGAGCAAGTTCTTTTCTAGTACTATATGTAAAGCAATCCATATTCGTAACGAACGGATATGAAAAGATGCAAAGAGAACTCCTTGGTTATATTGCTCACCATGATTGCGCTCCATCTGTCCATGTCCATCACTCCATCTACATCTGAGCAACATCGCTTTTCCAGCATTATTTCCACTCTTCATGACTACCATGAAAGAATCACACAATCTCCTTATACACAGAACTACATTGCCATCCACGACTTTAAAGAGGTACAACAGGTAATGGTAATATAGTCAACAACAGTTGCGGTCAACTAGTACAATCTGAATAAATCAGGTTCCGAAAGAGAAAAGAAAGGTAAAAGAGAAAGGAAACAGGCTCCTAGTTTATGGAAAATTGAAGCCAACCTGCCTGTCAAATTCAAATGACACCGCTAGCCGGGAGAACATTTTCAGCAGATTGGCGCTCAGCAGAACTTCCAGTGGTTGTTGCAGTTCACGCATGTCACAAATGTTGTCATTGGCTCATCAGCACTCCGAGTCTGCAGCTGGTAGTAAGTCGTCTTCCGCTGGCCACACCTGCCACACTTGAACTGATCAGTAGTCGCCTTTGGGGCTCCTCCACGCTCACAATCGAACAAAGCCTTCTCCTTGATCTGCTTATTCTCAAGCTTCCTCGCGTCACTAGCCATCTCTTCTGGAGATATGTCAACAAGCCTCTCAGGCCTCACTTGGCCAAGGAGAACCCTTCTTCGGAAATCAGTGTTGTTGTCAGCTCTAAGATTGAACATTATTGACCTGTATTTTGCCTTGTGAGCCCCAGTCGAACGTCCCAGCCTCTCAAATAACGCAGATTCAACGGTCACAGCAACTCTGAATGGATCTCGTGCATCCACTTCATCTAAGATGTTTCTCACTTCCTCCCTGTCATCTTTGCTAGTCTCTCCATGAACCCTGGAGAAGGCATCTGCAAGTAGTTCCCGGATTTTATCTCTAGTGGGATCATTGCATTTAACAAGAGATGTCAGCTTTGGGGGGCCATTTGGAACAGAAGATGGCTTCTTTGTATCAGGAGTTCTAGTGGCTTCCTTTGGAGCCCTCTCTACCTTGACTTGTTGGTTTTTGGAATCATTATTGGTGATCTTCTCAACCTTGATGCTCTCAGGCTTCTGGCCCCTAACATTGACTTCTCTTTTCTCAGGCTTCACACTTCCTGAGGCAGAACTCTTATCAACCTTCATGGGCTGAGCCTTTTCAGCTCTGGCGGCTGAGTTGGTTGATCCAGCATTTTCTGTGGTACCATTTTTCTTTCCTTCTTCGATAACAACCTTTTTCCAGTACCCCAGAAGATCTGTAGCCATGGATTGTATGTCTGAGTGAGGGTGCTTAGTAAGGTAACGAAGACGTTTTCCAACCTGGCAAAATAGAAAATATCAGGTGAGTCCATTTTTCGCAAAAATATTAAAAGAACTGCACAGTAGAAGAAGAAATGAGATTAGTAAACAAATAAGGGAGAAAGTAGAAGTTTGTAACAAAAGCACTAAATCCGTAGAGTAGAAGTTTGTAACAAAAGCACTAAGTCGATAGATTAATAGGCCCTCAAAAGGAGATTCACTGCTCAGTGCTCACAAATCAATAATGTTGCTAAGCTCTGTATCATGTTCAGAATATAATTATATGTTTGTTGATGGATAATGCAATCTTGAATATCAGATGCACTGATATGTGTGGCTAGATATGAAGAAATCACACGTGAAGGAAGAATGCCACTACGGCCTCTCAGGTTCCAAACTGCTACTTCAACCCCATGGCACTCATGTATGCATGTTTAGGGGGAAACACACGAGACATTGAAAAGAATTGATTAGATAACTAATATGAGCAGGGGGAAAGGCTTGTCGAGCACGACAACTTGTTATGCCTTAAATAGAACAGAAATGATGATTTGTTATGCATATCTATAAAAGTACAAAGAAAATTATTACATCTTAAAGACTAGCCGTTTCATGTTCCGCCCGATTTTACTGCCAAATCAGCTACACACATAACTACTTGACAGAAGACAGTATTTACAGTCTTACTTGTGAGGTCATGGAATTTAGTTTTCAGATAAGCCAAATGAATCCCCGCATATTCCGCATGTTTCTCCCGCCAAATCAGAATCCCATGCACATCTCATTCATTACACACACAAAAATTTGCACCTTTTATGTGCATCAGCACACAGTAGTATACGATATTCAACCCTCCCAAATCAGAAATGTGGTGCTTAGGGCAAGTACTATAAGCCTCTATATGTTGCCCCTAATTTTGTCACATAGGATTAGGTGATGAGTTGGAGGAGAGAAGTTAGGAGAGAGAGAATGAGCCACCTATCATGCAAGGGGCAACCTCCACACAATCTCCAAGAAAAATATAAGATGATGCGAGAGTAAACTAATATTGGGGTTTGTGTACTAGAGGTAGCATGTTGTACTTGTTACCTCTTAATTAATGAGAAGATGACATGGTTTAAATTAGATGTGGCACTCACCTCCATTATAAAACTTGCCCTTAGGAGATCACTACTACAGAGTTCCCCTGAACCCTGAACATTAAGGGGTAGCAACAGTGTTGCAGCATTCCTTTTACAGATCTCAGCCAAACCCTCGTTCACGGACAATCCCTGCATCTAACTCTCTAGAGAACGCACCAACTAGAGACAGGAAAGGAGAATGGAATCATCTTTGCACTTAATCCGCAATTCACATCCACGAGATCTAATCCCAATCAAGAGCCCCATGTCTTCGCATGCCTTCAATCCCTCTCGCCATGAATGTTACAACGAATCGAGCAAATTTCGACAGACTAACCAAAATCACAAACACGCAGAATCCGAATCGGATGCACCGATACACGCATCGCCACACGGTAATTCCTCGCCAGGATTGCCGCTCCCGCACGCATCCGCCGGACGCAACGCAGCAAGCCAAGCGGCCACAGGGTAAGGTCGCAAACTTCCCCCTCAACTAAACACAGGCTAAGCCTACGTACGGTGCCGGCCTGACAGGTGGGCCCAGAGCAAACCTGCAAAAAGTCTAGAAGTTCATTGGAAGCATTACCAAAAAAAAACAGCCTATACACGCACTTCAGCTCACAGAATTACTATGCCTTTGCAACTGAGAGAGAGAGAGAGAGACGTTGCTACTGCTGCTGACTGAGCCGGTTTCGCCCGAAAACTAGGAGCGTCATCCGTCAGAGCAAAAACTGCCGGCAACACATCCACGGATTCAGAGCAAAACTGATGGCAAAGGCCCTGTTTAGATGGGACTAAAACTTTTAAATCCCTATCACATCGGATGTTTGAATATTAATTATAAATATTAAACGTAGACTATTAATAAAACCCATCCATAATCTTGGACTAATTCGCGAGACGAATCTATTGAGCCTAACTAATCCATGATTAGCCTATGTGATGCTACAGTAAATATTCTCTAATTATGGATTAATTAGGCTTAAAAAATTTGTCTCGTGAATTAGCTTTCATTTATATAATTAGTTTTGTAAGTAGTCTATATTTAATACTCTAAATTAGTGTATAAAGACAGGGACTAAAGTTAAGTCCCTGTATCCAAACACCACCAAAATCACAACACAACGCGTCACGATGGTCGTCGCATTCGTATGCAAATCATGGTTGTTCACGGATGGGTTTAAATGCTAAAAATATTCAGCTGTTTACTGTGGCTGGCTGGCTTCACCTACCTTGTTCTTCAGAGAACAAACGTGCCGGTTAAACACAAGTGACGGTTTCTCCAAATCTCCATGGGCCATCTTTGTTCAGTCTTATAAGTTACCTTATGAGCTACTACCTCCGTCCCAAAATAAGTGCAGTTTTGCACTATTCACGTTCAACGTTTGACCGTCCGTCTTATTTGAAAATTTTTTATGATTAGTATTTTTGTTGCTATTAGATGATAAAACATGAATAGTACTTTATGTGTGACTAAATGCTTTTAATTTTTTCACAAATTTTTCAAATAAGACGGACGGTCAAACGTTGAACGTGAATAGTGCAAAACTGCACTTATTTTGGGACGGAGGTAGTAATAACTTAGCATTTATAATTTATCTTAAAATATAACAACTTTTTCACATGTACTCTCTTCTCAACTAATCATAATCTTTCACCATTTAAATTCTCCACCTACTTTCTTAATACTCATGTCCAACTCTAAATCTTCATATCTTTTGCTTTTTTGGGACGGAGGTGTACTAGAAAACCATTGATTAAAAAAGAGAGAACTTTGATGACTATGCTGAGTATAGGGACTATAAGATGGATGTGACATTGGGTTCTTTAATGCTTGACACATGAAACTGGTTTGTAAACAGCCAAATCTTCCTCAGATTCACCCTCTCCTGGTGATAGGAAAAAAAAGGTGGAAGAAAGGAAAGTAAACTGAAGCACCATAGGAGATCCTTGGCAGCTACAAGCACTGTATGATGATCTGCTTTGGTACCTTACAACCAGTTTGCATTGTGGGCATTGTTTGAGACCATAGCAGAGGACTGACCGCCATCAGTAAACTTAGCCAGAGAACGGTATTGCAACTTCACACTCTCTGCATTGTCTAAGGTCTTCACCACATACCTGGTGCGCAGGTAACGGGTAAGCAAAGGTGTTTGATATCAACGATGATCATATTAAGACTTGGGAACAAAATGTTTCTAACCATCCATTTAGGCACTGTGCTGTCACAACTGCTACGCGTCCCACAAATCGTTCTGGGGTCCTTTTGTTGCCCTGAGAAATTCATTTTGCTTGTAACAAATAGGAGACAAACAGAAACAAAAGCGACTGTTTACACAGATAAAATACCTTGATTATGACTCGGTCAAAGACAGCAAAAGGAAACTGGACACCTTTACCTCTAGAAATCTCAGTTGAATTTGGTTCATCATTGCCACATTTGTCCTCATTTCAGAGAAAGAACAGTTTAGAACACTAAATAACACATAAGAAGTGTTCAAATCTGAAAATCAATAGAATAGATGAGAAAAGCTTGATACCTGCTCAAGGCGCTCTCTTCTTCTTTTTAGAGATTTAGCTGACTCTTCTTCGCGTTTAAATGCCTGAACTGCAAGGCGAAGAGCTGAAAATGTGCAAAATAAAATGATGTTAAGAGCACAGAAAGAAGCCAAAAAATATCATGGGCATGGAAAAAAAAACAAAAGTCTGTGTACTTAACTAGCAAGGATAGAAAAAAAGGAAGATGTTGAATGGTAAGTACACGTTAGTAGAATGGCATAGATATCCGAATAGCTTGGCATCAACTATTGTTTGTTACCATAAAAGAAATAGAGTATTCAGCCTTGGAGTAAGTTATAACAATTATGTAAATATCTCAACTTATATCCCCTAGAACAAACTACGATTAGGAGATGGTAGGAAACTGCTGGTCCCCTTACAACTAAGCAGATGAAATGACAGTGTCACACAATACCACCAATACCATTTTGGCAATTTGACAATTAAATTGGAATGTCCCCTTATAACTAAGCAGATGAAATGACCATGTCACACAATATCAACTTGGCAATTAAACCAGAATGAAAAAAAAAAAGGTACATACACAAGTTTGGTCGAATAGAGTCCTCGGTAATTGGCTGACCACATTTGCCACAAGCTTTCTGCATGGAAAGTAGAAACTATTCCATGTCACTTCCACATGCACTTGCAATGTCACATCCCCTCCCCTCCCTCTGTCAGTAGCACTGTAATATCAGGTTTTCGCGTTTCCAGGATTATTTCAGTAATGTTTTGCCTTGAAATTAAATATTAGGTGATGCATTGCTAGTGCAGAAAAGATAATGTTCTTGGAACCCTCAGTTGATACTTTTTTTTTTTTGGAAATCTGATGTCACTACTTTAGAAAAGCAAAGAGTATATGTCATGCTTCTCACTGGACATAAGCCATACCTAAGGCCATATGAGCAGAGCACAATAAAAAACACTATACTTTTAAGACGAACAACCTCTACAATAATATGAACAAAACAAAATTGGGGTAAGAAAGTCTCAGCACTATCAATGACTGTATGTAGCAACAAGCAGGATGCAGATGCCAACACACAAAAGACAATTATGCGGTAAGGATCCTTTGACAAACCATTCTGTAGATATGCTGCATTCCATTACTTCCATAAGAGTGCCCACACGATAGAATCATTGCATCATCCATGAGTATACCTCTACAAATTCAGCCGCAAGACGGTAAATGAATTGAGATGTTCAAATACTTTATCCCAATTTTTTATCTATATATTATCAGACCAAGGCATGATTTTGATGTGACAAACTCAAGTGTTACGCATATCTAGTACTCATAATCAGGATAGAGGCAAAGACTAGCATATAAGCAAGCTCTTCCAATATAATTCAAAGCGTAACTAATATAGATAGCATGCCATATTCTCAATCTGTACGCTCCATTGCTTAAGTACTAGTACAAACTAATCCATAATGTGAAACAATAGCTAGGTAATCCTTGTTAATCAAACATTCAAACACTAAACTTTCCAAGAGAACAACAATCATTCGGAGATACCCACGTCAACGGATCGGAGAGGTGTGCTCTGAGTAGGTCCCAGTAGCTGGATGCAGGACCTCCCTCTCTCCTCCCAATAACTCCATATCCATTCTCCACCCTCATCTCCCTGGGGATGGTGCTGGGTTCATCCTCTCTAGACGAGGCATGCCCATACTGCTCGTTCCCACAGTTGTAGATGTGGCTGTGTTGCCATTGCTGCTCCTCTTCGATTTGCCTCATTCCATTCCCCCTGTTCATCCCTGCCCGCCCGATTCCTGGCGTGTCAATCAGCCAAGAAACAATTGATCAATTTCACATAATAGAAAAAGATTAACGAGATGTTTGTTTGCTCGAATGCCACATGAACCCAGCTCAATCCTGGATATTATTTCTTTTTCGCAAATCGAAGCAATTCTACAAGCTTAATTTACGACGTTGCAAGAGCAACAGCAGCTCGCGCTCGCGCTCGCGCGAACCCTGTGCTCACCTGGAGTGGAGGCGCACCGCTGCTGCGAGCTGCAGGGAGCTCCGTCCGCCAGCTCGGCCTCCTCCTCCTCCTCCTCGTCTTCGTCGTCGTCGCCCTCGTCGACCTCCTCCACGGCGTTGTCGCCGTCGGAGTCGCCGCCGCCGGGGTGGGGTTGCTGCCGGAGGAACGGGGCGGCGGCGCGTGAGGCGAAGTGGGCCGCGGCGGGGAAGGCCGCCGGCGCGAGCGCCCCACTCGAGGAGGCCGCGCGGTGGGCTCCCGGAGGAGGAGACGCCATGGCGGTCGGGGAGAGAGAGAGAGAGAGCGTGAGTCTGCAACCACTGTGTTTCCTACTACTAGCGTAGTCCAGCTGAAATTGTTATGCATTTTAGCCCAGTTTAAAGAATTTGAATTTCACACAAATGAATTCTGGTAAGCTTTGATGGTTGGCTTGTTTGCTTATCAACTATAGCTAAATTTTGAATTTTAAAACTTAAAGTTGCGGCTACCTTTTTTAAAGTTTGTAACGTAGTTTATTTTTCGGTATTGGCTTTTAAATAGTTAAGAATGTAGATATAAAAATTTTATTTAGAAATTTATTTTGGTTGCTTCATTTATTATTCCACGGCTTGTAAGCCGAATGTAGAGTTCCTATGTTTAAAATTTTCAAACGGGCTTGTTCACAATTTGTTCGTGTATAATTCCATTTTAAAATTCAAATGGACTTGTTCTAACTGACGTAACAATTTGACAATTTGTTTATATCCAGTTCTAAGTTTAGATAATTCATCTTCAGATTCAAAGCATCCTTTTTGCGTTGACAGGATATGAGATCCACCACGAGTGTTTTCAGTTTAGGCAACTTGTGCCTCCATGTTAATCCTGAAGTCGGTGATCAATGATCGGTAATCAACTGAAAATAGATCAAAGAGCACATGAAATAGTGGTAAAGCAGCTGCCAGCTATACATATAGCTTGCATGAGTTGCATTTCAACTTAATTTCCTTTGTGTCATCAATACAACAGCTATCCTACACTGAACAAGATCCCTCTTGTTTTACACATAACCTAAGCTAACTCTTTACAGCACCAAAGGGAAACCGTCTCAGGACATGCATCACATGTCCTCCCATTGCCTGCCTTCTTGAGGCGAAGAGATGGCGGACGACGACTGAGACCTCCGAGAGCTTTGTTTATGTCCTCCCATTCCCAGCCTTCTTTGAGGCAAAGAGATGGCGGACGACCGAGAGCTTGCTTGTCGCGCGAGAAACGATAGAAGAGACAGCAGAGTTCTTGCCATTCAGCGATGACGCTGTTTCTTCCGATTCCGCGTCTTCGTTTGATTCTGAAGGAGGTGGTGGAGGTATTGTCATGAGGAAAGCATCCAGCATGCGGATGATCTGGCTGAAGCTAGGCCTCATGGCAGGATCCTCGACCCAGCATGACTGCACAACGAACACAAGCTCCTGAGGGGTCTCCTCAGGAAGGGGTGGGCGCGCTTGCTGTCATTAGAGACGAGAGGGAAAATATCAGATCAGTGCATATTGCAGTTGAAAAGATAGTGAGCGTCAAGATAGCTAAAGTTCAAAGCACAGGTCAGAATAATTAAAGAAAGGTGATACAGTCATGTACACCAGTTGAGTGGTGCTAAAAAAAATTCTTAAAATAACTTGTGTCAAAAGTTGCCATGTTGACCTTCTCTCTTCTGGAAGCCAAAAACGAGTCATTGATCTAAGTTGATAAAAATTCACAACATAAGAAACAGTACCAACTTGTTTAGGGGTTGTAACATTTTTGCCCACAAAGGAGACGTTATTAGTAGTAATTTATCACCAGTCTGAACAGGAATGGTTTCCAATTAAATAGCATAATTCATGAGGTGTGACAGGTTTATTATACCAGACAATTTTTGAGGCAGTGATATCGTTTTTTATAGCAAATAATAGTTTCATACCACAGTCTTGACTATTGCTTAACACTTACCTTGAAAGCAGCAGCATATGCAGCTTGTAGATTTGACATGCCTTCAAATGGCATTTTATTAGTCAACAGTTCCCACAGAACAATGCCAAAGCTGTACACATCCACTTTATTTGTGTAATGCTTCTTCTCACCACGTTGAAGAGTAACAGTGCTATATAGCTACAACATAGAACAAAGAGAGATCTTAAGTCAGGCTTTGTAATCACACAGATCAGTGCTAGCGCAACAACTTTCTGTTTATACAGAAGGTCCTGAAATCATGATTTAGAATTACAGCCCACAAGTAATTGCACAGGCACAGAAATTAAATCATAATAATATAGCTTTAGACTGAATTCTTGACCATTGCCTAGAACACTAAAGGTGTGAAAGTCTTTTTTTTTTTTAAAAAAAAAAGAAATTGGCTTTAGGCAAAAGTTGTTAATTTAAATTATTTGTTGCATAAATTAATGGTTTACAACCTCTGGGGCCATCCAGCGGTATGTCCCTGTTTCAGCTGTCATCATTTCAGTCACAGTTTCTTCTCGTGCAAGACCAAAATCAGTAAGCTTCAGCTTCTTACGATTTGCAGTGAGCAACAAATTATCTGCACACAATAACTTTTATCAGAAAAGTACAAATAATTTAACTTAATGACTGATATGGAAAGTAAGAACTACTGGAGGAAACTATAAAATTAAGCAAGCAAAGCAGAAGAGTAAAAAACAGAAAATACAGCTGTCTCCATGGACATGGAGAAAGGAAATCAGTTTTTATGCTTATGTAAGTAGGAGAAATGACATTAAAGCTCCTTACTAAAAATTTTGAATAATTAACTTGCCAAGATAGCTCTGTTGAAAAACGCAAGTTACCTAGGCCTAAAAGAATACATGATGTTCCAATATCATTGATTTTTACTTCTGAATTGAAAAATGGATCAGAAACACACGTGGAGATGTGTTAAAAAAATCTACATGTGACCATAAAATTTTATGTATATATGCAGAAAATTTGGTCAGAAATTATAACAATAGAACAAAAAAAACAAATGAAGCAAAAGTGCAAAAATAACAGCCCATGCATGCATACCAGGTTTCAGGTCTCTGTGTATTATTCCATTCGCATGCAAACATTCCATTGCATGAGCTATATCCAGTGCATAGCCAATTGCAGTATGGATATCTAACTGGCTGGGCCGAAGGCTGTTCAAGTAGTTTTTTAGTGACATCCCCGGCAATAACTCGCTGACAATAACCATTAATGGTTCCTTGCAAGCTCCAATAAACTGCACAGGTGTGAAAAAATGTTATGAAAATTTCCACAAAAAATTAATGATTAGTTAGCGATGGGTATGATGCGACTGAATTAAACGGGACAAATTAATGAAAAAAAAAATCAGATTTGTGACAGCAGTGTGTTACCCAAACAAGGATCTATTACCTTCACAAGATTGTCATGTTTCACTTTACACATCATATTTACTTCTCGAATGAAACGAGCTTCAAGGGTTGCTTTTTCCTCTGGAGTGGTGCCATTGTTAAGAACCTTTATTGCTACAATTTGGTCACCATACCTATTTCACGGAACACAAAGAAAGAAAATTAATTGCTGACATGAGATATCACAAGTATCCTAATTGTACTTATATGTATAATGAAGAGTAAGGCGGCAAAGTTTCCAAGGGACCAACAATATCAACTCAATCTGTGACAGCACAAACAGGCAGCACCAAAGGAAACTGGATTTTCTATCATCATGAGTGAGTTGAAAGCAGGCTTGAACAATCTCTACTTGACCACAGCAGGAAATCGAAGATAACTGCAGCAGACTAGTATAGCTAAATTAAGTAAGCATAATTAGGGTATTTGGCAGTATATTGGCATTGATCGTGTGGAGATCCGGATGGATAGGACTGGATTATGAATTTATGACTAATATTTCATCGGGGGCCAAAGTGAATCGAAGCACAAAATATCCAACCTAACTGATTTAACTTCCTGAACCTACATGACCCCAGGAACTCATAAATAGAAGGCATAATTCATACCACATGCTCTGTTGATACATAAAACCTAAGTGATTGCACAGCTGCTTAACACTGCGACTAGATCGGAGTATTCGAATTTGGTGCAATTGAAGCCAAAACTGACGAGTTCAAGCACAAACTTAGAACAATATCTTAAGAGATTTCTTCACTTACTTCCCCTTGTAGACCTTCCCATGAGCTCCCTCCCCGATTTTGGATCCGATAAACAAGTTCTTGGGGTCAACAAGCAGCTTCTTGTCAATCCAAGAAGCCGGCGATGCGGCGGCGTCCGAGCAGCGCGCCGGCTCCACCAAGTCCCCCGCCGCGACCTTGCTCGGCCGCGGCCGCCTGAACTCTTCGCTGCCACCATCCCTGCACCCGCCATCGCTGCCGCAGCTCATCGCACGCGCGCCGCCGCGGGGGAGGAAGCCCAGCCGCCCGCTGGGGGTGGGTCAAGCGAGCTCGCGCTCGCAGCAGCCGAGGCAAGGGAGGGCGGACGCCTTCGATTCGATCCCCCACCCGAGACGGGAGCCAGTTGGAAGGAGGTCAAAGCCGGTTCAAGAAACACCCGCTCTCTCCTCGCCGGCGAGGAGGAGGAGGAGGGAGAGGCCCGCGCGGCGGGGTAGGATCAGGACGGGGGAGAGGAGGGAGGCTTCCCCACGCCGCGCCTTGCGGGGGTTCTCGCCGGCAGGCCGGCCGCCGAGGGCGCGAGGAAGTCCGGCGAGAGGAGAGCGCGAAGGAGAGGGAGGGAGGGTAGAGTAGAGGAGCGGCGAAGGGAGGAGAAGATGGA
>CM020180.1:37138951-37154691 GCA_009805545.1 Oryza longistaminata
GTAAAATCCCTCCTTTTTAGGGAGGAGAAAAATAAAGTTGGGTGAAATTCCTCATGCTTAAAACCACTTACTGAAAGGCCCCATCCCAAATGGCATATTTACAAATGAGAATAATTTGTGAACAAATCTTTTATATATGTGTTTTTAGTTTTGTAAAAATAAATGCTGAAAAATAAACTTTGATGAAAAACCCTAAAATTGACTACAAATTTAAGGTTGAAAATTCAAGTGCTAGCTAATAAACATAAGCGAGAAGATGTGGGAGTGTAGGAGATAAAACTTAGGTTGCGTTCTTTAGTCTATTTTCTCAACTTCATATCTCGTTTCCTACGTGCACGTTTCTCAAATTGCTAAATGGTATGTTTTTTTATAAAATAAATCTATAAAAATAAACTTAAAAACTCGTATTAAAACAACCTATTTAAACTTGAAAACATTTGAATAAGAAAAGAAAATGGATAAAATGTATATTCTGATGGACTGGTCAATTTATAATGTGTTTTTTTAGTTCTTTACATATAATACTCCTGTACAGAGTAAAAAATTCTAATAAAAATACATATAGTCCTTAAAAGTTTTTTAAGATTTTCGGTGAAGAAATTAGACGCGGTCCAGTTTAACCAACGCGGGAGGGTTTCACCGTGTGGTCGTGGGTCGTGGTCGTGGCGGTCTTGCGAGGGAAGGGGGCCAGCTTTTTTATAGGGAGTAGAGAGACTGGACGAAAGCAAAGCGATAGAGGAGACGGGAAGTGGAAGCTTTTTTTTTTTTCTTGTTGAGAAAAGCTTCTACTCGTATTGGCTGCATGCCCCCTGCTTTGTGCCATCGAATGCTCCCCACTCCCCAGTAGGCAAAAATAATTCAGTAGCTTTCATGCTTTCTGCTCGTAGCAACAATAATAGTGAGCTATATGCTTGTGTGGAATAGAGAGAAAGAAAAGTGAAGAATGTTAATAGTGAGCTATATGCTTGTCTGAAAAATAGAGAGAGAAAAGTGAAGAATTTTGGCTCTTGTGTAAGAGCTAACTCTACACATACTCTAGGAAATATTCATTAAATTCATACTTCATCCGTTTCACGATGTAAAACTTTCTAGTATTGCCCACATACATCTAGGCACATATATATGTCTAGATCCATTAACATCTATATGAATGTGGGAAAGTCTTATATTATGAAACGGAGGGATTAGTGAGAAAGAGAAAAGGAAAAAAAATAGAGCTAACCTTACCTCTATAATAAACTTATTGTAAATAGTGAGCTCTATTATTAAATTTGCTCTCAACAGATTTATTATTATTTTAGGTTTGGCTATCCTTAGGTAGGCCAAATTAAATCCGACCAGATTAGTAGTAATGCTACAAGGTGTATACTTTCTTTTTGCGAGATAGGCTAATAGGAAACCAAACCCTAATTAAGAGTCTACATAGTTGCCAATACAGATAAATTGTATGCTCCTTGCTACGACTTAACCTAAGCAGCTAGAGTTGTAACTAATTTTAGCTTAGAAATTAAGCTTATACTACTAATTAACTTGGAGGTTTTTCCTTATTTTCGTCACTCATCAATTGTCAGTTGCTGAAGTGTACACACGTAAAAATATTACCTTATTTTCTATTTCACTAACAATATATGTTTAGCACATAAGTTGCAAACAGAAAAATATCTTTCAATCAAACACTAGCTTTTTCTCATGTCAACTTTCTCTTAAATTGAGATAACCATACGCATAGCCGCAGAAGCCGCCGCTCAACAAAAGGCCGAAGCCGGGGACACTTGCACGGTGGACCATTAGCCAAAATCATGCTCTGCAATTAAAATTAAAATAGTAGTATTATTAAACTCCAGTGCAGTTCCGTTATCTAAAGGAAGAAGGCCGAGTGGGCGTATTTGACTGGGTGGAGCAAAATGGGGAGGGGGACGTGGGGACCACGATTTCGATAGCAGCAGCACACACGCTCCCCTCACGGAGCTGTGGGGCCCACCATGATCCACGTGGTTTTAATGCTTTTTTCTCCCACTTATTATATTTTATTAGTATTGGTTTTTTGCATAATTTTTTTCCCGTATTGGCCTAGGAAAAAACTAGCACACCGTTCACGCGGAATCGTCCACTGGCCGCGATTCTTTATTCCCTCGCCCCCTCGGTTCGTCAGAATTCGTTAAGTGGGACCCACGCAACATTTTCTACTCTCCAGTCCAAGAGTGCACTAACCTTGGCTCCCGGGCAGATAAGTCTTCCAATTTCTCTATTTGGCGGCAACTTCACTTTCTTGCAAAAAAAATGTATTTTATAAAATTTTTAATGTTACTAATTATTTTTTAGTATTAGTGTTGCCTAGACTTGTTTCAAAAAAGATGACTACCAGACATTTGCTCAGTAGTGTTGTTACGTGGACTTTTAGTGTTATAATATTTAATTTGAAGTTTTTTCTTTAAAAAATGGCGGTGTTTTTTGAGAGGAAATTTTTCAAAACTAATAATTTTCGTAAGGTAGCAACGATAATATTATGTTTAGTCCATTTCCCAATCAAAATTTTACCAAAGCAAAATTTCGTATGATTAAAAAGGCAGTGAAATGGACATGTGCTTAACTAAATCAGATATGACACGATATTCTGGTATACTTCTTTCAATATAAATATACTTCCTCCAGCTATTTTTCACATTTGACTTTATAAAGTTTGGTCATTCATCTAATTTAAAATTCATATAAAAATCTAAGAAATATAAGTTATGTATAAAGTATATTATCAATAAAAGCAGTCATAACAAAAAAGAAATCCGCGAACACCATAACAATATCAACGATAGTTACATAATTTTCCAAAAAGATGAATTGTCAAAGTTAAATGCATCAAAATATTATGATAGGAGAGGGTAAGATATTAGTAGTAAATTTATTAGAAAAAGATGAATCTATTATCCTAGTTGTAACTGTAATAACTGTACTAGTCGATCGTGTTGCAAGATTTCCATGTACCGATGGCCGAACACGTGCCAGTGGTGGGGCCGTAGAGAAAACGATCCATATCCATCCGTCCGCGTGGAGATTTGTCACCTAAATCATGCGACGCTGTCGGTTGTTGCAACTATACATATGGCTTTAAACTTCGTGCAGGATTGATCCAAACATGGAGAAAAAATAAAATAAAATCTGCATCTTTCTTCCAAGGTCCCAAGCGATGACTTCAGTTCATCAGTAGTAGTATAATTAATTAATCTGCAAGTAATAATGGATTAGAGTTGCCGACGTCGACGATCGAATTCGAATCATCATGTACTCCTACTTTTTAAAAAATTGCATGCTTCCAAACCGTCGTCCCTAAGTTTGTCCCAAGTGCTTGGGTGTGTGATAAAAAGTCTTAATTCTGAACTGAAGAACACTTGCTGCTATACTAGACTACTATGATAATAACAAAAGAAATTCAAAGTCTAACCTATCTTTACCTAACGCTTGAACAACGACCACCGCATCTAGAAACCCTACTACCCTATCATCAAGAAGCCTGATGACGTTCAAAACAAGCCCCTGATTATCATTTACCACTAGTCTATAATTAAGTCTCTTCTTTATTTACTAAGTACTCCAAATTGAGGTTGAATTGAAGTCACCCGGTGAGAATTTTAATTGAACTTATGTGTTCTCAATTTTCAAAAACGGCTAAGATCATTAATTTGCACCGTGTACATCCCTAATTTGTGCAAAGGCCTTGTTATTGAAAAAAATGGTCATTGCACTATAGTCTGTAGTTGATGCCGTGCATGGTGACTAATATAATCATCGGCTCTACATGCACAGTCCTACATGTCATTAGGGGATTTGGTAAATGTCCCTAGCTAGCTCAAGTAAGCAAAAATAAAATTTCAAATCTCAACAAAAGAGGAGAAGAAAAAACACCTATCACCTAGCACACATCAGTCCTGTCATACGTACTACATATGCTTAATTACTTGTTCATATATAAACACATATACATGATGTGAGTGACAAAGATCCAAAGATGCTTTGATGCAATTGCATGGGACCAGACATGACCTCATCACACACACACCAAACAAAACCCAATAATTGTGCTCCAAAAAAGCTTGCAATGAAAGGGAAAAAGAATGTGGAGCTCAAGCTATTGCATCGATCTCCTTTTCTCTCATCGCCATCTTCAGAAACAAACACAACATGCATATGCATGTACAAAGAGAGGCTCTGCATATATGATCTTTCATGGAATCAGACAAGGATGCCTCTGCATATATGCATTGTGTCTCTCTCTTTGCCTACTTGATCCCCTATTCCAAAGATGCTTTGATGCAATTGCATGGGACCAGACATGACCTCATCACACACACACACACACACACACCAAACAAAACCCAATAATTGTGCTCCAAAAAAGCTTGCAATGAAAGGGAAAAAGAATGTGGAGCTCAAGCTATTGCATCTCCTTTTCTCTCATCGCCATCTTCAGAAACAAACACAACATGCATATGCATGCACAAAGAGAGGCTCTGCATATATGATCTTTCATGGAATCAGACAAGGATGCCTCTGCATATATGCATTGTGTCTCTCTCTTTGCCTACTTGATCCCCTATCATTGGCTGATGTGCCTGAACTTTTTCTCTCTTCCTCTGTGTGCTCCTCTTATGACTATTTTTTTTTCTTACACGGTATACACACAACACAACAGTGACACACTTACGAATACATCCTCTAACACCTGTTCAAAGAGACAGAAACCAATGGCACATCTTTGATCTTACTAAATTCCTGTTAAAAACTCAATTGTATATATAAAGTATTCGTTAATTCGTATATAACATGATTTGAATCTTAGTAAGACTAATGCACCAACGATTCCACCGCCACACCACTAGTGCAGTAGTGCTCATGCTTACTTATGCCTACAAAATATGAGCATTGATCAATGGCCTTGGTTTCAAAGGGATATCAAGGAAGGAGAAAAAAAGGGCATTACATGTGTGTATGTGCGTTGATTTGTACTACCTCCGTTTTTTAATAGATGACGACGTTGACTTTTTATCACCCGTTTGACCATTCGTCTTATTCAAAAAATTTATGTAATTATAATTTGTTTTATTGTGAGTTGTTTTATCACTCAAAGTACTAATCATAATTTATATCTATACATTTACATAATTTTTTTTTGAATAAGACGAATGGTCAAACATATGTTCAAAAGTCAACGGTGTCATCTATTACAAAACGGAGGGAATATATATATATAAGCTTGTGGTTTAAACTTGCTGTCTGGTAAGAGGTCACTGTCGTTCACCATCTCTCTCTATCTCATGGCGATCTTGTGTGTCATGCACTTGTTTTTTCACAGGGTAAGGTGCAAGTGCGACATCCACTGCTGCTCCTTTTTTCTACGATGAGAGAGAAAAGATGGAGAGAGAGAGAGAGAGAGAGAGGGAAGCTTATTTGTTTATGTCTTTTCTTTTTTGTTTGAATATATTTCTTCCTTTCTGTCTCTTGTTAGAGTGGAGAGGAGGAAAGAGATTCGTTGATGTGTCAACTATCAAGCAAGCATGCATGATGGTTCGGTGAAGGATATTCTTGACCTTTGGGATGATCGAGGCAGTAAATTCAACGTCGTGGTTTAGACTTATCGCTTGTTCGATGGCTGATAAGTCTTGAAAAAAAAAGAATCAATCAAAAAAAATATGTATATATAAGTATACAACTTATATAGATGCGTTCATAGTGATTTAAAAATAAATTTTAAAAAATTAAATGCGGTGAAAAAGCTTTGAAATCATCTCTAAATATAAATTAACTTTTAAACTTTAAAATTTGATGGTTGTTGATAAGCCAATGAGTAAAAGATGGAGCTACATCAATGACAAACTCTCTTATGCTTCAACAAAGTCAAATGACCTAGTGGTGAGGAAGCCTTTTATTAAACCTCTTAACCCGCTTGGACTTTAATACTGGATTTAGTGTTGGTGTGTATGTAAAAAAAAATTATAATATAAGAGAGAGAAACAAATATGAGAGTAAAGTCAACAGAAATGCGAATAATTAACTGGCTAAACTGTTTGGGTGGCCACTGGCCACATGCCCACATCATCTTTCACTGGGCCTAAATAGGCTTTACATGGTGCATATATCTCGGCCCAGTAACTTGTTAGCCCATCTAGGCCCATTAACTATTAGCCCATCTCGGCCCAATGAGCCCAACACAAGCGCTACAAAATCCCCATCGCTTCATCACTCTGGCGCTATCCCCTCCCGCCGCCGCCGCCGCCACCGCAAACCCTAGGTCGCGCCTCCGACCACCCGCAGCCATGGTGAGCTCCTGGAACCCTAGCCACTGATCTCCTCTGTTATTATCTCCTCGCCATTGTTGACTCACTGATCTGGTTTGTTGGTGTGCAGACGTGGAAGGGGAGGAATGGCGGGCGCAACAAGCACGGCCGCGGCCGCGGCCACGTCAAGTAGATCCGCTGCTCCAAGGTATTCTCGCAGAATCCATTCCTCTGCCACGAATTTAATGGTAATTGCTAGATCGTGTTGCTTCACTAGTACCCTAAGCAGTGTGTGAGTGTTGAAGTTAATACTAGTATTACCTTGAAAGGGCTAGCTTTTCTCACCTGGGGTGGGTGTGGTGGTAGGTAAGGTGAATAAACAGTGGCCGTGATACTGATAATTATCGATGAGAAATGACGACATTTGTGTCATCTAGATGGAAATGGAGCTCTGGAATGTGTGTTCTCACAATTGCTGTCCGAGATTTTGTGTTACTATGTGTGGGATTTGTGAGTTCCCTCTAACTAACACGGTAGAACTTTGTTGCTGTAAGCTTGGCTCTACAATTTCGCGAGCAGCTCAAATCATTTGTAGTCTGGTGGCGCTGTAGTGCTTGTGTAAGAGATTCCAGGATAGTGACAGCTACCTTGATTTTATAGGAAATGCCTAACGTTGAGGTCCCTTGTTTTTACAGG
Source organism: Oryza longistaminata (assembly GCA_009805545.1). Taxonomy (NCBI): domain Eukaryota; kingdom Viridiplantae; phylum Streptophyta; class Magnoliopsida; order Poales; family Poaceae; genus Oryza; species Oryza longistaminata. The sequence continues at coordinate 37,145,914 of CM020180.1, forward strand.
ACAAGGCTATCAACCGTTTCTTGGTGAGGAACATTGTTGAGCAGGCTGCAGTCTTGAGATGTGCAAGAGGCTTGTGTACATGATGGCTGAACATCTATGGCTATCTTTTTGTTTGATGATTGAATGCTGGTGGATGGTTAAACATGCAATCGTCATGTTTATTTGCTCAGGTCACGTTCTTCCTAAGCTGTATGCAAAGGTGCATCACTGCGTTTCATGGAATGCGATTCATGCTCACATTGTCAGTGTTCGCTTTTGCGAGAATAGGAGGAACGTGAGCTTCCGCAGCGTTTCAGGTGTAGGGTATACAATTGCTAGTGCTTGTTTTTCGAAATATGCACAAAAATTTCTGAAGTTTTTTGTCGAATAAATGTCATAATTCATTTTCTCATTGATGATGATTGCATCGTGTTGAAGTCAACTACTTACTCTTAGTGCCATTCCTACATCGCTTTTATAGGCGTTGCATTCACTGTGTATATACTGCAATGGATGCGTCAACGAAAGCGTAAATGAACATGTGTTGGTGCATTGGCAGGCTTACATGTGATGACTGATGATTACTTCAGTCAGTCATGAGTTCCTGTTTGCACACATTTGTGTAGGAAATCCCTAATGCACATTTAACAATGGATAGTAGAATTGGCAACTTTGAGTGTATGTTGTGTTTCAGATGCACTATATAAATCAGTAGCATCTTTTTTTGTCTTCATGTGGTATCTACTTTTTAAAGTTTTTGTTCAGTAGATATTTTATAACACGTAGCGTTCAAACACTTGCAATAATAGTACGTTATTACTGTCGCTTTTATAGGCGTTGCATTCACTGTGTATTGTACTGCAATGGATGCGTCAACGAAAGCGTAAATGAACATGTGTTGGTGCATTACAGGCTTATCTGTGATGACTGATTATTACTTCAGTCAGTCATGAGTTCCTGTTTGCACACATTTGTCCAAGAAATCCCGTATGCACAATACAATTGATAGTAGAATTGGCAACTTTGAGTGTATGTTGTGTTTCGGACACAGAATATAAATCAGTAGCATTTTTTTTTGGTCTTCATGTGGCATATACTTTTTAAATTTTTATTCAATAGATGTTTCATAACTAGTATCGTTCAAACACTTGCAATAATAGTATGCTGTTACTGTCGCTTTTATAGGCGTTGCATTCACTGTGTATATACTGCAATGGATGCGTCAACGAAAGCGTAAATGAACATGTGTTGGTGCATTGCAGGCTTATCTGTGACGACTGATGATTACTTCAGTCAGTCATGAGTTCCTGTCTGCACATATTTCTCGAAGAAATCCCTGATGTGCATTTGCAACTGATAGTAGAATTGGCAATTTTGACTGTATGTTGTGTTTTGGACATAGGTTAAAAAAATCAATAGCATATATTTTCTTCATAAGCTAGCTACCTTTTAAAGTTTTTTCTATGCATATTTCATAACAAGTGAACATTCAGACACTTGCATAATATATACTGTTTCTATCGCTTTTATAGGCGTTGCATTCTCTGTGTATGTTGCAGTGGATGCGTCAACGAAAGCGTAAATTAACATGTGTTGGTGCATTGCTGGCTTATATGTGATTACTGATGTTAATTCAGTCGGTCATAGGTTCCTGATTGCACTCATTTGTCATAGCGTCTTGACATTCCTGTGCAGTATATTCTAGAATGATAGTTTTGAGGGCAGATATGCAATATATTAATAATTCATCTTGTTTTTGCAAATTTTCACTGTTATTGGACGACCATCTACCGTTCAAAGAGCTTTTCTTTCAGCACATATAATGCAATTCTTTTGAAATGCAAGCAGAACTACACGGATCGGTCTTTTAGCTGATCATTGTGGATGACATATTTCAGATTGCACTGGAAAATATAGTTCTGCAAGCCGTATCCGAGTTGTTCGACAGCTGAAGCGTTCATCTAATATTGTATCTTGGAATAACTTGGATGTCTCCTGTGGTGGTATCAAAGAAAGCCAAGTATCCAAAAGCATGCTGATTAACCTCTGGAAGACTGGAACTTGTGCAGGATGAAGGTCCGGGGCCAGGGAGGTGGTGCTGCTCTGCACACCTTCAGCTGCTGCTCCAGTTGTCTTTTGTAACTGAGTTTGGGATTTTTTTTTTTTTTTTTTTTGGGTCAATCGATCCAAATTGGACTGTTCCGGCTCTTTTTTGCTGTAATTAGTTGTATTTAAGTTCTCGAACACACGATTTGTCGTTGTGTTTATTAACACAGTTGCTTTATCCACAATGGGAGTAGGAAACTGTTGGTTGTCTTACATGTCTCAAGTCTGTTGTAGCTGTTTAATCATTTGATGATATCGCGTTGAATCAGATCGTCTAATCCTCTGGGTTCAAAAAAGTCAGATTTGTCTTGCACGCTTATTCCAGAGCTTAGCTATTGTATACTACTCACACTCAGCGTTGTCTGTTGCGTCGCTTTTTCGGAGGTCATGGAATGGATGTAAAATCTGACAGCTCTCACATAAATCTCTAGCGTGTCTTTGGGTGTACTGCATTCTGATTTCTGAAGAAACTGTTACAATGCTCACCATCCATCCTGATCCTAGGACATGCCTTATAAGAAGGATAAATGGGGTCTCCAGAATCCTAGCTCATATGCTACAACAACACGGTCTCAAATTCTAACCTAATTTGCAAATTGCTTAAGGCTTGGGTTAATCCCCAAGTGAAATTATTGTGGTGTGGATTGGAAGGAATTTATTTCACACCTATTATAGCACGCAATTATTCCCTCTCAATCCCCTCCAATCCTATTCAATCCTCGTCAAACCGAACAAGGCCGAAGTTGAGAACTACTCAAATATCCCGAATCTGTAGGCCCCCAAACCAAGTTAAACCTGCTCCCCAACCACTCCTCTCAGGTTGCGCACATCATCTCCAGTTTGAGCTCATCATCATCTACAAAACATGTCAATTTATATAAGATAACAATGTAATGCACTTCATCAAAGAGCAAATAGCTCACACAGAACACAAGAGATGCAAATAAAATGATTCAAGAGCTCACCACGGGTTGACCATTGATTTTTTTTTACTTCTTCAGGCTCTGTAAATGAGAGTGTATTTGATCCTGTCAGGTAACAACTCAATACTCAAGAGGATGCATGAAAGGGAAAGATGGAACAGAAATGTGGATTACATGGAGAAAGAAGAGTGAGGAGGTAATAGGGTTGTACATTGTCTTCCACATATGAAATGGTTGAGGAACTTGGCTGTATAGCACGAAATAGCATTTATAGACATCTCAATTTCTTCAGGTGAACTTTTTTTCTGGAACCTTCTCTGTACTGCAAACTAAAAATAGAAGAAAGGAAGTTACAATACAGGAGTAGAAGATTGATGATGAGATGTATTCCTCATGAGACCAAAACTAAAATAAATAAAAGGAATTGGATGCAGGTTAATTGACTCAGAAGTTCATAAAAAGCTCGTACCTTGAAGGGGAAAAAAGAAAGAAAGACAGATAGGAAGTTTGTGGTGCTATCCGCTGAAAGAAGAGAGTGCTCCCTTATCAGATGAAATCAAATCACCTACACAACAACACAAGAGACGATAACAACTCATAACTCATAACAAGCAGCACAGTTGCTTCTGTATACAATGTTACTATATTATGATCTTCACTTCTCCATCCCAACGCTGCTCTCCAACAACCAGCTGCAATCGCTCGTTTTCAGTTTCAGGCTTGCAGCACTGAGCAGTCATCATGGCTAGAAAACAGCAGTCAAACAACTAAGACTCACAACATGTTAGGATACAGTTGCAAATCATTTGTAATATGTCGTCAACTTTGAGGAGAACCTGACAGTGCAATGTGGGATAGATTTGATGTTTTCTATATCTCCTTGATTCTGAATAGAAGTTCCCATCATTTCCTAGTGTCGGTACTCTTAACTGAAAAAAAAAAAACTAACATAGGGAAAAGTGAATTCTGGCCTCCATGAATAGTCAACATGAGCAAACTGGCATGCTTTGATTTGATCTCACAAAGGGAGAGCAGTACAATTCTTCACCAAAATTTCGGTACGAAACAAACACCTAAGCATGTAGAGACTATGGAAAGGTCAATGTCTTTTTGCTCTAGAAATTACATCACCAACACGATCCAAGTTCATCGCTTGTCTCTGCATGCTAGAAACCTGTGCCTTCAGTATTCTGATCTCCATCTCCATCCTAGTTTTCTCTGCAACGCGAGCATTTTGCACGTCTTCTAAAATTTGAAGTGCGTATTGTTCTTGTCGCCATCGAGAAGACTCTTCTGGTGGACCTGTCACCACTAACTCTGGTCCACGATCTCTTCCAGAGGCCCTTGTACTGTCATACAACGGCACTTTGATTTCCCTGGTGACTGAAACTGGTTCAGGAACGGCATGTCGAGAATAGTACCCTGCACTGTTTATGTGTACTTTGTTTGATGTTTCAGAGCGAGTCCTTCCCTGTGATTCTTTGATGTCTCTGAGATAGATGGACCTGCCACTTTGTGTTCTCCTAGACTCTTCCATACCTGGCTTGCCAAATTTGCAGGGCTGCCAAGATGTGTTTACTGGATCAGAAGGATACCTACCATAGGTTTGTACAGATTCTTCAGCCCATCCTTTGTTATTCTCGTCCCGGTCATCCATACCTGAAGGAGCACCGATAGGTTCCTCTGTGGAGGTCTCTTGTTCAGATACTTCATCATTCTCTCTACCTGTGGATATTTCTATCTTATTCTCCATATTTTCTTCTTTCTCTTCTTCCTGGCCTTCATGCTCTGGTGGAATAGCCCTTTCGGACTCCTTTGTTGCAGTTTGATTTGATTCAGAGACTTCAGCATCTGATTTGTTCTGGTCCTCCCTGGGTACATTGCTCTGCTGATTCTTCGAAGAAAATGTATCTCCTGATGTGCTAACAACTTGCACTGTAGGAAGAATCTCATGAGTAGTTTTCAGGGTCCCATGAGGTTCCACTCCACATTCAAACGAATCTGTGTTGACCAAATTTTGGTTTGTGTTCTCATTTTCCGATCCCTGGTCCTGCTTCTCCTGAATTTCTAGCTCCTGTGAACAAGATTCATGAGATTTTGTTATTGTCAAAAATATATATCTTCAAAACTACACCAACCTTCTCCGTGTTTAAAGCACACAGGATCGGAGTTCCTTCCGTTGATTCAGCCCCATTAACTGCCGCATTAGTTGAATCACCACTATCAACTGTACTTGCATCTTCCAAAATCCTCTTCTCGTTCACATTTTCAGCTCCATTGTTCAAATTGGCCTCCCCAGCCTGGAACTGTAAAATAACTTTGTCAGATTAAATAATAGTCGATCATATGGATATCCTGAAACTTCACTTGCCTCCTCTGTGCTGTGAATTTCCTGATTTTGCATTCCTTTAATAGAATTTTCCTCATTAACATCCAAAGCAACAGCAATGTTATCCACCCGACCATCACAACCACCAAATGTGTTGGCCTCTTCCAAGGGTCTTTCGTTTCCATATTTAATTTCACAACCTAACCTTCTGTCCATAATCAGTTCCTGCAAAAGAACATGATCAGACCCCATTAATCGAAGCAAAAGTCGCTTCTACAGGTAAACTTACTTCCTTGATGTCCAAATGTTCGTTGTTCTGCGTTCCTGTGGTGAACTCAACCTCATTAACATCTGTGCTAGGTGGATCAGTTTGAATTTCACCACAGCTAAATGTACTGGCATCTTCTTCCGGTATTTTCATTTTGTTGTTTTCAATTGTTGTTCCTGGATTCTGTTCTTCCTCCATTTCTTGCTGCAAAAGACCAAATATCAGTATTCGGAAAAGTTATTAAAGGTGGGGATTCTGCAGGTCCATTCACCTTGTCCAACTCCATAGTTTCTTGGTTCTGAATTCCTTCTGTAGCTTGTGTTTCAATCTCCATAATATCGATATCCGATTTCACCCCGCTGTCCAGCTTACAGCCTTCTTGAAACATTTGTGTGTCCTTGTTCTCACATATGCTTCCAGAGTCATGCGTATGTTTCCTAGTCGCTTCCTGCAAAAGAGCTGGTAATATTAAATTTAATACCATGAAACCTTAACAGACAAAGACATTTGCAACCCCACCCACCTCATTCGTGTCCAATGTTATGTGGTCATCTGCTCCTTCAACAACCGTAGCAGCTGCATCAGACAATGAATCCCTCTCATCTATGGACTCAATATCCTGATTGCTTTGCTTCTCCGCCATACCTTTATCAGAAGCTTCCTTCTGCTCTCCTTCTGATTGTATACTAGCTGTACTACAAGGCATCGCACCATTGACTGAAACCTTTGAAGCTTCCATCACATCGTTATCAAATTCATTTTCTTGTTCTTGAGTGATTTCTGCATGCTTTTCCTCAACACCTGTCCTTGTGAGTCTCTCGCTTTGTCCATCCACCTGCTCCACTTCATGTATGCAGCTCTCTGTCAGTGCCTTGTCTTGTCTTTCTATCTGTTCTACTCCAAGAGCATTCTTGGCATTCTCCTCAGTGTCTTTCTCCCTTAAAACCTTGCCTTCATCGGGCTTCTCACCATCACACTGGCCATGTATATTTGGTTCTGCCAAGACTATAGGCTCTACTTCAGCAACTTCGTTGTGCTCATCTACAACTTCATGTGTTGAAGTAGTAAATTGATCCTGCTGTGAGCCCTCTGATCCTACAACTTCCTTGGGCATGTCTTCAGTGTCTTTCTTTGCTAGGAACAGACCTTTATCCGTATCTGCATTCTCTGCTTCAGGAACAACTGAAAACACAGTAGTCATATTGCTGTCCGAGATGACATTCTCCAGTGGTTGAGGAATTTTCTCATGCTCATCCTCATTGTCATTTTCCATGGGATTAATATCTTCTCCACATTCTACCATGTTAACCTGGTGAGCTTCGTGGGGCTTCTGCTTGCTAGCTTTCTCAACCATCTGGCTGTTTTCTCCTCCAATCTCTTCGATGCAACAGGCCTTCCTCTGTTCCTCAGTGACAAAATCACGACAAGTGGTTTCTCCATCATTTGGCTGCTGAACTGGAAGCACCTCATCAGGTAAAGTCACTGCATCATGAGAAATATTAATAACACCTGTATCGACTTCCTGTTTGCTCCCGGGCGCAACTTCAATAGAACAGATTGATCCCAATGCAGCTGTTCCTACATCTTCCGAAGTTCCATTTCCTTCATCCACTTCATCAATGGCAACCTTTTCTTCTTTATCTCCTCCAACTGTTGCAGAAACTTCTTCAGGACTGTTTGACACACGGCATGATTCATCAACTGAAAGGTTGTCTTCGTTCTCCAACTCCAGCATAATAGTGGTACCTTCTTCTGGCCTATCTGTGGCATCAAGAGACTTGTCTACAGAGACATTAAGCATTTTCTCCTCCAGCATTGCGGTAGCACCTCCTTCAGGTTCACTGGAGACATCTACAGGTTTATCAACTGTTACAACTTCCTTGATGCTTTCATCCTTACAAACAACATCACTCAAATGATATCTGGATTCTTCTTTCTCCATAGCCTCTGAAGGTACAGCCTCTTCATGCCAATTAGAGACATCAGGTGTTCTCCCCCTATCCAGTTCATTAACATTTGCCAAAACAATGCCACTTGATTCACCCTTAGTGATTTCTGTTGATGGGGCTGCTTTTGTCTCCTGACAATATGGTTGGTGCGTTGGATGCTCTACATTACATGTCTGCTGGGCTTTCGGCATCTCATCCTTCTCCTCCATTCCAACTGGTGGTGTGGCTTCGAGGCTCCCTCTATCTCCTGTAGCCAGATTCATGTTATCCTTGATCAAATTTACATCAGGAGCTGCTGTCTGCTTCCTGGGCACAAGTAGCACAATATCATCATTGATAGTTTCAACATGAGACAACAAGGCCTTTTCTGATTCCATGTCAGATAATGGCAAGGACCCCCTATCGCAGCTGCCAGCACCCTCATCCCTTGCAGCTGCAAGGCAATCTGACAGCTTCGCATCATACAACTCTTGCAGCTTGCGCTTTTTATCATTGTTACTAGGTAAGACTCGAGCCTTCTTCAGCTTCCGCTCCTTTTCCTCCTCGGCCTCAATGGCTACTAGTGTCTTCTTCACCTTACGCTTGGAAACCTTCGATTCCACCACTGTGCTCGCTGCACCAACATCAAGATGAGAATGTGGCAAGGGCTGCCTCCACCACTCTGCGTATCGCGCGGTGACCCCTGGCTCGGACTGGGGGATGAAGAAAGCTACATTCTTCCCCTCCAAATGGTAGGTCTCCCACGCAACCCTGCAATCGTCGTTGGCTCGTTGAACATCCCCAGGCACATCTTGATCCAGTCCAAACTGCATCGCGACACGGTGCGGGAGATACTGCTCAATGCAATCCATCCCCACAAGCTCACAAGCACGCAAGCAATGCGCGAGCGATGTGAGCTCGTCGTTCCCGGAGACATGGCAGCCACGAACCCAGCCGCACGGCTGCACAGAGATGGTGTATGGCTGCCACACAAAGCTGCTCCCTGAGTTGAGCGCCTTGCGGAGCACCGCCGGGTCGATCTTATTGCTGACATCATTCCAGCGAGCGGCCCTAGGCTCGCCGGCCTTGATGGGGTTCGCCTTTGCGGGCCTGATCGCCGGGAATCGCTCCCACGCCCAGAGCTGGAGAAGGTAGAATGGCGCGTAGACTGACAATGGCGAGAGCAATTCGCCGGTGGCGGCGGCGCTGGAGGATGACAGGAAGGCCTTCAGCTCGCGCAGGTCA
>CM020180.1:37154716-37205332 GCA_009805545.1 Oryza longistaminata
AATTCTTAGGTCCGTTTTTTTTTCTTAACAAGATGAAATCTGTTCATGAACTTCTGAATCAACTCACCCACATCCAATTCGTCTTATTTATTTTAGTCTTGGCCTTATGAGGGAAATTTTGATAATCAATTGCTGCCCTTTTGGTGTAACTTCCTTTCTTTTGTTTTTAGTTTGTAGTCCCAGAGAAGATTCCAGAAAAAAGTTCGCCTGAAGAGACTGACGTCTATAAATGCTAAATTCCGTGCTATACAGCCAAGTCTCAATCATTTCATATGTGGAAGACAATGTACATTTTATTACCTCCTCACTCTTATTTCCCATGTGGATGCATTTCTGGTGACATAATGCAGTCTTTTTGCAGCTCCTAGGTCGTAGGCGCCTAAATGAGATAAAATGCTGGCTTACAATGTTAAGCCTCTCTGCTCCTTTGGATAATGTTCCCTTCTCACCGCCCTGAACGTGAGCGCATAGAAGAAAATGTAAGAAACATACAATATGATCAGTACTAGAAAATATTCTTCTGCTTTTGTTTAGCTGGCATGCCTGGTTTCTACAATTTTGAGTTGCTTTCTAGCTGTGTAGCATCTCTTTGCATAGATTGTTTGGGATCCACTTGTATTTTTGTTATCTCACAGAAAACTATTAACAGGTGTTCAGAAATAAGTTGGAGTTCTTTGCTGCAGCAAAAATTTCGTCATCATTTCTCCTCCTACGCTCCCAGAGATAGGCATTTGCAGGTAACATCCGAAAAGGAAGTTTGGCACGGTGAATCTTTGAATTTTGATATTTATTTTAATCACACTTATCTCCCTGTGCATACTTTTAGGTTTGATGTAATGTGACTTTGCTGATATTTATTTTTCTCTGGAAGGGATTATGGTTGATGATTGTTTAGAGCTGCATGATCTTTTTTCTCAACTACGTAGTGTTTCCACAAAGTTATTCCCTGCCTTCTAACAACTTAACTTTGAATATTTTAGGGTATCAAATGTTGGGAAATCATCACTACTGAATGCACTTACAAGGCAATGGGGTGTACGTGCGAACATCAGATAAGCCAGGACTTACTCAGTTTGTCGAATGAAGCTTGTGTGTTTTATTGTAATTAGTTTGGGCATTCAAAACAATCCAACGAGTCTAATCTGTTTATGCTTATTATTCCTTATTCAGACAATAAATTTCTTCCGGCTTGCATCAAGCTATGCTTGTCGATCTGCCTGGATATGGTTTTGCTTTGCAAAGGATGAAGTTAAAGACTCATGGCAAGAACTTGTACATACCACATCATGAGAAAAATCTTGCAATGAATCATATTACCTCACATCATGCAATTTGATGAAATTGGATATCTACCCACGTCCATTGTATACTAGTATATCATAATGCTCAATAACTTCTGTACATTTTACTTGCTAAGAACTGATGAAATTTCCTTAGCTCAAGACTTCACAACCCTTCTTAGAGTTACTTTCTGATCTCTTTCTTCCTCTAGTACATTCCTTTGGTATCCACGTCACTTTAGTTATTCAGCTGGGGACAATTTAAATCAAGGATTCTAATTGCCAATCATTTTATGACTGCACGGATTGTTTTTTTACTTTTTGCACATTAAACAAACAATATCCTGGTAACTGTCTAGTACTATTTGCATATGCCCACTGGATCTGCATGGGAACAATTTCCCATAACATACTTTGAGTTGTTTAGGCACTAAGCTTTTAAAGGTGATTTGTAGGTGAAGGAGTATGTTTCAACCAGGGTCGCCTAGAAAGAGTGTGCCTTCTTGTGCACACTAAACGTGGAATGAAACCATTGGACTACGAGCTTGTAGACCTAATGGAAAGGTTTGCTTTCATAAACACCTAGTTCAAGTTTCACTGTTCTTTCAAATTTTGGAGTAGTTGAATTTTGTGATATATGCAAATACATTTGTCAGTTATTGAAAATTCATTGATGATTCTTTATTTTCTCAAAGCATTTCATAGGCCTCTGATCACATATATGGAGTGACGTTACTCAGTTTCTGCTGTAACGTTTCTAACCACACACTGTAGGTCCAAGACACCTTATCAAATTGTATTGACCAAGACTGATTTGGTTTTCCTAATAGACGTCGCTCGCCGTGCTGTGGAGATCCAAGAGGTTCTCTTCCCACCTTGTTCCCCCTTTCCTCTCACTCTCCTCCTCATGCACCCTCTTGAGTTTTTACCCTAACAGAATCACTTGCACTCTCTTTACAGAGCCTGAAAAAGAACAAGTCAGTGGTCAAACGTGGTGAGCTTTTGAATCATTTCTTCATATCTCATGTGCTATATCTTTATTTGAAAAGAATCTCATGTGCAATATCATACCTGATATAAAAATGGACAACGTTTTGCAGATGATGGTGAGCTCTAAAACGGGAGCTGGTGTGCGCAACCTGAGAGGGGTGCTTTGGAGATTGCTGCTTCATCAAACCATAAGCAAGAAGGTTCAAATTAGTTTGGGGAGTTTGGAGAGTTTTAGCTCTTAAGCATTTTCAAGCTAGGTTACTTGAGGCCATTATTGCAGCATGAGTAAAAGGTTTTTTGGGATTTTCGAGGCGTCTTCCATCTAAGACGTTTTGTGTCGCGCAGACAGAAAAAACATCCTGATTCTACATCATTTATGGCATGTTAGGCCTACGTATCGATGTTTTGGATGGATGTAATATGACAAACATGATCACTGGCTCACTGCAACCTGGAAGTCATTTGAATTTAGAACGCAGTACACAGAAATACAAAGAGATGCCATCGCCAAATTTTGTTTTCCTTCCACGGCCTTGTTCGGTTAGGCCGGGACTGGGCTTTGAGCCCCGTGGACCCGGAGCAGATTGAATCCCGGCCCGCAGGAGAAGCCCAGTCGGGGTGCAGGGTGCTAACCCGGCCCACCCAGGCGTTTCCCCACTCTCATCGGGCCATCGGCCCGGTAAAAGGACAAAAAGGGGAAATCCTGAGGAGGCAAAACCGCGGCGCGCGACTCGGGGCGACCGGTGGCGACGCAGCCGCTCTTCCCTCCGGTGGCCATCTTCGCTTCCTCTCTCCTCCTTTCCCGCGTCCTAGCTAGGTTTCTTGGATTTTGTCTCCTGCGGTCGCAGCATGTACGGCCATGCCCTACCATGGTCGCATCCTCACCGATATGTGCTAGTCCAGTGGAGATGGTGAAAATTATGGGCAGGCTTACTCCCTCCGTCCCAAAAAAAAAAGAGACAACCCTGGTTTCCGTGCCTAACGCATAGTAGAAAAACCGGACCGGTAGTCGACCCGGTGATCTCGTCGGTTCCCTAGTTCACCGGTCGGACCGTCGGGTCAACCGGTTCAATGCTGAACCGGAGGCATATGATTACTATATGTTTTCTACTAGAGGATGAGTTAAGCTAGCTAAATGGTAAGCATGGTAAGGTCTCAACCCACACAGGTCATGGGTTCAAATCCCTTTCCACGCATTTTTTCTCTCATATTTTGCATAAAATGTAAATGGGCGATGATGGGCCTTACAAGTCCAGCCAACTGGCAATGAACCGCCGGTTCTTATGAGCCCAGTTCACCGGTTTTCAACAAAAAACCGGCCGGTTCACCCGGTTCTTACCGGGTCAAATGCACGAGCGGTCTTTCTATTGAACCAAACCGGTGAGAGGGCTGGTTCCGGTTTTCTCGGTTCAACCGCCGGTCCGGTCCGGTTTTTTATACTATGGCCACGTTTGACCGTCCGTCTTATTTGAAAAAATTAAAATTTTAAAAAGACAAGTCACGCATAAATAGTAATCATGTTTTATCATCTAACAACAATAAAAATACATATTATAAAAAAATTTCATATAAGATGGACAGTCAAAGTTGGACACGAAAACTCAGGATTTGCCTCTTTTTTTTTTTGGGACGGAGGGAGTAGGTCTTTAGGCGCATACACCTGTCTTGGATTGTCAACGTTGAATGATGAATAGAAATTCAGGCTCTCTTTTTGGCCCAATCAACATATAATTAAATTTTTGAACTTAAATTGTTTTTGAGTTTTTTTCATCATAATTTCTTTACAACATTGTCATTTAAGTCGCTACGAACATAATATAAAAGTTTTAGTTACAAATTGTATTTTTTCACTAATAGCCAAATGGTGTATTTTTCACATATAGCCAACCAATGAGGTCATCACAATTTTGCAATTCTCGGGCACACCTGCACAAGTAGACATTTAGGCACGCGATAGTTGGTTGCGGAAAAAAAATGCACTGGATAGTTGTATATGCACCTGCACAAGTATAGCAAAAGTTTTCTATAAAAGAAATAGTACGACTTTTCAATTATATAATAATACGTAATTAATTATGCTCTAATTCATTGTCTCATGCCTCCATTATTTCCTCCATTCAGCATCAGCAATGCCAAAATTTGAATTTTGAAGTTTTTTTCATTAAGTTTATTTTTAGCATTGACGTTTAAATCGTTAAGATCATATAAATAAAAGTTTTACCTACAAATTATTATTATTTTGCTAATACGACATATGCATATTTGGCCAAACGATCGGCCGTCATTTTACCTGAAAAATAATTTATGTATCAAGTTTTCTATATAAAAAGTAGATAAGTTTACTTTTCAAATACATACCAATTAATACACAATTAATCCTGCACTAACCATCGTCTCATTTTCCTCGGCGAAATCTCCGTATAGAACGGAGCCAGTCCATTAGAGCACCCGAATGGTAAAGTAAGTGCTCTCTATAAAACATGTACATCTCAGCAATAGATTAGATTAATAGTAAACCACCTCAATAGTATGTCTACATGGGTATCTATAGCTCTCTCATGCATTGCCTCGTTTTTCTTTATAGGCTATCTCTAAGTTAGTAGATAGCTTTGTTCTCTCTCTTATTTAATATCTCCCAAGTAGAAAAATATGCTGACATGGATCTCTTGTAGAAAGCCTATAGATAACCATTGTGGGTGCCCTTAGACAAAAATGTAAACGTGACGTCTAAAACCCAACCCCCAAAAGGGACGAAGATCGGACGATCGATCCATTCCCTTCACTCCCTCGACTCGACATCGCCGGAGCAATGGCCTCCGACGCCGACGCCGACGCCGACGCCGACGAGCTCCGCCTCGTCCTCTACCTACCCATGGACATGGCCAAAGGCCACGGCGCGCGCCGCCCCGCCACCTCCTCCCCCCGCTCGCCGCGCCCGCCCCCGCCTCCCCCTTCCGCCGCCTCCTCTCCGCGCCGCCGCCTCCAACGCCGAGGCCCGCGTCTCCTTCCGCGGCTGGCTCGGCGGCCCCGCCACTGGGACCTCTGGGTCGCCAAGCTCCGTCCCCTCCACGACCGCCTCTGGCGCCACCTCGGGATCCTCGACGCCATCGTCGCCTCCACCTACAGGTTCAAGCGGGACGCCGCACTCGTCCTCCACCTCGCCTCCTTCTGGTCGCCGGCGACCAGCTCCTTCGCCTTCCCGTGGGGGAGGCCACCGTCTCGCTCCTCGACGTCGCCCTCCTCGGCGGCCTCCCGCGAACGGCGGCCCGGTCCCGGCGCCGCTGCCGAGCCACTGGCGCGCCGACGAGGCCGCGCTCAACGCCGTCCGCCTCGGCTTCAACCGCAGCGCCTGCAAGAAGGCCACCACTCCGCCTGGATCAGCCACTTCCTCACCGCCCGGCGGCCGACCCCGTCGTCGAGCACGCCGCCTTCCTCTCGCTCTGGCTCACGCGCTTCGTCCTCCCGGGACACCCGGAGTCCACCATGCGCCAGTCCTCTTCCCGCTCGCCGTCCGCATGGCGCGCGCGACCGCGTCGCGCTCGCGCCCGCCGTGCTCGCCTCCATCTACCGTGACGGAGGAGGTGGGCGGGGCGGCGCGCGCCGTGGCCTTTGGCCATGTCCATGGGGAGGTAGAGGACGAGGCGGAGCTCGTCGGCGTCGGCGTCGGCGTCGGCGTCGGAGGCCATTGCTCCGGCGATGTCGAGTCGAGGGAGTGAAGGGGAATGGATCGATCCGTCCGATCTTCGTCCTCTTTTGGGGGGTTGGGTTTTAGACGTCACGGTTTACATTTTTGCCTAATGGACTGGCTCCGTTCTATACGGAGATTTCGCTGAGGAAAATGAGACGATGGGTTAGTGCAGGATTAATTGTGTATTAATTGTTATGTATTTGAAAAGTAAACTTATCTACTTTTTATATAGAAAACTTTGATACATAAATTATTTTTGCAGGTAAAATGATGGCCCGATCGTTTGGCCAAATATGCATATGTTGTATTGGCAAAATAATAATAATATGTAGGCAAAACTTTTATTTATATGATCTTAGCGATTTAAATGTTAATGCTGAAAAATAAACTTCGATGAGAAAATTTCAAAATTCAAATTTTGGCATTGCTGATGCTGAATGGAGGAAATAATGGAGGCATGAGACAATGAATTAGAGCATAATTAATTACGTATTATTATATAATTGAAAAGTGTACTTATTTCTTTTATAGAAAACTTTGTATACTTGTGCAGGTGCATATACAACTATCCAGTGCATTTTTTTTTCCGCAACCAACTATCCGGTGCCTAAATGTCTGCTTGTGCAGGTGTGCCCGAGAATTGCAAAATTGTGATGACCTCATTGGTTGGCTATATGTGAAAAATACACCATTTGGCGTATTAGTGAAAAAAAATACAATTTGTAACTAAAACTTTTACATTTATATTCGTAGCGACTTAAATGACAATGTTGTAAAAGAAACTATGATGAAAAAAAACTTAAAAACAACTTTAAGTTTAAAAATTTAAATTCTAGCATTGGCATATGTTGATTGGGCCAAAAATGAGAGCCTGAATTTCTATTCATCATTCAACGTTGACAATCCAAGACAGTGTATGCGCCTAAAGACTTAAGCCTGCCCTTAATTTTCACCTTCTCCACTGGACTCGCACATATCGGTGAGACTGTGAGAGGATGCGACCAGGGTAGGGCATGGCCGGTACACGCTGCGACCGCAGGAGACAAATCCAAGAAACCTACTTCATCCGTTTCACAATATAAGTCATTTTAATATTTTTCATATTTATATTGATGCTAATGAATCTAGATATATATATTTATATGTCTAGATTTATTAGCATTAATATGGATACGAGAAATGCTAGAATGACTTATATTGTGAAACGGAGGAAGTAGCTAGGACACGGGAGAGGAGAGAGAGGAAGCAAGAGAGAAAGCGAAGATGGCCACCGGCCTACCGGAGGGAAGAGCGCTGCGTCGCCGTCGCCACCGAGTCGCGCCGCCGCTGCTGCGCTGCGCCGTTGCCTCCCAGGATTTCCCCTTTTTTGTCCTTTTACCGGGCCGATGGCCCGATGAGAGTGGGAAACGCCTGGGTGGGCCGGGTTAGCACCCTGCACCCCGACTGGGCTTCTCCTGCGGGCCGGGATTCAATCTGCTCCGGGTCCACGGGGCTCAAAGCCCAGTCCCGGCCTAACCGAACAAGGCCGTGGAAGGAAAACAAAATTTGGCGATGGCATCTCTTTGTATTTCTGTGTACTGCGTTCTAAATTCAAATGTACTTCCAGGTTGCAGTGAGCCAGTGATCATGTTTGTCATATTACATCCATCCAAAACATCGATACGTAGGCCTAACATGCCATAAATGATGTAGAATCAGGATGTTTTTTCTGTCTGCGCGACACAAACGTCTTAGATGGAAGACGCCTCGAAAATCCCAAAAACCTTTTAGTCATGCTGCAATAATGGCCTCAAGTAACCTAGCTTGAAAATTGCTTAAGAGCTAAAACTCTCCAAACTCCCCAAACTAATTTGAACCTTCTTGCTATGGTTTGATGAAGCGAGCAATCTTCCCAAGCACCCCTCTCAGGTTGCGCACACCAGCTCCCGTTTTAGAGCTCACCATCATCTGCAAAACGTGTCATTTTTATATCAGGTATGATATTGCACATGAGATTCTTTTCAAATAAAGATATAGCACATGAGATATGAAGGAAATGATTCAAGAGCTCACCACCGGTTTGACCACTGACTTGTTCTTCTTCAGGCTCTGTAAAAGAGAGTGCAAGTGATTCTGTTAGGTAAAAACTCAAGAGGGTGCATGAGAAGGAGAGTGAGAGGAAAGGGGGGAACAGGGGGGATGAGAACCTCTTGGATCTCCACAGCACGGCGAGCGACGTCTATAGGGAAAACCAAATCAGTCTTGGTCAATACAATCTGATATGGCGTCTTGGACCTACAGTGGTTTGGTTAGAAACGTTACAGCAGAAACTGAAGTAAACATTACTCAATATATGTGATCAGAGGCCTATGAAATGCTTGGAGGAAATAAAGAATCATCAATGAATTTTCAATGAACTGACAAATGTATTTGCATCAATATCACAAAATGTCAACTACTCAAAATTTGAAAGAACCGTGAAACTTGAAACTAGGTGGTTTATTTGAACTCATGCTTATATAGGGATGCAGGAAATGCTCAGTGAAAGCAAACCTTTCCATTAGGTCTACAAGCTCGTAGTCCAATGGTTTCATTCCACGTTTAGTGTGCACAAGAAGGCACACTCTTTCTAGGCCGACCCTGGTTGAAACATACTCCTTCACCTACAAATCACCTTTAAAAGCTTAGTGCTCTAAACAACTCAAAGTATGATGGGAAATTGTGTTCCCATGCAGATCCAGTGGGCATATGCAAATAGTACTAGACAGTTACCAGGATATTGTTTGTTTAATGTGCAAAAGTAAAAAAACAATCCGTTCAGTCATAAAATGATGGCAATTAGATCCTTGATTTTAAAATTGTCCCCCAGCTGAATAACTAAAGTGGACGTGGATACCAAAGGAATGTACAAGAGGAAGAAAGAGATCAGAAAGAGAAAGTAACTCTAAGAAGGGTTGTGAAGTCTTGAGCTAAGGAAATTTCATCAGTTCTTAGCAAGTAAAATGTACAGAAGTTATTGAGCATATGATATACTAGTATACAATGGACGTGGGTTAGATATCCAATTTCATCAAATTGCATGATGTGAGGTAATATGATTCATTACAAGCTTATTCTTCATGATTTAGGGTACTTACAAGTTCTTGCCATGAGTCTTTAACTTCATCCTTTGCATAAGCAAAACCATATCCAGGCAGATCGACAAGGCATAGCTTTGATGCAAGCCGGAAGAAATTTATTGTCTGAATAAGGAATAATAAGCATAAACAGATAGACTCGTGGATTGTTTGAATGCCCAAACTAATTACAATAAAACACACAAGCTTCATTCAACAAACCTGAGTAAGTCCTGGCTTATCTGATGTTCGCACTACACCCCATTGCCTTGTAAGTGCATTCAGTAGTGATGATTTCCCAACATTTGATACCCCTAAAATTTCAAAGTTAAGTTGTTAGAAGGCAGGGAATAACTTTGTGGAAACACTACGATAGTTGAGAAAAAGATCATGCAGCTCTAAACAATCATCAACCATAATCCCTTCCAGAGAAAAATAAATATCAGCAAAGTCACATACATCAAACCTAAAAGGTATGCACAGGAGGATAATGTGATTAAACTAAATATCAAATTCAAAGATTCACCGTGCCAAACTTCCTTTTTCTGATGTTACCTGCAAATGCTATCTCTGGGAGCGTAGGAGGAGGAAATGATGATGAAATTTTTGCTGCAGCAAAGAACTCCAACTTATTTCTGAACACCTGTTAATAGTTTTCTGTGAGTTAACAATAAATACAAGTGGATCCCAACAATC
Source organism: Oryza longistaminata (assembly GCA_009805545.1). Classification (NCBI taxonomy): domain Eukaryota; kingdom Viridiplantae; phylum Streptophyta; class Magnoliopsida; order Poales; family Poaceae; genus Oryza; species Oryza longistaminata. The sequence goes on from CM020180.1 coordinate 37,164,466, forward strand.
TATGCAAAGAGATGCTACACAGCTAGAAAGCAACTCAAATATTGTAGAAACCAGGCATGCCCAGCTAAAACAAAAGCAGAAGAATATTTTCTAGTACTGATCATATTGTATGTTTCTTACATTTTCTTCTATGCGCTCACGTTCAGGGCTGGTTGAGAAGGGAACATTATCCAAAGGAGCAGAGAGCTTAACATTGTAGCCAGCATTTTTTATCTCATTTAGGCGCCTACGACCTAGGAGCTGCAAAAAGACTGCATTATGTCACCAGAAATGCATCCACATGGAGAAATAAGAGTGAGGAGGTAATAAAATGTACATTGTCTTCCACATATGAAATGATTGAGGAACTTGGCTGTATAGCACGAAATTTAGCGTTTATAGACGTCTCCGTCTCTTCAGGCGAACTTTTTTCTGGAATCTTCTCTGGACTACAAACTAAAAACAAAAGAAAGGAAGTTACACCAAAAGGGCAGCAAATTGATTATCAAAATTTCCCTCATAAGGCCAAGACTAAAATAAATAAGACGAATTGGATGCGGGTGAGTTGATTCAGAAGTTCATGAACAGATTTTATCTTGTTAAGAAAAAAAAAAACAGACCTAAGAATTTTGTGGTGCTATCTGCTGAAAGAGGAAGGTGTTGCCTTCAACAATCTTTATAATTCACAAAGCATGCGCAGATAGTTCCAAGTTCTAATAGGGATAAATTATCTAGCTAAATAAAAACATACCTTGCAAGAGGTTAAAAGCATATGTATTCCTATACATATTTCTTCCAAATTCCTGGTTCTTTCTTTAAAAAAAAGAAAAGGGCCTTTCTTTTTATCATCATTTTCAATCTTAAAGGGGTGAATATCTAGCAATATAGATAGGACGCACTACATTTACTTGATTCCTTACTTTTATGTACATAATTCTGTATTACAGAACATTCCAGACTCCTAAGTAAGAAAAGTAAGATAGCATTCGCACCATCCTGGTTGGCAGTAGAATCCTCTAGTCTTTTGTTTGATGTGTCATAGGGATCCAGTTTCATCCGCTTCCTCTTCTTGGGAGGAAGGGTTTCCTCAATGTCAGAAACTGGATCCTTCTTCGCAACCCTAATTTTTTTCCCAGTCTTGTCCAGAACTCGAGTACGACGAGGGCGGGGCTTCTCTTCAGCAATCTGGCCAGAATCATCTGACTTCTTGCTTTCGGCGCCATGATCATCCAAGTTGGTATCTGTAGCAGCCTCTTTTTGGCGACTGACTCTGGTAGGTGTACCAAACTTCTTCCCTCTGGATGATGCTTCTGTATTCTTACTGAACACTGATCGACCCTTTCCCTCTCTAGATATACCAGAAACCATGCTGTTACTCCTTCCCCCTCTACTTACACTGGAAACCATACTGTTACTCCTTTTCCTTGAATGCAAATCATCCTCATCCAAAGTTTCAGACCTAAATCTATCACCTTTTCTAGCAGAAGCCTTTCCACGGGTCATGGTGGAAGGGCCATTTCTGGTCAGCTTTGATTTAGAATACGGCGTGTCACTGTGATCACCATTCCATGAGTCATGATCACCCTTCCTTTTCCTCCTCACAGCCTGCGACGCATTCTTCTTCGCATCTGATTGACCATTTGTGTCGCTCCACATCCTCCTCTGTCCGGCATTTCCCCGTGCCTCCTTGTGCTCTTCTCTCTTCTCACTCTTGTTCCTACCAGTTGTCCTGGTTCCTTTCGTTTTAGCACCTTCTTTTTTGCCACTCTTCTTTCCACCATCAACCCCACCACCACTCCAGTTCCTCCTGGAACTCAACAAGCTCGCTATGCTCGTCTTCTCCCTTATGCGAACATGAAGCGGCATTTCCCAATCCCACCTTCAGCAGATGAAATCAAATCACCTACACAACATCACAAGAGACGATAACAAGTTAAGGACTCCTATAACAAGCGGAGCAGGTGCTTATGCATACAATGAACTGCAGAATGATGCGCAGGTAAGCAAGAACGACAAAATGAACTCAGGAAGTCCACCCCAGATGCAAACGCAAGCGATGCGCGCACGGCGGCGCACGCATTGCAAGAGCAACAGAAACGCCCAACACGAGCACACGCAAATGACGCAATGCGTTTGCTCAATCACGATACAGGGCAGGCTACTACTACCAACCCCTCCACGGAAGCGGGGGCGTGCTCGCCACAGCGGAGAAGAGACAAAAACGAAGAAACGCGCGGTAGCTGTTTGACGAAATGCCTCGCTGCGGACACAGGGAACGAGGAGGGAAGCGCTGGCGCTGGCACGGCCGGCGAGTCGAAGGGTGAGGAAAAGGGGGATGAAGCTCATCTCTTACCTGTCCGGCGCGGCGGACGGCCGGTGGAGTTGGCGGCGCGCGGCGGCGGCGAGGAAGGATCCCGAGCGCCGGCGGCGGCAGAGGCTGCGGTGTGCGGGTTGGCGAATGACCGAACTCAACGAAACGACAACCGCCGCCAAGAAGTACGCCGGCTTCGACGGCAAGGCGGCGGCGGCGAGGAAGGATCCCGAGCGCCGGCGGCGGCAGAGGCTGCGGTGTGCGGGTTGGCGAATGACCGAACTCAACGAAACGACAAGAACAGAATGCTTTGTGGGCCACTCTATTGGGCCGATCTAACGGCCATGGGCTTTCTGGTGCCATGATGGGCTGGGCTTTCAGATTTCTCCTTCCACTCTTGGGCTCTCTATTCTGTGTACAAATAAATGGTAGTAATGTAATAGTATACTGTTGTTTAGTTTTTTTCCACATGTTAAAAAAATACAACTCCCACCCAAAAATATATTAAATAATAAATTTTGAACCAAAGAAAAATTGTAGCCAACAATTGAATAAGAAAATCTATGGAGAGCGAAGGCTACGTGTGGGCAAAGGGAGATCTAACTGAACTATTGCTCTGGTCCTTCATTGATATGCAGTGACCTGTGAACCCCAACAATTCAGCCAGCATCAACCGAGAGGTCTCCTTCTTAATCAGCAGCAAAGTGATACTTATCCAGTAGTTTACTACAGTATATATGTATACATCACACTGTCAATCAATCACAGCCGTTGAGAAATGCACATCAACTACTTGATCAAACTAGCAGGTAGCAGCAGGAGGCATGGCCCAGGATTTCTGAATTTTGTGCTGCTGGATTAGTTGGCAGGTTGTCTAGTTGCCTATGTACATATGATCACACATGTTCCTATAAACTATAAAGTCAGTATATTTGTTGCTGTTTATGTAACACGATTCACCTTTTTCAGGAACTGGAGCTTTTTGGAGTGGTTGGCTAATGAACTTTTGATCATAGATGCAGGCCTGGATCTGCTTGCTGTCTGTGTCCTAAGTAGACAATAATCTTGTTGTCTTTGCTTCAATTCAGGCTTGGATATTGGAAAGCTTCTCCATGTCAGAAGGTGCAGTTAAACCTAACCACCAGCAGCTAGCAGCAGCATGGACTAGCTTGATTACAGGAGCTAATTAAAATGCATCTTCTGTGTCCTTAAGTAGACAGTAGAACGATCTCAGTCTCGGCTAGGTGAGACGCCTTTTGTCGTGGGTCAGTGACCATTGCAGATGGATACAAGCGCAGGCAGACAATTCAATTAATGACCTCCTTGTCTGTCTGAACGTGATCAGACTAGACGATCAGTGGCACCGTAAGAACAGCTTATTCAGTAATTTAACATTGTAAAAAAAGGTGTCACGATAATCAGGATAAGATACTGTGATAAGCTTAGCACTTTAGCAGTGATAACTTGTGTTGGGTCTTACTGCTGACGATGCCGCAAGTTTATTTTCACCCTCTGTGTTGATTATACCGGTTTTACTTTAGCTAACTGTGCTGGTATATGATTTTTAGTCCGATTTTTCTCATAAGAAAACTTAACTTTTTTTTTCTTGTAATATAAAATAGAAAAACTTCATTCCTCCTTCTCGAAGTCTACCTTGAAAAAATAGTTCGATTAGCAGTCAGAAAGTTTTCTGCTTTTAACTGATTAACCTCTCGATGCAGCCTGCTTCTTTCAAGCTACAGTTTTTAAGCATCATTAGCTACAGTAAACTTCACTAATGCATAGCCACCATATGGCAGGAAATAGAATCACGAGATCATCATCTGTAGTTCTTTTGTTGTGCTTTTCATTTAGGTGAGATGACACTGTCAGAAAGAGATCGTCAGGAAACAACCCAACCACAGAGTCGACGCCTGCCTCGATCGACGGACGGCTAACCGCGTTGCTCACAAAAAAAAACCTCCGGGATTTTCTTCTTTCCGATGGATTCCGATTGTTCAACTGGTCGCGCCGCCACCTTGTTTCCGCCTCTACTGGACTTGGGTTGCCATCACGCCGGTGCCGTGCTTTAAATTTTCTGAAATCGCATATGCAATGCTGTATTGCTGTTACTTGTTTGCGGCGATGGTTAGGGTTCGACATTGGATCAGTCGTCTGTTAATGTTTATTATTCTTTCATTCTTTGGTTTGGTGTGTGTGAAGTAGGAAACCCATAATCGTTTCTTCGGCAACTGGGCAATGGGGAAGTAGTAGATCCATGTGATTGCAAATGATACTGCATTCCTTTCAGTACATGATTCCTAATCGGGTTTGGTGTAATGATGCCGATAGGTTGAGGAACTGAATCTTATAATGTATACTTTTACATGACGAGCAGCAGTCCGAATATGTTCTTCAGGACTCTTGTTCGCGTTGCTCACTTGCTCTGCAGCTCACAGGTCATGGCAAACTAATTAAATTTCTCAACCCCTAATTTCCCCAACGAATGCGATGGATTAGAAAAATTAAACCCTCCAATCGAATGCTGAAAAATGGATTAACGAAGCCATCATCCGTACCACGCGAAAGGCAAAAAAATTCAAATCAGTGGGCCAAGAACAACACTAATAGGTCATGTCCATTTCCATCCCATTTCCATTGAAGCCAACATAATTATCAATGCTCTCCATCATCAACTAACTCCTAATTATTCATTGATGCAGGCTTGTAATCGATGATTAAAAGCGAAAGCTTACAACTCACTCTCTCATGCTCTCTCATGTTCATGCCACAATCTATATAAAAATCTTTTGCATGGCAACTTGACAATGGCATGGCAGCGGCTTGAACTCTGAATCCAGCCTAGCTACAAGTCAAATCCTGACTGGTTATAAAAACCTCATGTTCTGTGGAACAGAACCAAGGTTTGCTCACTTTGTGGCAGCATTTCAAGCTATCCTAACCTCAGATAAATGATAGCCATTAGAACCCTAGAAGGATCATCATCGTTGTCCTGAAATAATTCCCAAATAGCAGAGCAAGATTTCTTGTTAATTATTTTTTTTGAAGGAAAGGAGCCTTGCGAGTTTTTGGCGCCAAGAAGCAAGAAAGGTCATGGACAGCAGCAAGCAGCAGCTCGCCGTTTGGCCGGTGTCCGCCGCCAAGAAGTACGCCGGCTTCGACGGCAAGGCGGCGGCGGCGGGGAGAACCCCTAACAATTATCAATCTACTATTAGTTTTCTTTACTTTTCAGTTCTTTTCTATTTCGCTTTCATAGCTGAGTTCTGGCAACCCTAGAATTTAGTTAATCTTTGCCGTTTTGCGCTGAAAAACGGTCGTGCTTCTCCACGAAAGCGAGAAGATTATCCTTTGCTAGTTTGCTCGGAAACTAGTCGTTCGTCGTCACGTAAGTACGATATTTATCCTCTTTGCTAATTTGCTTGTAAATTAGTCGTGTGATTCCGCGAAAGTGAATTAATCTCGAAATCGGTTTCACTAGCCGATTTTGATCTATCGATTTTGGCGACTCTATTGTTTACACCGCAAACCGTTAGGTGATCTTGTGTTGGCCACGAAAAAGCGTCAACACACGGATGTTTGCATGTAAATTACGGAGGCGGATGCCACTTTGCTCTGTAATTATCTCCTAATCTCTCGGGTTTTCGCGTCGTTAATTAGCAGAGTCTGAGTCGGTTTAGCGCACGGTTATAAAACGAGTGAGCACTAATCGATTTGAAACGAGTCGCCTCGCCGCTGCGTTTCCGAAAAGAAGGCGCCACTCAAGGGAGAAAGCGTAAAACTCGCTTCCGCGCTAACCCTCGCGGCTTCGTCGATGGCCGGCGGCGGCGGCGCCGGGGTCAGGACGCCGGCGAACTTCCCCCCACGGCAGAAGGATCGCCTCCCTCGTGGACCGGTACGCGCCACCGTGCCCTAGTTTTTTTTTAAAAAAAAAACCTCCGGGATTTTCTTCTTTCCGATGGATTCCGATTGTTCAACTGGTCGCGCCGCCACCTTGTTTCCGCCTCTACTGGACTTCGGTTGCCATGACGCCGGTGCCGTGCTTTCTGAAATCGCATATGCAATGCTGTATTGCTGTTACTTGTTTGCGGCGATGGTTAGGGTTCGACATTGGATCAGTCGTCTGTTAATGTTTATTATTCTTTCATTCTTTGGTTTGGTGTGTGTGAAGTAGGAAACCCATAATCGTTTCTTCGGCAACTGGGCAATGGGGAAGTAGTAGATCCATGTGATTGCAAATGATACTGCATTCCTTTCAGTACATGATTCCTAATCGGGTTTGGTGTAATGATGCCGATAGGTTGAGGAACTGAATCTTATAATGTATACTTTTACATGACGAGCAGCAGTCCGAATATGTTCTTCAGGATTCTTGTTACTCTACAGCAGCTTGCCTATGGATCTTCTTCTTATTCGTACAATTTGTATTGCTTTCTTGTATGACCTATGTAGAACTGCATGCTTCACCACTATTTATTTTTTGCTGCCTCGTTTCGATTAGTACATCTAATGTTAGAGATAAAAGGAGATGCACTTAATAGTGCAGTGGCAAGGGTGTGTGGTTTTAACCCTGAGGTCCCGTGTTCAATCCTAAACATGCTCACAATTTCTTCTTAAAAATATTTGGAGGGACGTCTCTCCCTAGTCTCCTTTTTCTTTCCTGTTAGAGATAAAAGCTTACACAAACTTGTTGCATGTAGGTATATTTTAGCTGTGATTTCTGTACCTTGTGGGACCTTTTGTTTGTACTCTGCTTCTGACACATTCTGTGTTTTCTCAGGTTCATGAGAAGTCGTTGGAACAGCAAAAGAAGGGGCCAAGTTCATCCTCTCCTTCAGTTAGCAGTATCAAGTCCCCACTCCAATTGACTGCACAAATTGTTCAACCACAGAAACCGCTAGAGTCACCACAGCACATGGTTACACCGGTTCGACTGCAAGAATCTCCAGGCCCAAGAACCATTCCATGCAGTTCTGGATCTGTAGGATCTGGTTCAGGAGCTGCCCCATTTGACATATGCATAAAAAGAGATGATAAGTGCTCCATCAAGTTAAGTCGTTCTTTACTGGAAATCAACAGAGAAAAAAGACGAGAAAGAGAGCAACTTTCCAAGGAGGCAGCTCCATTGCAATATCTGAGACCTGGGATGGTTCTGTTGAAAAAGTTCTTAAAGCATGATGATCAGGTATCTCAATATTAAACACGTTGCTCAAATTTACTACAGTTTCTGCCAGCATCAACATTTGTTTCAAAAGTAGTATCAATAGTTGTTTTCCATTCATTTTGCTCCTTTTGTGTTGGAATGTGGAATCATATGCCTCGTGATTTTGAAGTTTTATGTCACTACTGTGACTCTCTCATTGGCACAGTTCGCTACAACTTGCGCAGAATTTTCAGAATTCCTCGCATTAATATGCACTTTCTCAATTTATTTGATTATTGTGATTTTTTTTCACCGGGATGATTATTGTGATTTTGTTTAGGTCGTATTAAAAGTTCCAATGTTTATTTAATTTTGAAAGTATATATCTAATCTCTTTTATCGCACATATCAGGTTGACATTATCAGACGCTGCCAGAAACTTGGTGTTGGCTCCCGGAGGATTTTATACTCCTGGCTACAGAGATGGTGGTAAATTAAGTTTGCAGATGATGTGCTTAGGGAAGAACTGGGATCCAAATTCACGTTCATATGGAGATACACGTCCATTTGATGGTGCTGAACCACCAAGTATACCAGAAGTATTCTGTAAGATAGTTAAAGATGCCATCCAAGCTTCCAATGAATTTTTGAGCCAAAAAGCCAGACCTGCCAATGATGTTGAAGAACTTCCTCCACTGTCACCAGATATCTGCCTTGTTAACTTCTATACCAGCAGTGGGAAGTTAGGTCTTCACCAGGTACGAAAGATCCACAATCTTCAGTGTTATACAATTATATTTCAAAGATAAGTATTACAAGTCTTCCTCAATAAATTACTCCAACAAAATCCTCACCTAGGTCAAAGCAGCTTTTCCTATGTTTTTTTCTTCAGAGTTTCTTGTACTTGCATTTGTGTAGTATAATGCCTTCAATTCCTCTGCTTTTCAATTGAAATGTTTATATTGCTGTGATCCTCTTTGGTGATTACTAACTGGACTGTGTGAATGTATCTTTTTTACAGGACAAAGATGAAACGAAACCCAGCCTTCATAAGGGATTGCCTGTTGTTTCATTTTCGCTAGGCGACACTGCAGAATTCTTGTATGGTGACGTGAACGATGTGGATAAAGCTTCAAAGGTTGATCTGGAATCGGGTGATGTTCTCATATTTGGTGGTAAATCAAGGCTCATATTCCATGGGGTTTCCAGAATCAAACCAAAAACAGCACCAAATTGGCTGACCGATGAAGCAAAACTTCGACCTGGGCGTCTGAACCTCACATTCAGGCAGCATTAGCTTGCCCCGTATTAGATGTAGAGGGAACCTTGTTCTGTTCTGTTGTAGTAGTTCAGTACCCACCCTATTAGTTGGTAGTACATTCGATCTAACTACTGTAAAACTCGAGGAGTCAGATCAAACTATGGAACATATATATATTTAGTGCAATTGATTTTCCTGTGATTATTATTTTTAGATATAATGGAAATCAATCCAGATTTGTGTTGTAGTTTGAAGAGGTGGCATTGCCAGATTTGTGTTCTAATGTAAATTCCTTTCGTGACCACTCTTTCAAAATTAAAAGACAATATATACCAAGCCAATTTACCTAACAGAAAATCTAGTCCACGGCTGTCCGTTGCAACGGGACAACTTAACTCGCGATTACCGATAGCGATTAACCACGATTAATTAGTGTATAAACTGTTTTCCGAACAGAAGTGTCTAGAGCCTGTTTCATTTCCCCCCACCCACCCGTGAAACAGTGGCGTTCGAGGCGACTCCATTGGCGTCGCCGCCGCTCACGGTGGCGAATCTCTGGCGGCTTCCACCGTCCCCGCCGTCGCTCACACGCGGCGGTGCTTTGCCGGATTGCTCTCCCTCCTCCACCGGCGCCGGGGAAGGCGGCGCAGCGCGGAGCTGCTCCCGTCGACTCAAGAACGCGTGAAACGGCGGCGAAGCGGCGTGCGAGCTCTCGTGCCGCCGCGCCCCCGCCAACGAGGACTGCGGGCTCCTCCGTCCCTTCACCCCACGCGGTAGTGCTGCATCGCCGCCGCTCACCTCCGCCCATCCGCCTCCCCACACCGGCCGTGCTGCGCAGCTGCTCGCATCCCTTCCTTGATACCTGCAGGTACCCCTCGCACTCCATTCCACTCCGGCTGATTCCTCCACCCCCACGCCGGCAGCGCTTCACCGCCGCTAGCCTCCCTCCTGTTCGAGAGAATTCCCAGGAGGAACGTCATGTCCTGGAACATTCTGTTCGGGGGTTACATCAAGAATGGCGACCTGGGTGGCGCGCGGAAGCTGTTCGATGAAATGCCTGAGAGGAATGTGGCGACTTGGAATGCCATGGTGGCTGGGCTCACCAACCTAGGATTTGATGAGGAGAGCTTGGGCTTCTTCCTTGATATGAGGAGGGAGGGGATGCATCCTGATGAGTTTGGCCTCGGGAGCGTGTTCCGGTGCTGTGCCGGGCTTAGAGATGTTGTGACTGGGCGGCAGGTTCATGCGTATGTCATGCGGTCTGGGCTGGACAGAGACATGTGTGTTGGGAGCTCGTTGGCTCACATGTACATGAGATGTGGGTGTCTTCAAGAAGGTGAGGCTGTGCTCCGAATGCTCCCTTCACTTAGCATTGTATCATGCAATACCATAATCGCTGGAAGGACACAGAATGGAGACTCAGAGGGAGCGCTAGAGTATTTCTGCATGATGAGAAGTGTCGGTGTGGCTGCTGATGTGGTCACATTCGTAAGTGCTATTAGTTCTTGCTCAGATTTGGCAGCTCTTGCTCAAGGGCAGCAAATTCATGGGCAGGTTATAAAAGCTGGAGTTGACAAGGTTGTGCCCGTAATGACTTGTCTTGTGCATATGTATTCTCGTTGCGGGTGCTTAGGTGACTCAGAGAGAGTTTTCTTTGGTTATTGTGGTTCAGATACCTTCCTTCTCAGTGCAATGATCTCAGCTTATGGATTCCATGGGCATGGACAGAAAGCAATCGAGCTGTTCAAACAGATGATGAATGGAGGGGCAGAACCTAGTGATGTTACTTTCTTGGCCTTGCTATATGCTTGCAGCCATAGTGGTCTGAAAGAGGAGGGCATGGATTGCTTTGAGCTTATGACTAAGACTTATGGAATGAAACCAAGTGTGAAACACTACACTTGTGTTGTGGATCTTCTTGGGCGATCAGGTTGTCTGGACGAAGCAGAGGCCCTCATCTTGTCAATGCCTGTAACTCCTGATGGGGTCATATGGAAGACATTGTTGTCTGCTTGTAAGACCCAGAAGAATTTTAACATGGCAGAGCAGATAGCAAAACGTGTCATTGAGTTGGACCCTCATGACTCTGCCTCTTATGTTCTGCTATCAAATATTCGAGCTACCAGCAGGAGATGGGGAGATGTCAGTGAGGTAAGAAAAGCCATGAGAGATAACAATGTGAGGAAGGAGCCTGGTGTCAGCTGGGTGGAGCTTAAGGGTCACATACACCAATTCTGCACTGGAGATGAATCTCATCCAAGACAAAAAGAGATCGATGAATGTTTGGAAGAGATGATGGCCAAGATTAGGCAGTGTGGGTATTCACCGGACATGAGCATGGTGCTCCATGATACGGAGGATGAGGAGAAAGAAGTTAGTTTGTCTCACCACAGTGAGAAGTTGGCAATAGCATTTGCTTTTCTGAGCTTACCTGAAGGAGTTCCTATCCGAGTGATGAAGAATCTACGTGTATGTGATGACTGCCATCTAGCTATCAAGTTAATGTCCCAGGTAACTGGTCGGGAGATTGTGGTCAGAGATGTAAGCCGCTTTCACCATTTTAAAGATGGCAGATGCTCTTGTCGTGATTATTGGTGATTGGGAACAAAGCATGGTAGGAATTTCTTTTGCATCTTCTGAGGGGAACAACATCAACATACCTTACCTGGTTTTTGAACTATCTGAAGCAATCAGCTGCAGTTGATGCCCAGCAGTCATAACTAAGGGTCAACGAGTGCCACACTCTTTACTGCCAGCTGGCGGTGGTGCAACTAACAACTCAGATCGGCTAGTATGCACACTTGAATGAACCCTAAGATGCAAATGCTCAATGGTGTTTGGTTTGTACTTGTCTAATGGCCCATGTACATACATGATGGCTTGGTTCCCATGAAATGCAATGCTATGGGAGAATTCATCTGTTGTCACCAGATATCTGCCTTATTAACTTCTAGACCAGCGATGGGAGATTGGGTCTTCACCAGGTACCAAAGAACCATGTTCCGATGTTATATTTCAAACAACAGTATCAATACTTTGCATTCTTGCTGATACCAATCTATTAAATGAACAGAGATACAACAAACTAATCTGGAAAGAGCGCAACTCGAGAATCTTTGAACACAAAGATTGCACTGCAGCGCAAGTTTACAGAGCCATTAGAGATGAAGTGCTGATTTGGAGGGAAGCTGGAGTGTTTAAGCATAGAGAGTAGTGTGTGGGAGTTTTCTCCTGGGTTCCTTGATCCCTAGGAGTTTTTTTTTTCTTTTTTTGGGGGGCTTATGCCCTGCGACAGTACAATGTCATTCTGTACCTGGCTCATTTTTCTTAATACAATTAGGTTGGTCGATTTTCGGCGGACCCAGCAAAGATACCACAAACTAATCCAACAAAATCCTGTTCTGGGAGCAGCTTTAGCCGTGGTGCTTTTCCTCTGGAGAACTTAGACATTTCTAGTATAATGTGTTCAGTTCATTTGCTTTCCAATTGAGATTTTTATAGGGTTGTAATCCTGTTCGGTGATTACTAACTGGGAGTCTGGGACTGTAAAACGTCCCAGTTGCCTGTTCGGTGATTACTAATTGGGACTGTAATCCTGTTCGCTGTTTTTTCAGGACAAGGATGATGAAAATAAACCCAAGCCTTAACAGGGATTGCCTGTTGTTGCAGAATTCTTGTACGATGGTGTGAGACAATGACAAGGCTTCAAAGTTGATCACGAATCCAGTGTTGTTCTAATAATTGGTGGTAGACACATTGTCATATTTCATAGCGTTTCCAGCATCAAGCCCATAAATGCACCGAAATGGCGGACCAATGAGACAAATATTGAACCTGGCTGTCTGAATTTCACATTCAAATACTGCAACTGTCCCCTGCATCTTTTTTTGGCTACTTGCAGTACAGTTGGGTGCTCTCGTTTGTTGTATATTCAGTGCTACTATCCTTCTATTTTAGCAAAGTCATCAGAAACGTCCAAATTCGAAGATATATTTTACCGACCTCTCGTCTCTTGTAAAACTTGAGTTCGTTGTCATGCCCAATTTCTCTTCTTTTCTTTCTCTCTTTTTTTTGTTCTGTTTGGCTTAATCGTGTATGCACTGACCGTGTCTTGAAATAAAGATAAAATATCTGGCCACAAGAAACCTCTCTTGACAATTTATTGAACGCAGTTGATTCATAGAAAAATGAGAGACATACATTTACTGATTTACATTTGATGAACCTGTACTGAAAAATAAAAGAAGAAAAAATGTCACAAGTTCAGAGTTCAAAGTCCCCAATTCCTACTACTAGTGTTGCAGTGATGCATCTCGTGCAGAATCACAACGAGCGACAGGATGAACGCCTGGTCTATGCCTGGGTTGATCCTAGCCGTATACACAGACCTTGTCAATCCCACCAATGTACCCGCCAAATTTGGACGAGTGATCTACATCATCAAATTCAACAAACAAAAGTGTTAATAAAATTGGATATGGATTTTCATCCCTCGAGGGGACATTCTCTCATTGTTTGCATGTCATCTAAATAGTTATAAAAAATTTTAAAAAATAAAAACATAGATTAATACAGAATATATCACTCCACAAAAATGCAAGACCAAATTCAACTTCTACAAGTTGGAACAAAAATAGCAAATTAAACTGAAATTAGTTATCGCACATTCACAACTATATTTATTATTTTTGTTACATTTATAGAAGTTGAATTCAAACTTGTATGTTTGTGGAGTGATATATTTCATATCAATTTATGTTACTAATTTTTCATATTATTTGATGACTATTTAGGTGGCATGCATGAAACGATGGATATCTTCTCGAGGGATGAAATTGCTTTCCCAATAAAATCGATCACCAATGATCTGCTTGATGAATTTTGAGATGTTAATTAGCTCACCTGAGCAATGGCGGCGTCGGCGTCGGAGTCGGAGTTGCCGGCGTAGACGGTGCATGCGCCGCCGTAGTAGTTGCCGCCGATGACGAAGTCGGGGACCTGGTCGGCGGAGCGGTAGCCGCCGAGGTAGACGAAGATCTTGGTCCTGACCTGGACGACGGAGTCCTTGACGACGCTGAAGAGGATGCTCCGGCGGCTGGTGCTGTCCCCTCTGAAGGCGTGCCACATCGAGCTCATCAGGTAGGTCGAGTCCGTCATGGTGAGCACCGGGCGGCGCGCCGCGTCGAGGAGGAGCGTCCGCTTCCGGAGGCTGAACACGGCGCCCTCCACCCGCATCACCACCGCGCCGGCGGCGTCCGTCACCGCGAAGTCGCGCTCCGTCGTGCCGATCACCCTCGCCACCGCGAACGCCGTCGCCTCCGCCATGAAACGGGGCGACGTCCATGTCGCCGGATGGCTGGAATTTATCGAGAAGAGAAAGGAAGGCTTGCGAGTTGCGACATGATTGACGTTCGCCGCCGTAGGTCGCCGGTTTGACACCGGCGAAGACTGCCGCGTCGACCGGTCGTCAACCACGGTCCGCAGCCGACGCAGTCGCCAGCTCGCCGCGGTTTTCTGGTGTCAGTCTCAATCTACGTGCTTATCCCGTTCGTACTTGCCATGCTTGTCGTGACTGGATTGCCTCGCACTCTTGCAATTTGCGACTATGTTACAGACTTCGCCTTTTCGTTCGAATTGCAAAATTGGTTTATCGCAAGGGTAGCTTCCTTTTTTAAGACAATGGATAAATATCCAACCTCTATATCCACATGTGGATTATACACAGCCAAACATTGTAAACATGGGTACATAAAGTCATAAAGGGCTAGTTTGGTTTGAGGCCTAAATTAGGCTTACCAATTTTTTGGCAACCTCAACAATAATTGTATATGTTTGGATTGAGGCCAAATTTTGGCAATATAACATAGGCCATTTCAATAGCCAAATTAGTTTAATTTGGCTTCAATCCAAACACACGTTGGTCTTACCAAAAATTGGCATGCCAGGCCAACATTGGTCACGAACCAAACTGGCCCAAACTCCACCGAAATTTTAACAAATTGGCCCTTTCACAAAACTTATTTTAAAAAAAGTGACAAAAACTAATTTCAGGAATAAAAACGATTCATTTCTAAAATTAGCTTTTGACATGATCTATTCTTGAAATAAGTTTTGTGAAAGGATCTATTTGTCAAAATTTCGGTAAACTCAAAACCTCACAACTAAGAAACACAACAAAACAAGAAAGCTAGAAGACTAACAAAGAAAACCAGAAGACTAAGCTTCAAATTTTTTTTTCTTCGATTTTGCTTCATCCTTGCGCAAGTGCAACTTCTTGTTATTGCTTTTGCTTGACATTGAAACGGATGCATTGTTTGATGGGCGCAAATTTTGTTACCAAGTTAAACCACAAACGCACCAAAACAAAAATTGAGCAGAAAACCAAGAGAAATGGCATGTTCATTCAACCGTGCTCCTAACAAACATCAGCTGCAAATGCACATTCAGTACAACATGTGGTAGGGCAGTTTGTACTGAATCTGTTTCATCTCTTGAAAGCGATACTAGTTACTGTCAACTTCTGACAGCACATGAACTCAAATTGTACAGCAGTACGGCACATTGAAAGCATACAGTGATGCAAAACACTTTTGTACACTTAATCCGTCGCAAAATATAACAACTTCTAACCCTGGAGATTTATCCCAAAATATAATAACTTCTTCATCAACGATCTCTTCTCAATCAATCACAATCCTTCGACGTTTAATTTTCTCAACCGTTTTCACTTCTCAACCAATCGGAATCTTCCTCTCGTCTATCAAGCCTGCGAGTATACAGGAGCTAGCAAAACTGAAGGGGAAAAAATCGTGTCTTTTTGTATCGATGGGAGCAGGGAGAGCTTTGGTTTCGATCTTGTCATGGCTGGAAATGCATCTCGTCGAGGACGACGACGAGCGCGACGATGAAGGCGTAGTCGATGCCGGCGTTGACGGTGACGCTGTACGCGTTCTTCCCCAGCAGCGCGCTCGCCACGCTGAACCGCCGGTCGATCTGTGCGCGAAACAGTTTTTGCGTCAGGTCGAGCAGCACGCCCACCAGGTGTTCGACGAAATGACGGGCGTGGTTTGAGCAGGGGGAGAGAGAAGGGTTGCTTTGCTTGCCTTTGCGATGACGGTGTCGGAGTCGCCGAGGGAGACGGCGCAGGCGCCGTCGTGGTAGCTGCCGGTGACGCGGAAGTCGCTGGCCTGCTCGGCGTCGTTGCTGGCGAGGAACACGCTCACCTTGGTCGAGCCCCATAGCTGGATCGCCGACGGCTTCACCACGGTGAAGAGCAGGTCACGCCGGCTCGTGCTCTCCCCCCGGAACACCTTCCACCTCCTGTTCATCACCATCGCCTGCACCCACCGGAGCTCGCCACCATCGATCAGATTGGAAGAAGAGAAGAGAGTAGGGGAGGGGAGTCGAGTCGCGCGTACCGATTCTTGGACGGTGAGGACGGGGCGGCGGTCGGCGTCGACGAGGAGGCAGCGGCGGCGGAGGCTGAAGAGCACGCCGTCGACGCGCAGCACGACGGCGCCCGTGGAGGCGTCCGTGACGGTGAAGTCGCTCCCGGACAGGCTCAGCGTCTTCGCCACGGACAGCGCCGCCGCGTCCCCCGCGACGAACCGCGCGTCCACCACCCCCAGCGCCGGCACCGCCTCCATCTCCATCTCCATCTCCCTCCTCTCCGGCCGCCTCGCCGCCGCTGCGGATGGGGATCGATCGGGGATGGCTGGCCGCGCGGCGCACGCGTCTTCCTCCTCTGGCGTCCACGCCCACGCTGAAAGATTTGACCACTACAATGGCAGGAAGGTCGGTGACCGTGATCAGATTTGACAAAAACAAACTGACGCTTTCAGTTTTATGCTTATTCTTATACTACTTATCAGCTAAAATTTAAATTTTTAACTTTAAATTTAAAGCTAATTTTAAGATTTTTTTATTAAAATTTATTTTCAGTCTTTACTTTTAGATCGCTAAGAATACATACATAAAATTTTTATTTACAAATATTTTTTATTTGTAAATATATCGTTTCGCTACTCTGGCTCCTGTACTAAGCAGGATTCTTCTTGAGATCAGTATTAACGAAAAAGAAAAAGAATTCTTCAGGCATAGGCAGTCTGAATGGACGTAAAGAAAATTCAGAAATCGATAAAGGAATCATCTTTAACGCGTATTCACACAATCACAGCTTCAGATGTAGCTTTTCCCGCGTAAAATTTTTTTTTTTCAGAAGTAGAGTGTGCTACGTGGAAGCATGAGATTTGTTGTCTCTTCCTTCTTTGATCATTTTCTATGTGATCACGGCGTGAGCTGCTGAATCATCATCAGCTGGTAGTAGTATAAAATTGCAAAAGAAGAATCCATTAGAGCAAGTTTAATAGTATAGCCCACTATTAGCTCCAAATCATCTATAGCCAATGTAATAGTCAATTTATATAATAGTTGCTTAGGGCATCCACAATGTGAAAATAGGAGGGGATCTTAAGCCTCTAAAGTGGTCCTTATACATTGTGAAAGTAGTCCATATAGTAGTCTTTAGTATGAGCTACCCATATGCATAATGCCTACCCATAAGAATAAAATAGGAATACTTTCTCTTCTCTCTCTCATCTTCTCTCTCACATGACATACAATTGAGTGGGACCAGTGGGACCCAGACTAATGACTTCTCTTACCATATACATTGTAGCAAACACTATAACTAATGCTGGGTCCCACCTTATTACCCAAGTAGACATTATACATTGAGCATGCCCTATACTATTATTATCTAGTCCTATCTGTCATGCACACATTACATCTTGGAGTTCGTGCTGCAACTGACTACAGATCTGTAGCCCGCTGCTCTCCTCTTTCTTCTTTTATCTCCTTAAAATATATTTATAGTTGGCTTATAGCCTGCTATTGTACTTGCTCTAGCTCCCCCTTTTTTTAAAGAACTCCATTAGGCTCCTAGCCGACGTATAATTGAGTAGTACTACATTGCTACTTACTCCATCCTAAAATGCAAGCTAGCTATGAAGGTAGATAACTGTGTTCCTCCGTCCTAAAATGCAAACATTTTTAGCTACGAATCTAGACAACTGTGTATTTGATTTATAGCTAAAAATTGTTATATTTTAGGACGGAGGTAGTATTTGTTACTCTCTTCCAAAAAAAACTAGGATAAAATGGGATATACTTTATTATGTCTAAATTCATTATACTATTAGATTATATTTTATCTCGTTCTATGTTTGGTTTTTTGTTTGATTGCTTCTATGTTTTACCCAGATTGGTTATAATTATATTATGCCTTTTTGAACTGAGACGGTAGGATGGAGGGTGTACGATTTGATCGATCCTTCATGCATTCATTCTTCATCTGGTTTGGTTTGGCAGTAATCCAATTCCATCAGCGTGCCGACCACCGGGGAAGCGAGGTCACCGATCTGAAAAGGACCAGCCGCGATCTCTTCATCTCTTCCCGGTGTCGGTCAGCGACTTGGTACTCTAGGAATTGAAGAGTCCGTGTCCATCCCAGTGGCCACTGCAACCAGCGCACACGTATAGATCTGTGACCTCAGCTACAGTACACCCCGGAATAAGCCAAATGGCATATTTATAAACGTAAAATAATTTATGAATAAAACTTTTATATACGTGTTCTTAACAATCTAAAAGCAAAGCCTAAAAAAAGAAACTACGATAAAAAAACTAAAATCAATTTCAAATTTAAGGTTAAAAATTTAAATTTTAACCGATAAGTATAAGCATAAACGAAAAAAATGAGACCTATGTGTCCCAGCTCAACTAAGCACTGCAAAAAAACATGAAGAATCTACTGCTAGTAGTTGTTGAGCTACTTGTTGGGTTGCTACCATTTCGAACCTTATAGGAAACAAATTAAACATGACTGATTCAATCGTCTAATTTTCTATTATATATGGTTCTATCACCTTAATATAGTTGTCCAAGTTCAATAAATTTTTTTTTCTTTATATATATAAAATGAACATGGATGATTTTCTGTCAGGTTGTTGATTTGCAATGGCTTCAACGGTATCATGGATTCAGGGGTTCAGTATGTATCTAGCTGCCATTTGAGAAAATTGTCCCCACTTACTAATTGAGGAGAGAAACATTCTACTGTGGAGCTGTTAATTTGGTTATGCTCCACTGTGCATCAGTGGCCAGAGGCGCAAACGCATGTGAGCAGCATGCAATGCAGCATGTGACCAGAATTCAGAGCCGTCAGTTTAAACAATTTTTTACTACAGTACTAGTCCTGTTTGGTCTGCAAACACCGGCCGGTCTCCATAATAACGAGACGAGTGGCATCTGATCTGACCAGCTGACCTGTCTGGCTGGCTGTCTGTACTCTCTTCTCCGTCTGACAATCTCCATGCTGAGCTGAGGCTACTGCGTAATCCTGGCTATGAACTCATTTTTAGACGGAGAGAGTACAAAGCATAGCAGGTGAAGAATAGAGCCCATATGTCAGCAAACAAAAAAATAATTGCCAGTTAAAATTCTTTTTTGGACCATTTCTCGATTTGTGCGTGTCATCCTTGCGCAGGGGCCATGCTAATCTACTCTGTATCGTTCCAATTTTATCGGATGTCTCCGAAGAGACCCAGTTAAAATTCTTATATCTATGTCCTCAACCATTTAGAAGCAAATGATAAAAACATAAGTGAAGTGTACTTTATACCATGTTTTATTGCTAACACTTCACTTTGAACCATTGTATACCTAATATTTTCACTTCGGACTAGCTAACTCTATCTTTATTGTATAATGGATCATCTTAACTATCTTCACTAACCATGTTAGCGTCTCCTTAGGCCAAGGTATCGTGTGCGTATATGTAGGAAAGTTAACCGGCATGTTGTTAAGGATGTGCTGGGTGGTCCATTATACAAGAAAATAAAGTTACATAGTAAAAAGGTAAAAAAAAGAAGATAAATGATGGTCTAAAATGAACTTTGACAATAAAATAAGGTCCAAAGTGAAATTAACTCTAAAATCAAACTATGAAGGAAAAAAAATTAGAATCAATTATAAAATCAACTTTTAAAATTTAAATGTTTACAGCAGCTTATAAGCTATTCGCTTTCATACAAAGTTTGTTTTTTACGAGAGAGAGAGAGAGAGAGTCCGTATAAACGACGGGCCTGGATCGTTCATGGAGTCTGGGGGTGTCGCCTCTCCCGGCGATGGCTCCTGTACTAAGCAGGATTCTTCTTGAGATCAGTATTAACGAAAAAGAAAAGAATTCTTCAGGCATAGGCAGTCTGAATGGACGTAAAGAAAATTCAGAAATCGATAAAGGAATCATCTTTAACGCGTATTCACACAATCACAGCTTCAGATGTAGCTTTTCCCGCGTAAAATTATTTTTTTCAGAAGTAGAGTGTGCTACGTGGAAGCATGAGATTTGTTGTCTCTTCCTTCTTTGATCCTTTTCTATGTGATCACGGCGTGAGCTTCTGAATCATCATCAGCTGGTAGTAGTATCAAATTGCAAAAGAAGAATCCATTAGGCTCCCCCATTTTTTTAAGAACTCCATTAGGCTCCTAGCCGACGTATAATTGAGTAGTACTCCCTCCGATCCACAATGTAAGTCATTATAGCAATTCCCACGTTTATATTGATGTTAATTTAATATATATCTAATTCATTAATATTAATATATACATGGGATGTGCTAGAATGACTTATATTGTGAAACGGAGGGAGTAATACATTGCTACTCCGTCTGTTCTAAAATGTAAGCATTTTTAGCTATGAATCTAGATAACTGTGTGTCCGATTTATAGCTAAAAGTTATAGGTAGTATTTGTTACTCTCTTAAAAAAAACTAGGATAAGATGGGATATATTTTAGTATGTCTAGATTCGTTGTATTAGATTATATTTTATCTCGTTTTATGTTTGGTTTTTTTGTTTGATTGCTTCTATGTTCTACCCAGATTGGTTATAATTATATTATGCCTTTTTGAACTGAGACGGTAGGATGGAGGGTGTACGATTTGATCGATCCTTCATGCATTCATTCCTCATCTGGTTTGGTTTTGGTTTTGGTTTGGTTTGGCAGTAATCCAATTCCATCAGCGTGCCGACCACCGGGAAGCGAGGTCACCGATCTGAAAAGGACCAGCCGCGATCTCTTCATCTCTTCCCGGTGTCGGTCAGCGACTTGGTACACTGCAACCAGCGCACACGTATAGATCTGTGACTTCAGCTACAGTACACCCAGGAATAAGCCAAATAACATATTTGTAAACACAAAATAATTTATGAATAAAATTTTTATATATGTTCTTAACAATCTAATAGTAAAGACAAAAAAAACTACGATAAAAAACTGTAAAATAAACTCCAAATTTAAGGTTAAAAATTTAAATTTTGACTAATAAGTATAAGCATAAGTGGAAAAATGAGACCTACGTGTCCCAGCTCAACTAAGCACTGCAAAAAAAACATGAAGAATCTACGTGCTAGTAGTTGTTTAGCTGCTTGTTGGTTTGCTACCATTTCGAACCTTATAGGAAACAAGTTAAACATGACTGATTCAATCGTCTAATTTTCTATTATATATGGTTCTATCACCTTAATATAGTTGTCCAAGTTCAATAAAAAATTTTTTCTTTGTACATATAAATTGAACATGGATGATTTTGTCAGGTTGTTGATTTGCAATGGCTTCAACGGTATCAGGGATTCAGTATGTACTATCTAGCTGCCATTTGAGAAAAATGGAAGCAAGCAGCATTGCAAAATTGTCCCCACTTACTAATTGAGGAGAGAAACATTCTACTGTGTACTCCACTGTGCATCAGTGGCCAGAGGCGCAAACGCATGTGAGCAGCATGCAATGCAGCATGTGACCAGAATTCAGAGCCGTCAGTTTAAACAAATTTACCACAGTACTAGTCCTGTTTGGTCTGCAAACACACCGGCCGATCTCCATAATAACGAGACGAGTGGCATCTGATCTGACCAGCTGACCTGTCTGGCGGGCTGTCTGTACTCTCTTCTCCGTCTGACAATCTCCATGCTGAGCTGAGCCTACTGCGTAATCCTGGCTAGGGTTTAATTCATTTTTAGATGTAGGGAGTACAAATGATATAAACAAAAGTGAAGTGTACTTTAGACCATGTTTATTGCTAAAACTTCACTTCGGACCATCATATACCTAATCTTTTCACTTTGGACTGCTAATTTTATCTTTATTACATAATGGACCATCTTAACTCTCTTCACTAGCTATGTCTAGCGTCCCCTTAGATAAAAGTATGACATGCATATATGTAGGAAAGTTGACCGGCATGTCATTGACGATGTGCTCGAGATCATTGAAGGGATGAAGATGTGGTTTGAGGCGATCCATTATACAAGAAAAGTAAAGTTACATACTCCTCTCCCTCGTAAAAAGGTAAAATAGAAGGATAAATGATGGTCTAAAATGAAACTTTGACAATAAATTAAGGTTCAAAGTGAAATTAACTCTAAAATCAAACTATGAAGGAAAAAAACATCAGAATTAATTCTAAAATCAACTTTTAAAATTGAAATGTTTACAACGGCTTAAAAGCTACTCCCTCCGTCCCAAAATATAGCAATTTTTGGTTAGATGGGACATATCCCAGTACTACGAATCTAGACATGCCTCATGTCCAGATTCTTAGTACTATGATATGTCATATCCAACTTTTTAGTTGTTATATTTTGGGACGGATGAAATATTCACTTTCGTACGAAGTGAAGAGAGTACGTGTAAACGACGGGCCTAGATCGTTCATGGAGTCTGGGGGTGTCGCCTCTCCCGGCGACGGCGTCCGTCGGCGACAAGGAGCTATCGGCCAACCCCATGGGGTGGATTGGCGCGCAATTATTCGGCTGACGCTGAATGCCAAAAATCCTGTGTGTCCTACCCGGCGTCCTCGCCTCTGCTCCCTTCCAACAACGCTCACGAACCATTCTGTAGCTACAGACACACACTGCACACATCTCATGGTCCTAATCTGCTAAAATTAGCTTTTTCCCCACCATTTTTCTCTCCGATTTCAAATCCCCAATGACGTAGGAATGGTCCAATTTTCCTATGTCATCATGTCAACGTTTCCATAATCCGTCATTTGTTCGCAGGTTCAGCAAAAACTTCAGAAAAAAAGAAGGCAGAGTTCAGAGTTTCAGGAAGTTCAGAGTTTCAGAAATATTTCCACCAGGAGACATGAAAACTTTAAGACCATTTGCAATCTCTGATGGAATGATGCATTGAGTCCATCAAATGGCTAGCTTAGCTAGAGCCTGTGACCGACATTGCCAGGACCAAGCAATGATCTTGTCTCGTGATTAGGGAATCAAGAACAGTTAAGCTCGAGATGCTGGAGTAGTATGTATAGGCATTGCTCCAATAGATGCTGAATTGCTGATTGATATAGATCTCAACCAAAACCTAACTGGAAAGGTACAATACAGCCGTACGGGCCACATTAGTGATAAGAGTATTAGGTAGTACTACCTCTCCTTTAAGTACACTATACTAAGATGAACAGGGCAGCTAATTACTCTACTCCACTGTATGTGGAAAGTACTCCGAATTAGCAGCAATATTACTCCAAATTAACAAGCCTTGACTGCAACTTATGCTTTGTTTAGTAGATTATAGCAGTATCTCATTGGGTTGCGCAGAGCACACACACCATAGCAAAAAGGTTAATCAAACTTTAAGCAAAAGCAAAATATAACTTGACCTAGAACTGATAACAATCCCTTGTTTCTTTATCCACCATTTTCTCTCTCTCTTGTTCCAAGTGATAGTAACTAGTCGTAATTTGAGAGCTAGTTTTCTTCAAGGGAAGTAAAGATCACCAACGAGACAAGCTAACGACTACTACTACTACACAGCAATTGGTTGATCAGCAACATCAAATTCTAATCACTGAAAAGCTACACAATTAAGCGACAAGTGCAATGGTTAATGACAAATCAATGAACACACACTACACATTTGTACAAGGAGGAGTTCTGTACTCCCTCCGTACTCGTAAAGAAAGTCGTTTAGAACCGCGACACGGTCTCCAAAACACAACTTTGACTTCTTATTTCTATAAAAATATTTATTGAAAAGTGATATATGTATACTTTTATGAAAGTAGTTTTCAAGACCAATCTATTCATATAATTTTTATATTTTCAAACTCAATAACTTGAGAGTTATTCATAATTTATATTCCCAAGGTTTGACTTAAACATTGTCCTAAACGACTTCCTTTACGAGTATGGAGGGAGTATTTGCCAATCTCATTCTGAACCCTGATTCGCCTTTACTTTTGGCTAATGATGACGATGTAACAATGTTGGAGCCTCACCAAACGCACTTAACTATGGGTAGTTGCTGCTTGCTTATCTGGTTTTTAAACAAGTATAAACCAGGTGATGAATAATAATAATTTATAAATTCAAGTACAACTATACGTATACGGCTCGCCATCACAAGTAGCCTAATGTTTTTGTACTGGACTGAATTAAATATTTACCACCGGACCTGCCAGCTCAGCACGGTTCAACCTGGGACCCCCACCGTCAATGCCTAAACTAACCCCCCGGTTTTAACCCCCCTACGATATCTGCACGGATTAATTAATTAATTAATTAATAGCCCTACCATTTCGCTATCATGTTGTACTAGTACGTCACTGAAATCGTGGGCCCACCGTCCGGGGGTACTTGGTGGGGCCCACGTGGGCAGTGAGTGAGGCTGGTGGTGGGATCTCGAAGTGGGAGCAAATTGAATAATATCTCACGGGTTTGGGAGAGGGGTGTGGTGGAGGGGCCCACCCGTCAGTGACGCGCGTGATGCGCCGGGGGAAATAAGAATGTGTTCTCTGACGCGTACCCCGTATAAATCTCGTTACTCCCACCTCTCTCCTCCTCGTCTTCCTCACTTCCACTTAGATAGATGAATTTATATTTTATTTTTTTTACGCGCTAAATCCACCCGCGAAATCTACCCGCGGATGCGAGCGAGCGGGCGCCGCTGAGGTGGTGGTGGAGGAGGTGGTGGCTCCAATGGCGGAATCGTGAGGGGGTTGAGGAAGGAGGAGGGAGGAGGAGGGAGAGAGAGGGGGGAGCGGAGATGATACGGTACCAGATACGGAACGAGTACGGGCTGTCGGATCCGGAGCTGTACGCGCCGGGGGAGAAGGATGACCCGGAGGCGCTCCTCGAGGGGGTCGCCATGGCGGGGCTCGTCGGCGTGCTCCGCCAGCTCGGGGATCTCGCGGAGTGAGTACCACTGGCTTTGTTCTTTGTTCTTTTTCCTGTGTGGAGAGATGCTAGGGTTCGTGTTAGCGAATGAGCGAATGAGTGAGTGGCCTCGCTGTGGAGTTTGTAAGTTTCTGGATGTGTTTTGGACTTTTGGTACGGTCGATTGAGATGCGGTGTGTCGGTGTTTGAATTTCTTTTTGTGTGTGTTCATCTGCTTTTGGGATGTTTCTATGTACTAGATAACTCGATGGTTTTGGAAACACTTCAATTCAACTTTGTTGCGCTCATTTACTCAATTTCATGGCATCAGTTGGTCTTAGAATTTGCTCCACCTGTTGAATTTGTTACAAAATTTGGGGAGACCACGAGGGATGTATTCTGAGTCCAGTTTGAGCATGTAATTGGATTTCCAAATTTGGGTTGAGTCATGACGTTTTTTTTCCTTCGCAAATGGGGGTTGTGAGTTACATTTGCATCCCTTTCGGGCTAGCAAGATGGGCCACTGCAGATATTGCTTTTTTTAGTCTTCATTGCACGCTTTGCGGATTTCAGGATAGTTCCTTCTTTTTCGTAGTGCAATTGATAGCTGTTTTAGTGAGTGAAGAGATTAGACATTAGACTAGAGGGTACATTGTTGTATTTGGGAATAGAAGAGAAAATTAACACTGCAGCTAATTTCTGTAATTTGGGAAGGGTATTCAACCTTGTTAATTTTGTCTGTTGCGGAGTGTTGGAAATGCTGCATAGTTTGGATTTTGTTAGATGAGGGACAAAGACATTTCATTGTGAACTTCATAATAGAGACGAAAGTTCTAGAGAGTCAGATGAGAGCGCCTTTCATATATATTTTCTTTTGAAGGAATAGTTGTAGTGTTTTCAACTCAATTCGGTCAGTATCTAAGTTCAACACTTCGTAAAATTTAAAGCATTTTGTTTTTTTTGAAAAGTTTCTATTATATACCGTGTCATCATTTGGAACTGGTGATTGCAAAACTTTTGCTGGCTTTTGACAGGCTCTTTGTTGGTGAGGTTTGTCTTATAAGCTTTGTTGTATGATATTTTAGTTGTACTGTCTGCAACAAAGATATGCCTGTTGTTGATTATTGATGTTTTCTTACAGATGTAGTAATATTCCTGTTGAAACATCTTGTCATACAGACCATGCCACTATTCCTCTTTTACTTAAGAACTTATGTATTTCCCTCTTGGAAACAAAGGTTTGCAGCTGAAATATTTCACGACCTGCATGAAGATGTGATGGCCACTGCTTCTAGAGGGCATGGTTTAATGCTTCGGTTGCGACAGTTAGAGGCAGAATTTCCTGCAGTTGAGAAGGCCATTATATCCCAGTCTGACCATTCAAATTACCCACATGATGACGGTTAGTTGAAATTTGAAAAAAAACAGAGACTATATGCCTGCCCTGCTTGTTGTTTTCTTTATGGTATGGTTCTTACTTGAAAAATTCTTGGTACATTCTCTTCTAGGTGTTGAGAGGCACACAAATCTTCAGATTGATCAAAATATGATTACTCAAGGAGATATGCCCCGTTTCATTTTGGATTCATATGAAGAATGCCGTGGCCCACCACGTTTATTCACATTGGATAAGTATGGAAATGCTGTTTTTTCATGAGGATTAACCAAATACGTTGTTGGTATTTACACGCTAGGGTTGTTCTTCAGGTTTGATGTTGCTGGTGCTGGGGCCTCCTTGAAACGATACTCAGACCCATCTTTCTTCAAGACAGAACATTCCTCGGACATGATAGAAACAGATGCTGTGATAGAAAAGAAGCCCCGCAAAATTAAGGTAATAATTAATCCTCTATTCTTGCCTGATTATTTTTCACTTCGCCTGGGAGCCTTCAGGAAGTACACCTAATAGTTTCGTGTGCATGAAATGAACGCGATGCTAGCTGATGTTGTTTTGTATTAAATGTAATATTTTTGGTAGTCAGCAGTAATAAATATCTTTGCCTGACAGTATTGGTTTTTGCAATGGTAGGACTTACTAAAACGTTCTTTTTGCATGTCAAATAAAAATCGGGTTCAGTTAAATTGCACATGAAAAAATACAGCAGATGGAAAAGAAAAAGGCATGCTGACCTTATTATTTGAAATGTAAATCCAGACCTGATAAATTTTGGAAGGTTGTCCAAGTTAAAATGCCCATTTGTTTAGTTGCTAATATGTTATTATCACAACTTGCGTGAAATATAAGCCTGTCCTGGGAACACCCCTTGACCATTTGTGTTCATTGTTGTTTCTGAATATATATGGATCTTTGTGGTTTTAGTTTTCTTGGATTTACGAACTTATTGATACCTTTCATTTCAGAAAAAAGCTTTGCGTTGGAGGAAAGGAGAAACACTCGAATCATTGCTTATCGCAAACTCTGAGTAAGTCTAGTGCATTTTGATTGGTCATGTACATAATAATCACAAAAATCATGTAGTGATACAATATCGTTTTGTGTAAAAATCGGCAGATCCCACACTACCTCAAAGGATCGATCATCTAGAAAAGTTCCACCAAGGACAACAAAGTTGAAATACAGGTATCCTCGGGAGTCTGATCATAAGAACATTAGCAGAATATGCAGAGAGCATCTGCAAGAAATAATCTCATCACAACAAAAGATCTTCTCCAACTATTCTTCGAGGTACTACCATCCAAAGTTTAGATTAACTGACTCAAGTGAAACGGCATCCTCATTTGGAGAAATAGATAATTTCAGTGCTCGTGCTCAATCTTCTTCTAAACTTGAACTGACTAAGGTTGTTCCAATAAACGAGTTTGATACCAAGGGGATCGCACCTACACGCATTAATGGTTCAGATTGCCTGGAGGCCCTGGAGGCAGATGATAGGCAATCACAGGCTACACAGCATGAACCTGACAAAGTGGAAGACGTCTGTAAGAGGTCTCTTGTGGAACAAAATGCCATGCTCTCCAACTCTGATAGGATGCAGTCAGTGCAGGAAGAGAATCTTCTATCAGCTATGGTCCCTGCTGATCAAAATGATGATCGCTGCAGACCTGATGACACTGGTAGTGATCAGGAGAACTTCGTGGACGCTCTTAATAACATGGAATCAGAGGGTGAAGCACATGCTGAGATGAAAATAAAAAAGGACCCTGGTGCCAAGATGGAATTGGATGAATTGAACTTTCACCGCGATGAAGGTGAAAATGAACGGCACACAGAGTTTTCAGAACTAGGTCATGTAATAGACTCATCACCATGGTTGAATGATTCATACAATGGTGGAGAACCAAACCATGCAATATCTTCTAATACAAATTTCAGTGGTGTTGATTGCACCAATGATGAAGAGCCTTCTAATGATGTTGACCTAATGGAAATGGATGTCAGCTCATCATCCAGTGTATTCTCTGACGACAATGATGTTTTTAGGACCAATGGTAATATGAATGGTTTTCAACAATACCAGGAGGCATCTTTGTCCAATGATCATCATGCTGTGATTGCCCATAGTTCTGATAAACAGTCATCCCAGAAATCTAGTGGCTTGGATGGTAATTCTTACATTCTAAGTATCTAGTTTTTTATACAAAAATATGATCCCTCTGTTGGAGGATGATAAAAACATCATTAGTTTTTTTATTTATTGTTCTTATATTTATTTTTACCTACATAGTTATTGTCATGTGATGTCAGGTTCCTCTATCGAAAGCAATGATTTTATTGAAAAACCATTTCACTCATTGGAGGATGATAAAAACTTTGCACCAGATGGTACTTCTGTGATATTGGGCAGACCTAATGATGTATCACAGTGTGAAGAAGAAATTGAAGTTGGAAATGCTGATGATTCATTGCTGCAACCTACCATTTCCAATCAAGAAGTACATAGGTCCAATAACCAACTTGAAGGCGTGGCTATGCACGCAAGCGTTTCATCTGGAAAAGTTGCATCTTTCCCTGATATGGATCCTGGTATGTGCACAAAGGACTTGGAGTTGGACAATGTTGTAGTTCCTAAAGAAACTGTTGCAAATACACCCCCAACAGGTTTAGGTACTGATCATATCCACGAGCATGTGGACGGTAAGCCATTTGTTTGTTTATCTGTCTTCAACATCTTACATTTTATTATATTTAAATGCTTTATTTAGTTGGGATATTTCATTTCATTAAATGAAACCTTATTATTGCAGAGCTTGATTCGGGAGTTGCACCAATCAATTCAAGCATTCAGAGTGATTCGACATATGAATCAGATGATGATGACATGGCTGAAGATTTGAACTCTCTACCAGAAGATGATCTATATAAGCATGACGTAGAGGACCTATATAAGCATGTTTTAGAGGATGATGGAATAATTGCGCTAGGAAAAGGGCCTTGTTCCACTAGGGCCAACACGCATCAAGAGGACCCTATGGAAGTCTCTGATGTGCGTGGGGACTTCTCTAATGGTCAAGAGCTCCCAGTACTCACTGAAACTGCATCTCCTCAAGGAGAATTAGTAGGAGGAGGAGAGCTCCCATTACTCACTGAAACTGCATCTCCTCAAGGAGGAGAAGAAGATCTTGCAGATGAGGTGGTTGTGATCTCTTCTCGTGATCTGAATGATGAGAAGAAGCCATCGTTGGCTGAGGTCCCACTAGCTTGCGGTGATGCCTCTCTGCTTGACAGTAGTGCTTCCTGTTTGGAACATGACGAGTCTACTGAAACAGGAGAAATTGCAAAAAGTGATGAAGTTCTGGTCAATGTTGAGGTTGCAGAAGAATCCATCACTGGCAGGTTTACTGATGACATGACACCTTTTCAAGAGGATCTTCCTGATGGTGCCAAATATAGTGAGGATGCAGAATTTTTGGCTAATCCTAGGGTGGACAACTCTAGGCACGATGTGCAATTACAGTCTAGTTCCCCTTGCAGGGAAGAGTTGGAAACAGTGAAAGCTCCATGTGAAAATCTTTGTGCATTAGATGAATCAAGAGAGCATATATTCGAGAAAAGTGTGTTGCAGATAAACAATCTTCCCCAGCATATTGAAACAAAAAATACAGGTGAAGCATGTAGTGACATTGATGATATTCAACATCTTTCAGCATTGCATTGTCCGAAAAATCCTGTTTGTCAAGAGGAATTACCAGACGAGACCAATCTTAGTGCTGACGTTCAGTATCATTGTGATGTGGAGAAGGGTGGTGCAGTAATCTTGAATAGTAAAATGGTGGAAGAACAACCAGAAAATATTGATTTGGTGAGGGAGCCTCGTGCTCAAGATTCTTTTGGTACAAACCCATTCATGGATCCTGGTTACAAAGCGAATCATGCTCTAGCTGATCCGTGTCCTAGCTATCAACCATGTTTCTCTGAGGAAGAACAGGATTTTATTTCAGAACTATTAATCCCTCATGGTAATATGGGAATCGAAGACCTGAATCCGGTTCCGGTTGCTGATTCCCTCTGGGAACCTGCAACTCCACCTGATGAGGTGCCATTGCCATCAGAAGTTATGACTGAGGAGGACTTCAGATCGTTCTGCCATGAGTACCACGAGATGGATCTGACAGCAACGCCTGAAAGTATTGATGATAAACCAGCCTCAGATTCTAATGTCGTCTCAAGTAGTTTGGTGACCAGTGAGTCGGAGTTCCTCTATTGTGTCTCTGCAGTACGGACAGGAGTGGACCAGGAGGAATCCAGGGATGCTCCAGGTGATACATTGATGCACTTTTCTGCCAAAGCGGATCCTGATGACAAGGCAGCAAATTCTGACTTAAAATCCGATGAGCCCTTCATTGATGAGAAAATTCATGAATTAGGTGTCCCTTCTGTTCCAATGGAACTAGAGGTGGAACAACATGCCTTGCATGAGGTTGATTCTCATGGTGATTCCCAGTTGTTGGATAATGACATGATCGATGAAACATGTAGCTCTCCTTCAGGCAACAGTATTGCAGTGAAAGAAAAACAGGAAACCTGTGCCAATCTTGTTTCACGTGCTTTTATTAATGAAAGGACAGATGAACTAGAAGTTCCTGTGAGTAACTCCGTATTGTTGGAACCATCAGAAGAAGTTCATGACTCGGATGAATATAATTACCAAGATGTTCCATGGTCTTCAACTGATGAGGGGAGAGATGAAGTGGATGCCCATCCGTTGAGCAAACAAATTCAAACCCAGGGATCAGAAGCTCTTGTTTTAGGCGAACTTGATTCTCGAGCTGTTCCATCTTGCTCTGTTAATGAGATGGCAGATCATGTAGATGCCCCTCCTTTGAGTACTGTTCTTGAAGCAGAACAGGAACCAGAAGATTGTATATCAGGAGAGCATAATTCTCAAGTCACCAAATCTTCTTTGGTTGATGAGAAGATAGGTGAACTGGATGATGCCTCTCCATTGAGCAATACTCTCCTAGCGGAAATGGAGAGAGAAGTTTGTGTCCCAGGAAAATCTGCTTCTCAAATCGCTTCATGTTCTCCAACACCAAGTAATGAGAAAATAGATGAACTAAATGCCCCTCCGTTGAGCAGTTCTGGTTTAATAGAACTCGAGTCAGAAGACAGTGTCTCTGGTGATCTTGATTCCCAAATCATTCCGTGCTCTTCACCTAATGATAAGACTAATGAACCAGATGGTGCTACATCAACTCATGTTCTTCCGGTGGAGTTAGAGCAGGAAGTGTGTTCATTCCCAGAATTGGATTCTCTAGTTGCTCCATGTTCCTTGAATGATGATAAGGTTTGTGAGCTAGATGAACCTCCATGCAAGCAATTGGAATCAGAGAACGGATCTTATTGCTTGCCTCAAGTTGATTGCCAAATCGAACCATGTTATTCAGAATCAGTTGTACTATCTGAGGCATCGACAATGTCTTCTGCTAATGCCATGCCAAGTACTGAGGAAACATATCGGTTGTCGTCTCCTGTTCCACCACCCAACGAACCGTTTTCAAATGTTTCCTATGAAGATCCTCAAAAACCACCACCTCTCCCTCCTCTTCTATGGAGGCTTGGAAAGCCTCGCTTAGGAATTGCAAGTACAAAAGGCCATATGCTTGAGCCTGAAAGAGGGAAAGGTCCTGTTTTGCATACTTCAGATGCAGGGATGGATAATATGCCAGGTTGCCTAAGTGGAATGACTGAATCAATAGAGCCGGTTTCCTCTCAAGAGATCAAAGAGAGGCATCTAGATCCTATATTAGACAATAACGAGCGAGGAGTAGAGTTCAGAAGATTGGCTACACCTCCGACAGCAAATGATGTTGCAGTGACTGAACATGTTCAGTTATTTTCAGATGCTTGTGAGAACATTAAGCATCAGGAGCGTGTGTCTTCATCAGAAACAGAGGCTGAGGAACATCAGAATGGCACTGGGATCACAGATGTAATGGATTCACACCCACCAAAACCATTGTTTCTAGTTCCATCAATCAGCCAGCAGGGCCTTCAGGGGTCCGTTTTTCCTTCGGATACTTCAGACAATGGTGAGCATTCTAGTTATACTTCTCGAGCGGTATCAGAGGATGAAAAAACAGTGGATGACCACAATGCTGCATGTGCCATGGACTTGCACATAACAAGCTCTTCAGCATCAAGTCATGTTTCAGAGAATGGGTGTAACCAGCAATCTCATGGTGAATCGCTCCCAGTGACTTCAGTTGATAAAGTGCAAACTTCAGATGCATCATGCGAGGACAACAAACTAAAAAACCATTTTATCACAAGCGAGGTGTGTTCAGACGCAACAAATCTTTCTGCATCAGGCTTGCTGACGGAAGAAGAAAATATCCATAATGTGGAGGATCAGTATGAAGGCCCATTACCTAGTGAAGAATCATCAGGATGTCTAGATTACCCACATGATGACCACAATTCGGAGAAAGAAGACATACACCAGCCAGATGGGTATGCAGCAAGCCCTGGCAATAATAACCACTTTGATAGCTCTCATGAAGGTGGCTATTTACATGCCGAGCAGCCACCAGTCATGGGCTGGACTGTGAGACCCCAGATGCTTCATCCAAATTACGGCATCTCAATGGAAGAGAACCAATTTGAACCAAAGGTTGAAGATCATCTACTAATCAAGAAACCAGTTTCAATTAGAAATATCCCAAGGAATCCACTGGTTGATGCTGTTGCTGCCCATGATAGAAGCACGGTAGGTGCCTTCATTGTGAGCGCCTACGTTTCATATGTTCCTGTATTTTCCCCTAACACCACTTGCTCTTTCTTTTTGTAGATGCGGAAGGTTTCAGAACTTGTGGCCCCAACTGATAAGTCAAAACCTAATGAAAGAAACCTGTTGCTAGAGCAGATAAGGAACAAGGTTGGCAATAAAATGCGCTCTCTCTCTCTGACCATCCTCTCTCCTCTCCACTCTCTAACTTGTTTGCTGTTTGCTCTCATAATCAGACCTTCAACCTGAAGCCGGTGAGTTCAGCTAAGCAGCCAACAATCAGAACCCCTCCTAGAGCCTCAACAAGGAACTTGAAAGTTGCTGCCATAATAGAGAAAGCGAACGCCATACGACAGGTTGTCCATCTCTGCAGTGAAATTCCATAGTTCCCATCTTGATATTGATATCTTCCATTTACTTATCTGTCATGGCTATCTTATGGAGCAGGCGGTTGGAAGCGACGATGAAGACGGAGATAATTGGAGTGAATCGAGTGACACATGAACGCGCACATTTTGCCCCATTTTTGTGGCTGGAAGGTGCCGAAACATCACGAAGCTCCTGCCTTCCTGGACAGGCTGCACAGCCAATCTCATCTTTTGGATAGCGTTGCTAGTCTTGTGTATAGTATATGCCCATACATCTTGTCTTTTTTTGCATTCTTTTAGCCCGCATTTGTATGTATACTTTCCTCTCCCAGCAGCAAAGGCTGCTGATGGTAGTCATGTTCCGAGGACTGTATTATTCAGGCCCTATATGTAAATTATCAATCTGTTTGTTTCAGTTAAAGCTGATTTATCTAACATGACAGTCATCTTTGTGTTTAGTTGTGATCTATATGTTGTATAAATATCGTGCAGTTGCTTACATTTACAGGATACAATCATACAATCATACACCCATTTGTTAACTGATTCAAAAACTGGGTGTATTCAGACGAATTCAGAACCGTGTTTCACAAACTAGGTTTGAAATGAATCAAGGAACATGGTACAGTGCTGCAATGTGATGTGACACAGAGGATGGCTATGGAGATATACGAAGAAGCTATACAAGAACTTCCATGGCAAGGTTGTACCCGGAGACGAGAGCGGAAAGCCCGGCGGCCAAGAAGGCGAAGAACGCCATGCTAATGGCCGCCGCCGCGGAGTCGGTGAACAGGTTGTCAGCGGCCTGCCGCATGTAGTCCGTCACCGGCGCCGCCGCCGACAACGCCGACATCAACAGGTAAGCGACGACCTGACGATGACATGATCAAGTCGGTGGCGGTGGTTGGATCGAAGTAAAAAAAAATATGAAGCTGTGCACACGTGACATGTATATGCACGTATACCTACCTGATCTCCGGCGAAGTCAACGACGGCCGCCGCCTTCCTCGCCGCGATGACGTCCCGTCCCCAGCTGAGCCGGTGAACGTCGCGCGTGACCTGCGCCGTGGTGTAGAGCACGGGCGATGATGGAGATGCCGAGGCAGTAGCTGCACGGGAGACGATCGATTGGAGGTTAGGTTGAGAAGACCGGCGGAGAAACTGTGGAAATTGCAGGCGGAGAGGACGTGTATTCCGGGTAGTTGTCGAAGTCCTGGGCGCCGCCGTGGCATGCTTGTGGACGCCATGACGACGAGGGCGAGGAGGAGAAAGAGCCACGCGGCCGCCCGCAGCACAGCGCGCGCGCCGCGCCGCCGCAGGCTCCATCTTCCACCGCTCCACGATCGACCTCGACACCGGCACGCTGCCGTCGGCGGCGGCTGCGCGCCCGGCTGGTCCCGGACCCGACGCGTCATCACGGCCGTCGCCGGCAGGCGGGCCGGACGACGACATCGGCGTCGGCGACGGGCGGATCGTGTTCGTGTGGCGTACGCGTCGTCTTCCTCGATGGTGACTTGCCGGCCAAAAGCTCGCCTCGTTGGCGGTGGGGACGCTACGGTCCATGAGCTTAGTTGGCTCAGTGGATGCGGAAGCAGTAGCACAGTGAGATAGCTAATGGGCCGCACCTAGGCATGGGCCATGGCCCACACGGTGAATTCAATGGGCCACGTGACAGCGTAGAAACTGGGTAGATAACCTGCGAGAGTTTTTTTTTTCTCCTTTCCTTTTTTTTAGTAGGGTGTTCACTCATAGAATTTTATTATTTTTTAGAACTTTTATTTTCTTATTAATGGAGCCTTTTAAAACTTATTTTAAAAATTTGAACATTTTGATCACGCTAGCTTGCTTGCGCGTGGCAATTTTATCATGCCACGTCAACCAGAGTGATGTAACACTATTGTTTTGTCACGGTCCAGAATATTCAGATCTTGAAAATAATTATTGGAAAGAATTATTTTTAAATTAAAAAAGTTCAAAAAAAAACCCCTCACTCATATGGGTTGCAAGTGAATTAATCGAGAGCATCTCAAAAAAGGAGGAGAAAAGACCAGAAAGCACAGAATAGTTCTCTCCTTTGGCACGATTGGCTGCTGCAGCCAGTTCATCATGGTCGTCGGTGACACGCTACCAGCAACATGCCAAAACCACAAACCCCAAAAAAGAACGGTGCATCGACGTGTTGCTCTCTATACTTGGCCTACTCATCTACATCCTCCGTAAGTTATTCTAGCATTTTCTATATTAATAATGATGTTAATGAATCTAGATAGATATATATGTCTAGATTCATTAATATCAATATAAATATAAAAAATGTTAGAATAACTTACATTGTGAAACGGAGAGAGTACTTGACTACTTGTGTCACTCTCCGATCTCCACCAATTCGCCGCGCCCACTCGAAAGCGCACGCCGCCGCTGACGACGTCGATCCGCCCAATCACACAACCCGATCACCAACGACAGTCGACAACAAGACCAGAATAATCCGGTGGGAAAAAAAAAACACTTTCTTCGCCACCGCACACGTTTTTTTTGTCGCTGTCAACAGCATCAGCGTCCCCGCCACCTACCGATCATCATCCTCATCCTCGCGCTGAACCAAAACCTACGTGTCACTCGTCGTCAAGCTCTCCACGATTTTGCAACGTTTTTTTGAGCTCAAAAGATTGGTTGATTGATTGCTTTGGTTGTTGGTTGGGTAGAGTCGCCTCGCCGGAGTTCATGGGGGCTGAGGCGAAGGCGCCGCTGCTGGAGGGGAGGAGGGGCGCGACGCCGGCGCAGACGCTGGGCAACATCGTCGTCTCCCTCGTCGGCACCGGCGTGCTCGGCCTCCCCTACGCCTTCCGCACCTCCGGCTGGCTCGCCGGAGCTCTCGGCGTCGCCGGCGCCGGCGCCGCCACCTTCTACTGCATGCTCCTCCTTGTCAGTAATTACTCACACACGCGCTTTCCTCTCTTTGCTTAATTAAGTCGCTTCTAATCACGCGATTAAGGCCCTGTTTGTTTCAGCTTATGATTATTATAATTTAGATTATTAAACCAGATTACTGTAAGCTAGATTATAATAAGCTGTCATAGAATAAGCTGTGAGTTGTTTGTTTGTCTGGATTATTGGAGGTATAGATTATTGGGTTTGAAAGGCTAAAGTCTATAATGCCCTCAGCTATCTGTTCGGTTGATGGCATATCTAACGTGGCGCTGACGTGGCAAGTGTTGACCGGTCTTTGTCCCACGTGCGCGCTGACGTTGGCAATAGAATTGAAAAAAAATCAGTTGGACCCATCTGTCATTCACACAAAAATAATTGTGACACCAACTGACATGTGGGTCCACATTTTCATCGTTCTCTCATTCCCTCCTTTCTTCTCCCTCTCTCCCCCTCTCTCTTTCTCTCCCCTTCTCTTGGTCGGAGTGGGACGAGGACGGCGGCATGCGCGGTGAGGGCCACAGCGGTGTTGACGGTGGCATGCAGGCAAGGACCAGAGCGGTGTGACAGCGGCATGTGGTGAGGACCACTAGCGGTGGCGACAGCGGCATGCGGGCGAGGACCAAACAGGCAGCGGCGGCGGCAGGAGGCGGGATCCAGCGTTGTTGTTGCTGGAACCACGCCCACGACGGCTCGCCAGACGAGCACGGGGAGCTTGGCCTCGGCAATGGCGGCAAAGAGTATGAGGCAGAGGAGCGGAAAGACGTTGGAGATGGCGCGGTCATGGAGGCGGCGTCGGTGGAGCGCAACGCCGCCGAGCTCATGTGCGCCCTCCACGCCGTTTGTGATACTCCTCTACCTCCATCCCGCCTAACCGAAGCGCCGCCGCCTTTTGAGGCTATCGCCGGTTGTGGAGAAGGGAAAGGGGAGAGGCAGGCGGGCCGCCGAGATCTCGCTCACCCTCCGCCGCCGAGCTCGGAGCGTCCTCCACACTATCGAGCTACTCATCTACCTCCGCCATCGCCTGCCGAAGCCCGCCGCCGCTGTCCGAGAACGGAGAGGCAGCGCAGCGAAGAGGGAAGCGGACGCGGACGACGATGAACGACTGATATGGCGAGGTGGAGCTGGAGGGGGGTGACGCTCTCGCCCGCCTCCCGTACGCTGCCGATCTGTCTCTAGCCCCGCGCGTACGCCGCCGTAGCCACTCCGGCCAGTCCAAGCCCCCCGCTTGCCGCCGCCATCGATCCCCGTGTGCGTCCGGAGTGGAGGGGAAGAAAAGAGAGAAGGGAGAGAGAGAGGGAGAGGAAGAAAGGAAGGAGAAGGATGAACATGTGGGCCCCACAATATATTTGTTGGAATAACAGATGGGTCGCACTGATTTTTTTCAATTCTAAAACCATGTCAGCGCCACGTGGACGAAGTCCGGGTCAACACTGCCACGTCAGCGCCACGTCAGCAAAACCGCCGAGGGAGTCAAATTGCACTGTTCATTAGTTCGGGGAGTCGTTCTATCGGTTTTCTGGTAAGGTATGAATTATATCGGCGTACAACTAGGGAGTCAAATGGACTTTTCTCCTCTTTTTTTTCTCCTTTCCTTTTTTAGTTAGGTGTTTCACTCATAGAAATTTTTATTATTTTTTAAGAACCTTTTTTTTATTAATGGACCCTTTTAAAACTTATTTTTAAAAATTTGAACATTGATCACGCTAGCTTGCTTGCGCGGTGGTAATTTTATCATGCCACGTCAACCGGAGTGATTGTAACAATTTGTTTTTCATGTCCGAATAGTCAGATCTTGAAAATATTATTGGAAAGAATTATTTTTAAATAAAAAAGTTCAAAAAACCCCTCACTCATATGGTTGCAAGTGAATTATCGAGAGCATCTCAAAAAGGAGGAGAAAAGACCAGAAAGCACAGAATAGTTCTCTCCTTGGCACGATTGGCTGCTGCAGCCAGTTCATCATGGTCGTGGGTGACACGCTACCAGCAACATGCCAAAACCACAAACCCAAAAAAGAAACGGTGCATCGACGTGTTGCTCTCTTATACTTGGCCTACTCATCTACTGCCTCTATTCTATAATGTAAGTCATCCAACATTTTCTATTAAATGATGTTAATGAATTTAGATAGATATATATGTCTAGATTCATTAATATCAATATAAATATAAAAAATATAGAATAACTTACATTTTTTAAACGGAGAGAGTACTTGACTACTGTTCACTCTCCGATCTCCACAATTCGCCGCGCCCACTCGAAAGCGCACGCCGCCGACGACGACGATCCTCCCAAGTCCAATCACACAACCCGATCACCAACGACAGTCGACAACAAGACCAGAATAATCCGGTGGAAAAAAAAAACACTTCTCGCCGCCACCACACACGTGTTTTTTTTTTGTCGCTGTCAACAGCACAGCGTCCCCGCCACCTACCGATGATCATCCTCATCCTCGCGCCTGAACCAAAACCTAGTGTCACTTCGTCGTCAAGCTCTCCACGATTTTGCAAACGTTTTTTTGAGCTCAAAAGATTGTTGAATTGATTGCTTTGGTGTTGGGTAGAGTTCGCCGGAGTTCATGGGGCGAGCGAAGGCGCCGCGCTGGAGGGGAGAGGGCGCGACGCCGGCGCAGACGCTGGGCAACATCGTCGTCTCCTCGTCGGCACCGCGTGCTCGGCCTCCCTACGCCTTCCGTACCTCCGGCTGGCTCGCCGAGCTCTCGGCGTCGCCGGCGCCGGCGCCGCCACCTTCTACTGCATGCTCCTCCTTGTCAGTAATTATTCACACACGCTTTCCTCTCTTGCTTGATTAAGTTGCCTTCTAATCACACGATAAGGTAATGTTTTTTGGTTCGTTTTGAAGCTGGATTGCAGAGACAAGTACGGGAGCAAAGAAGAGGAGGTGGATCACGACGGCAACTACACCTATGGCGACCTCGGCGAGAAATGCTTCGGCGCCATTGGGAGATACTTCACCGAGGCACCATCATCCTCTCCCAGACCGGCGGCTCCGTCGCCTACCTCGTCTCATCGGCCAGAACATCTGCTCCGTCTTCCCCACCGCCGGCGGTCGCGTGTCGCCGGCAGCCGTCGTCCTCGCCGTGCTCCTGCCGGCCGAGGCGGCGCTCTCCTTCATCGCTCGCTGTCGTCGCTGGGCGCCGTTCAGCATCCTCGCCGACGCGTGCACCGTCCTGCCGTGGGCCACCGTCGTCAAGGAGGACGTCCAGCTCCTCCGCCGGCCGCGGCGGGAGCCCGTTCCAGGGGCGGAGCGCGCTCGCGGGGCTCTGGGGCGTCCCGTTCGCCTGCGCGTCGCCGTGTTCTGCTTCGAGGGTTCTGCCTGACGCTGGCGCTGGAGGCGTCCATATCCGACCGGAGGAGGTTCCGCCCCGTGCTCCTCCACGCCATCGCCGGCGTCCACTGCCGTTCTACGTCTGCTTCGGCGTAGTCGGCTACCTCGCCTACGGCGACGCCACCGAGACATCGTCACTCTCAATCTCCCCAACAACTGGTCCACCGCCGCCGTCAAGGTCAGCAGCAAATAAAACACACGTTCTTGATCATCAAGTTGCAAATTCTTACATTCGATCAAGTTCTATATGCACGATTTGATTATCCGATTCGCCAGATCGTGCTGTGCGTCGCGCTGGCGCTCACGTTCCGTGATGATGCACCCGATCCACGAGATCGTGGAGGCGCGGCTGTTCCCGGCGGCGGCGGGTGGGCGCGGAAGCGCGCGGCGGTGCAGGCGAGCCGCGTGCGGTGGTGGCGCGGTGACGGCGGTGGCGTGCTTCGTGCCGGCGTTCGGGAGCTCGCGGCGTTCGTGGGGAGCACGGTGTGCGCGCTGCTCTCCTTCGTGCTCCCGGCGCTGTTCCACCTCCGCCTCGTCGGAGCGGCGGCGAGCGCGTGGCGGCGCGCGGTGGACGGCGGCTTCTTGCTCCTTGGCTGGCCTTCGCGGCCCATGGGCTTTACACGATTGTCTCGGGCCTCTGAACTGGGCCGTAATGGCTCTCCTCGCCGTCCAATCCCAATCCAGCAGCTTCTCTCTACCACAGTATATATTTTCCAGACAATTTTCAAGACGTGTATAATTACTACACTAGATTAGCATACTAGATTTTTTTTTCTTCCAATAATGTAAAAGCGTTACATTTGCAGCCAATTTGCATGTAGGACACAATTTCCTCATCTTTTACTACTTTTTCAATAGTTCATTTTTTGTGTCGATTTTTTAAATAAAATAATAGAAATGGTTTACATATCT
Source organism: Oryza longistaminata (assembly GCA_009805545.1). Lineage (NCBI taxonomy): Eukaryota > Viridiplantae > Streptophyta > Magnoliopsida > Poales > Poaceae > Oryza > Oryza longistaminata. The sequence goes on from CM020180.1 coordinate 37,205,129, forward strand.
GGCCTTTTTGTCAATAGACACACGGTCACTTTTGGTGTCGCTGATAATTGTACGTACAAGACTATAAGGGCTCACGTGCTATAGCTTCGGTTAGCTGCACAAGTTGAGGTAGTGAAATGTGCAGGGCAGAGCATGGCAAGTTTGTTCTCAAACTGAAACTTTCAATCGATGATCAGGCGCAGGCACACTGCTGGTGATAGATGC